>CM035411.1:55049341-55201841 GCA_020310875.1 Ceratopteris richardii
CTTTAGTAGATTTAATTACCTTGGAAGAATCAATTGCCCTGAACCCAGATAATTCCTTTCTTAATGTGGAATTACTACCTTTATACTCGGCTCGAAACCAATCAATCTTCAAAATGACCTATCAAAATATATAACAACAAAAACCTATTATTAGGTGCTTAAAAAAATAAGTAACTCTATCAAAAAAATATAAACTTTTTTCTACCTGTTTGAATGTACGAAATGAAATTTCATAGATACCAACAATAGTTCCTACATAACCAAGTTATCTATAACGTTCGTGTGTTTTGAGCTAGCATGTGATAGTTGCTTGAAAGAAGCAACAATACTAGAATCCTCTATTTTACGTAAAGAATCAATGGATTTGATTCTAAAATGTTGTCCAAAAGCCCACATATTAGTGAACATTCAAGCCTGCAAAATAAATTCAATTAGTAAATATAAACTAACATACATATATGAAAAAAATAAAATATTATTTTAATAAAATTACCTTTCCTTCACAACCTATCATTAACTCTTTTTGCTCATCTGAGATTTCTTCATTATTTGCGTTGGCGCGTTGCAAACGACTATATAGCCAATCCATGAAAGAAGATATATCTGTAATCTCGTTATTATCAAGATTACGTCTAAATCTTTTGTTTTTTTGCCTTTTACTTCGGAGATTTTGAAGTTCCTCGTACTCACTAAGGAATGCTTGCATGCATTCGCTATTATATGCTACAAAAGTAGAATCATCATTTTTTTCTTGAAATGTAAATAAGAATGGAACCCTCTTATCTGATAATACCTCATCTGTTATTTTTGAAGAAGAGTCGTTGGTCCATGCACGTGGAGCTTATTCATGAACTCTTTCAAGGTACTCACTAACGTAATACATGCACTCTTCAAGCATTCAACCCTTTGCCATGGATCCTTGTGGTTTTGCTCTTTGTCACACATAACCTTTTAATATTCCCATAAATCGCTCGACCCAAAACATCAATCGCGTGTTGACAACACCTGCAATCTGTATTTCATCCACAAGATGGACTAATAAATGAACTTGAATATCAAAAAATGAAGTAGGAAGTTCTTTCTCCATCAAACATAGTAGCTCCTTGCATTCAAGTTTTTTTTGTGGGATTGAGTTTTTGTCAATCTCTTTGGATGTGATCCACCTATACATATCATAAAAACAATTATAAGAAAGTTAATTAAAAAATAAAAGATATCTAATATTCATACATATTAAATACAAAAGTATCATAATTACCTTATAAGTAATCCAAGACGATAGATCAAAAAGTTATGCGAGTCATGGGTCTTTAACCCAAATAAGCTCTTATCATCGATAGTAAACATGTATTGAAAAGATGCTCCATATCTTGTAGGAATCTTAATCAATTGAATTCTATTGTTTATAGTGTGTATCTCTTTTGTTGTAAGTACCCAAGGAGCAAGTGCATAAGTAGTTTCTTGTCGATGTCTATCAAAAGCTGGTCATAACTTTGGTTTGGATTTTTGATCTTTTAAATCATTCCTTGATGTTGTGGAATCTTTTAGTCCAAGAAGATGCTGCCATAGTAAATAACCAATATTTTTTAATATATGCATAGGATGAACAAGATGACAAACTTTTAACTCTTTCCCATACTCCAAAGAATACCATATTGATATGCTCTCTGCATGTACATACTCATTATCTGGATCATCACTGAAGATTTCTGATTTTGGATCTATCAGACGTCCATCTGTCCATTTTTTATACCAATCCATAGGCGTCATAGGTTTTGGACACTGACCTATTTCAAGCTTTCCATTAAAATGTATCGCTTCTCTTTTAGATCTTAATGGATGATCGTCAGGCAAGAATCGTCGATGTCGAAGATAAATATTTTTGTTGAGATTCTTACTATAGATTGATCTCAACCAATCACCACAATATGGATAAGCTTTATAACCCTTAGTAGATATTCCTCCATCATGGAAAATGATAAAATTATAATTAGATTAAATCATATTTATTTACATGCACATTGAATAAAAAAATTACATCAATACCTACACAAACACCATATCCTGGAAAATCATGAATAGTCCAAGCCACAATACCATGAATCATAATATGTCTTTCATTGATGCTTTTCGATACATCAATGACATTAATACCTCTCCATAACTCTTGAAGTTCGTCAATGAGAGGAGCAAGATATATATTCATATCTTTAACTTGTCTTTTGCCTGGGATTAAAAGTGAAAGCATTAAATGTTCCTTTTTAATGCTAAGATATGGCGGAAGGTTGTAGTTTATGACCACCACTAGCCATGTTGACCATTTACTGGATTTCGTGGAGAATGGATGAACCCCATCTAATGCAACTCCTAACTTTAGACTCTATGGATTTTGTGCAAATTCACACCATGTAGAATCAATATGCTGAAAAGCAAGACTATCATGAGGAATTTTGATTATTCCATCAGTACTTTTGTGATCATGTCCCCAAGTCAAAAGCTTTGATAATTTGGGGCTTTGAAACATATGTCTAATCTGTGGAGCCAATGGAAAATGTCTCAATACCTTTTTGGGGATTTTATCTTCTTTTCCCTTATATCGAGGAGATTGACATTTGGGACATGTCAACAATCTGCATATTAACCTCTATATAAAATACAATCATTAGGACATGCATGTATACATTGATAATCTATACCAAGATTGTTGATTATCTTCTTCATTTCATCATGTGAGTATAATAACGTGTAAGTTTATCAAAAAAAGATAGCTTAAAAAAAATAAATAAATAAATATACACACACATATACACACACACACACACATATATATATATATATATATATATATATATATATATATATATATATATATATATATATATATATATATATATATATATATATATATATATATATATATATATATATATATATATATATATGCATATAATTTTATATATATGTATGCTTATGTGCATCTTTCAAAATATTCGCGAAAATTTTTATTGTTTTAGATGGCAGGATACGATTGCTTGTTTTGGAGGATATGAAGTATGTACCTTCATTGAATGATTTGTCAATTCTATCATATGTTTAGTTTGAAAGTATGAGAAGTGGGTTTATAATTGCTATTCAAAGAATTTGGCACTGTTTATAGGCCATACGATGGTGACCTGGATGAATCGCATGCACAAAGGTTACTCAAGATAGAGCAACCAAATTATAAGGGACTAGTGGCAACAGGATTTTTGGGGTATGCAGTAAACCTCTTGCATATCAGTGATGAGCATTTGAACTTTAGGATACAAAGTGGAAATCATGGTGGCTTGAGAGGATCAATTTTATACAGCTTATTCAAAGAACTTCAAGTTTATGACACTGAAGTTTTTTGAACAAGCTCTATAAAAGTGATCCTCTCAAGCTACCATGATTTAGTTTTTTGAACAAGTTGTATAAAAGTGATCCTCTCAAGCCACCATGATTTCCACTTTGTATCCTAAAGGTGAGATGCTCATCATTGACATGCAAGAGGTTTACTACATACCCTAGGAATCCTACTACCACTAGTCCCTTATAATCAGATTGCTCTATCTTGAGTAACCTCTGTGCATGCGATTCATCCAGGTCACCATTGTATGGCGTATAAACAGTGTCAAAATCTTTGAATAGCAATTATAAATCTGCTTCTCACACTTTCAAACTCAATATATGATAGAATCAACAAATCATTCAATGAAGGTACATACTTCATATCCTCCAAAGCAAACAATCATATCCTGCCATCCAAACAATCAAATTTTTCGCGAATATTTTGAAAGATGCATAAATATTTTAAAAGATGTGCTGACAAAAAATGTCAATTCAATTCAAGTTCTTGTTCTTGCCTTATCTAAAGTAAGAATAAAAACCTGCATGTATTTATATATATATTTATGCATATATATATAAATAGATAGAAAATTGAAAATTATACCTTAATAGTGTCGAAACAGATACATTACTCCATCCAAAACGATTTTGAAGGTTGAGAATAAGTAAGCTTGCACTTAGTCGTGTCAAATGACTTCCTTCTTATACATGCTTTAGAAATTCCTCTTGAAGATATTTCTAATTTTTAGAAATATCAATCCTCTCACTATCATTTTGATACCAATCCTCAATAAAATCTGCCATGGCATCATCTTGATCATTGTCACACAAATCTTATACTTTATTGTCTTTTGAAAATAGATCTTTCAACTTTGCATATTGCACATGATTAGTTTTGCGTAGCCTCCTCATGGAAGCTTCTGATAAATGAGGTCTTACTCATAATTGTGAATGTTGTGGAGGAATATCATCAACATCATACATTGGAATCTACACATAAAAATAAAATTCATTAGTATTCCATAAATGAATAAAAAGTAAACTTTAAATATAAAATTAAGTATATAACTTATTAAATATGGATAGAAAATTTTTATTCTGTCTAGCTAAAAGGTGCTCTTGGAGGTCTACGCCATCCATAATTCACTAATAGTTCATCACTGACATGTAATGTAGTAATAGCATTGACAACTATGTATCTTGATACATCTCTACTCATGTATGGTGATTCATGAATATTTTCACGCTCCTCAAATGTGCAATTAGTCCTTCAAGTATTATGTAACCCTCGACTACTATTTATTAAACCTGCTATATTTCCATGTGTGTAAGGTCTTCCATCAATATATAATCTTTCATTTTCTGCATGTAAAATCCCTCTACTAGTAAGGGATGCTGCGTTCAAGCATATTCCCTAAGTACTCATGCTTTGAACATAACGTAAAAGTCGATGCTAGTCTCCCCATCCATATATACACTAATACTCCACCGGAACTTCACTGGAATGTCACTGGACTGTCACCGTAACCTTACCGGAATTTTACCGGAATCAACTGCAATTTTGTTTGTAATTACTTCAAGTGTTTGTGCATGAACTAAGAAAGTGGTACATGAACTTCCTTCACTAAATGAACTCTATCTGAAGTTTAAGAAAAACTTCACCAGTTCTTGGATGCCACTTTCCGGTCAGACTTTGCACTATGCATACATGTTTGTTTTACCAAAATCTTTGATCAATTTATAATAGAGACTTATAGCTACAAGATAAGCTATATCTCATACAAAACTTTATACTTTACTTCGAGATCTAGCTCATAGAAGTACCGGAGAAAAAAAAACTTACTGAAAAAAAACTACAACTGTTAACTAACTTTTAACCGTAACATGAAATTTCTCAGATTTCTTCACATAAGAAGAATGCGCTCAACTTCCACATGAACATGTGTTTTCTATTAGAGAAGATATGTACAAGAATTGAATCGGCCTCACTTTGCTCATAGTCATGAGAACTCTCCCATATTGAGTAGTTTCTCCTTACCATCTCTCTTAGATGAATACTTGGCTGTTCAGGTTTAGTCATTCATCTCTACATACGCGGTCTCTGGCGTCTTCTATTCTTACTTCTATTTTCTATCTCATATGCTCTCTCTCTCTACTGATCTACATGCTCTACATTCCGGTTCTATGCTCTCTATTATATACATTTTGATCCGGTTTCAACAGACTTTAATTCTGGAAGTTTCTATGGTATATTGTAGTCGTGAATTTGTCCCTTCACTAAGGCTTTAGTTTTCTGCACACTTTATTTCTGCTTTCCTTTATCTTCATGTCATTATGCGTAATTAGTGAGTGAATCTTCAATAGCTCCCCCTCAATCACTAATTTGCATCTTCTGGTCTTCATATATCGTTCTTTTCTTCTATACCTGCCATTTCTTTGAACCTACTTGTCTTTACTCCATCTAAGCTCTTTGTTAGAATATTTGCAATCTGATCTTTGGTAGGAGTGAATACCAATTCAATCTCCTTTTCGATTACCTTTTCGCTCAGGAAATGATATTGAATCTCTATGTGTTTTGTTCTTGCATGAAATACTGGATTTGCTGCAAGATATAATGAGCTCATATTGTCTCCATGTATGATAGGTATACCTTGATCAATAGCCATGCTTTTGAACAAGATCTGCATCCATATCACTTCTTTAGCTGCTTCCACAAGTCCTTTATATTCTGCTTCTATTGAAGATAAAGCCACTGTATGCTGCTTCGAACACCAGCTTACAAGCTTATCTCCTAGGTATATCATATACCCATGTGTTGACCTTCTGTCATGTTGACTTCCTGCCCAATCTGAGTCACTGTATGCTCTCAGCTTTATATCTGACGTATAAGGATAATATAATCCTTCTTTTATAGTTCTTTTAATATATCTAAGAATTCTTTGTCCTACAACCCAATGTTGATCTTTCGGACAATGCATAAACTCTGAAAGAACTCCCACTACATAACTGAGATCCGGTCTTGTTAGCGTAGCATAAATTAAACTTCCCACTAACGACTGATACTTTCTCATATCTTTAAACTCTGCACCACTATATTTGATGAGTTTATTATTTACTTCAAGCGGTGTTGAAGCTTCTCAGCAATTCTCCATGTTAAACTTCTTCAGTAAGTTTAGGAGATACCTTTCTTGCAAAACATATATACCATGATCTGTATATGTAACTTCCATTCCAAGAAAGTATGATAACTTTCCTAGATCACTGACCTTGAACTCTTTTTCAAGCACTCTCTTTACCTCTTTGATTCCTTCATCTGAGGTTCCTATGATTATTATGTCATCTACATAAATACAAATGTAGATCATACCTTCATCTTTTCTCTTGACGAATAGACTTGAATCAGCTTTTGAGCTTTGGTATCCAAGGTCATTGAGATACTTCACAAGTCTGTAATTCCAAGCTATTGGGGCTTGCTTCAATCCATAGAGAGGTCTTCCTAATCTACAATCATAATTTGGGTAACTAGAACTTACAAACCCTTCACATTGTTCCATGTAAACCTCATCTGATATATATCCATTCAGAAATGCATTCTTTATATCTAGCTGACTTAGCTTCCATCCTTTTGATGCTGCTATAGGAATCAATGTCCTTATGGTTGACATCTTTGCCACCGGACTAAACGTCTCATCATAATCTATACCATATGTCTGAGCATAGCCTTTCACAACCAGTCTAGCTTTGTATCTGGCTATCCTTCCATCTGCAAGCTTCTTGACTTTGTAAACCCATTTGTTTCCAATCACTTTCTTACCATTTGGTTTTGGAACAAGTTCCCGAGTCTTGTTTTCTTCTAGCACACTGAACTCCTCTTTCATTGCTTCTTCCCATTTCACTTTACCTTTTGCTTCACTGTAATTCTGAGGTTCTTCATCTTCCTTTACTAAGTAAGCATAGTTTTTCTGAGTCAAATAAGAAGTTTCATAGGAATACCTTGTTGGTTGTTTTCTTACTGTGTTTGACCTTCTTGGTTCAAACTCTTCATGTGTATCTGAATACACATCTTCATCGAATCTCGAATCATCTTCATTTCTCATGCCTGATCTGATCGTGGATGTACTTGCTTGCATATGATCTTCATCTCCATTCACCTGCATATGTGATTTACCTTTTTCAATTCTTCTTACCTCTTCTTCAAGTGTTTCAACACTATGCTCTTTATCTGTGTACCAGCTCTTTCCTTCATCAAATGTCACATCTCTAGAAACAATAAATTGTTTGGTTAGAGGACTCCATAACCTGTAACCCATCTGTTTTTCATCATATCTAATGAACACATATTTTTCAGCTTTTGGTTGAAGCTTATGTCTCAGCTGTGATGGTACATAAGCATAAGCTACTGATCCAAACACTTTGCAATGATGAAGTATTGGTTTCTTGCCGCACTAGGCTTCATAAGGGGTCATCCCATTTAAAGCTGTACATGGTAATCTATTTACCAGGTATGTTGCTGTATTTATAGCTTCAGCCCAAAGATAGTTTGGACAAATCTTCTCCTTTAACATCGCTCTTGCAAACTCAACTAGAGTTAAGTTTCTCCTTTCTGCTAATCCATTTTGTTGCGTTGTATACCTGCAAGTTATTTCTCTTTTGATTCCTGCATTCCACAGATAATCATTGAACTCTCGAGAAAAATACTCTCCTCCTCCATCAGACCTTAGTCTTTTGAGTTTCTGTCCTGTAAGTCTTTCAGCATATGCATGAAAATGTCTAAAAGCTCCAAACACTTCTGATTTCTCTTTCAAAACATAAAGAGTTATCCATCTTGTTGCACCATTAATAAATAAAACATAATACCTTGATCCGCTGATAGATCCTTCTTTTGGGTTGGTCCCCATACATCTGTATGTATAAGCTCTAGCACGCCATCATGTTTGTAACCATTTTTCTGAAATGGTAACCTGTGGGCTTTTCCCATCTGACAGGCTTCACATTTGTGAATCATATGTTGGTTCTTCATGTTTGGTAATCCTCTCATGGATTGTTTCTCCACCATAGCTTTGATTCCCTTTTCATTAAAATGTCCTAGCCTCTTATGGTAGAGGTCTAGTTCTGTAAATACCTCATCACCGTGTGTGATCAAGGCTTGACGAACATTCCCTTGTACTTTTAGAATAAAAAGTCTACCTTCCTTTTTACCATGGAAAATTTGTTTGTATCCATTTTCTGGATCTTCAACAAATACTCCTTCATTTGTAAACCTGACTTGAAAACCTTTTTCTACTATGTGACCCACACTGATCAGATTCTTCGGGATTGTTGGAACATACAAAACATTTGTTAGTAGATCAGCTCCATTCTTACATTTTACCTTTTCAATTGACCTTACATTATGTTTTGTGTTATCACCTGTCTGTACTGTATGATTTGAAATGCCTCCTTCTAATTCTGATAATAATTCTATATTTCGTGACAAATGATTTGAACAACCAGAGTCAATATAGAATACCTTAAGGTGTTCATTCTCTGACCTACTTATCGAGTTCATCATCAACATCGTATGATCATCATTCTACATATCATTCGCATAATTGTAGTAGGTAGTGTTGTGAGAATGATTCTGTCCCCAACTTCTTGCTCCACCTCTACCATATCCGCCTCTTTGGCTTTGTCTTCCTCTTTGATATCTTCCGCTTCTGCCTCTGCTATAATTGTTTTTATTCTGGTTTGATCCTTGTGAATTACGGTAGCAATCATGAGCCAAGTGATTGCTTAATCCACAGATCCAGCAAGCTTTCTTGTTACCTCTTCCTTTTGTATTACTTCTACTTTTATTTCTGACATTACCTCATACTCTTGCATAATTTGCTTGAGCAGTCACTTCTTCTTCATCTTTTTCTTTACCTTTATCACATTTCTTTTTATTCTTTGCGTACATAGCAGAACTATGTCCTTTTTCTCCATCTCTCTTAGTTAAAATGCAATCAAGTAATCTTTTTTATTTGTTTCAATGCAACGGAAGGATTATGGCCGATATCCTACGAGTCATGAGATCGAGTATGCAACACATTTTAGATATCGGCGTTTGAGCGAGTATATGCAAGATCATCCTGATGCCTTTATTAGTATTTTTAAATTTTATATAATTACTTTATTTTTATGAATGGTTTAATTGGTTTACTTAATAATGTTTTTTATATTGCAAGAAAATTATGGAGAGACAAATATGGATGAGGTAGAAAGACAGACACAGGAGGGACGATCTTGATCGTCACAGGGTGATCATGATGATGAGGATGAGGAAGATCAGGATGATCATGATATTGCTGATGATGATGATGATCATGATGATGCTGATTAGGATTTTAGTTGATTATGCCTTTGGATTATAATTATTTACATTGATATATATATATATATATATATATATATATATATTATTCATTTCAGTAATGTTTTGAATTGTGTGTATGGTATTAAGTAATGAAGAGTTTTGTCCTATTAATTGTTATTATTGTTTATATTAAGCATGTGTTTTAATACTTTAATTATATTATTCATTCACCTAAATGTATATGTATGTAGCGTTATGTATGTATGTGCATGTGTATGTGTGTGTATATGTATGTATGTCCATGTGCATGTGTAAGTGTATATGTGTGTATGAGTATGTGCATGTGCATTTGTATGTGTGTGTATATGTATGTGGATGTATATGTGTAACTCTATGTGTATATGTGTGTATGTCCATGTACATGTGTATATGTAGGTATGTGCATGTGTGTGTGCATGTGTATATGTGTTTTAATACTTTAATTATATAATTCATTCATATGTGTGTACCTAAGTGTATATGTATGTGTGTGTATATGTATGTATGTGCATGTGTATGTGTGTGTATATGTATGTATGTGCATGTGCATGTATGAGTGCAGATGTGTGTATGAGTATGTGCATGTGCATGTGTATGTGTTTGTATATGTATATGCATGTATATTTATAACTCTATGTATATATGTGTGTATGTGCATGTATATGTGTTTATGTAGGTAGGTGCATGTGTGTGTGCATGTGTATATGTGTTTTAATACTTTAATTATATAATTCATTCATATGTGTGTACGTAAGTGTATATGTATGTGTGTGTATATGTATGTATGTGCATGTGTATGTGTGTGTATATGTATGTATGTGCATGTGCATGTGTAAGTGTATATGTGTGTATGAGTATGTGCATGTGCATGTGTAAGTGTACATGTGTGTATGAGTATGTGCATGTGCATGTGTATATGTGTGTATATGTATGTGCATGTATATGTGTAACTCTGTGTATATGTGTGTATGTGCACTATATGTGTATATGTATGTATATGCATGTGTGTATGCATGTGTATATGTGTGTGTACGTATGTGCATATATATGTGTATAATGTATGTATATGCATCTGTATATGTATTCCACATGCATGTGTATGTGGATGCATTTCCATGTGCATCCATGTGCATGCATGTGAAAATGCATGCATCTAGATGTGCATATACATGTATTTGCATATATGTTAATGTGTTATATATATATATATATATATATATATATATATATATATATATATATATATATATATATATATATATATATATATATATATATATATACATATATATATATGCAATAATGCATACATGTATGTCTTTTTATGTGGTTGTAGAAATGTTTGTGCATATGGATGTTTACATGTGTGTATGTCTAAGTGTATGTGCACATGTATCTGTGTGTATATATGTGTGTGTATGTGCATGTGTATATGTGTATATGTGTGAAAGTGCATCTTCATCATGTATAAGTGTATAAGTGCATATCAATAAGTGTGAGTATATGCTATCTAATGAAAATACCACAATTCAAATGATATACAAAGAATAGAAATTGTACTTAAAATAGTTAGCCATACTTTTTGCTTGGTTAGCTTCTTGAATAACTTGCAATAAAGAGAGAAAGAAGAGCTAGAGAGAGAGAGAGAAATCAAAGAGAGAAAGATGTAGAAAGAGAGAAACAGAGACAGATGGAGACAATCAGAGAGAGCTTAGGCAAAACAACAATTCTACATATACTTGCTTCAGCTCGTAAGCGCAGTGCAATTGCGAATGTTGCAGAGCTCTTCGATCGGATGCGTGAAAATGCCGATCAAAGAGCCTCCAACGTTTTAATTTTTTTCCATCAACAGACCGTTGTGTAAGGGATGCCACCCCTCGTCGCATAAGGGACATGTTTTTAGCGTTGCTTATGCGATGCCAAAAATTGTCGCCTATGTGACGTAAAAAAGTGTCGCTTATGGGACCTATTTAAAAGCATCGTCTTAGCGACATGTTTTTAGGATCGCAGCCCTGTCATGCCACAAGTTGCAAAAAACGTTGTTTGCTTTGCATTTAATCGACGGTCTACGCGTGACACTAATTATGGCGCATGTTGCAATTTTATAGCAATGCAATTATGTCACCTTAACCATCGCTATATGCCTGTATTCCTTGTAGTGTTTCTTTAGCTTGGAAGAGGTAGAAATCCACATGTGTTATGTTCTGTTGTTATGAGTGCATGTGCCTTTGTGCTTACTCTATTTGAAAACATCACTAGATCACATGAAGTTATGCCATAGCGTCTCACCAATATGAGATGAAAAATCACACTCATACTCAAAATCTTGAGAATCAATTAGGAAATGAGAACACTCTGAGTTACAAGAAATAGAAAACCTCATCAAGAAAATTAAACACTTACAAGGCCAAAAATTTGTTGTTGATACTCTTTTAACACTTGAAGAAATGTCTCACAATTGTGTTTGAATTCTTCCTATAAAATATCATGGTCTAAGAAGTAGCCTTGATACGAAGTTTGCATCCTCCTCTCTTATGTCCGAAGAGTTTTATACAATTCTTCTAGAAGAGTTTTTTTTTTGAAGAACGGTCAAGGTTCAAACAATGAAACATTTTTAGGAAATGCAAAGGGTAAAGGTTCATTTGGTAATTCAAAGAATAATCCAAAGAAGAAGAAGTTTGCTCAAATATCTTTCTGTTCTAAATATAAGGGTCATGGCATTAAGGGTTTTAAGAGGAAGCAAGCTGATCACAGAAATAACATTATCAAATCCAAATGGAGTAAAAAGAAATCTGAAAATAACCTAGAAATTGACCTACGGGTTGCCATGGAGGAAGTATGCAGATCTACACAAACTTGTGTAGATAAACTGTGTATATTAGATAGTGAAGCATCTCTACCCGTGACAAAGAAGAAAGAGTAGTAGAATTCATTAACTTTCATTTGCAAGAACCCATTAATGTAGTGTTGGGACTCCAAGTAGCCAATTGAAGGGACAAGAACAATATCTACTATTGTTGCCACTAGTATTGAGAGAATATTCTCTATTGTTTTATATATTTTCCACTAGAATAAATTTATTGCTACCAAAAGAAATCATGGTTTTATAGTACATTTCAGAAATAATGATGAAAAAAATAGAACAAAAAAGGTATTAGTATAGGAAAAGCAGTCCCTTGGAGATAGCTATATATCGAGGCATATGGTTGGCAAAAGAGTCATCTCTCGGGTAGCCTCCATGCAGTGGTTATGGGCTTAACATAATCTTCTTCTCTCAGATCACTTCTAGAACTTTGTAAAGTTCTCTCGTAATCTTATTCAGGGAATTCGGAGCCTATTTTAGTGATGCAACTATTTGCATTTCTACACATGTTTGTGTATATCCATGTGCAATCAATTAAGGACTGCATCTTTTTATTTGTTCTTGTGAGTAGTAGTAGAGAAGAAAAAGGTGTTGATTGTGGCACCATTCAATCCGGAATACCATCCCAATCTATTGCTGATCAATATAAACCACATGATCGATGTGTGAGCATTGGCCTACCCGTGCACTTTGAGCCTACCCCACACGCACACGATTTTCCGAAGATTGAAGTTTGGCGAGCTTCTAAGATAAAGACATTTTCAAAATATTATCCTAATTATGTGAAATAATTACAATCCCATTCGACTTCTTATAAGCACTCACATGAAAGCCTTCTTTCCTGTCCACTCAACCATCCAATTTGAATGGTTTTTCTCTGCACATAAGAGAATTCGAGAGCTAGTTTTATGTTATGCTTTTTGATCTGCGAAGAGAGGAAACAGATATAACCTTGAGCCTTTCATTCATCCCATCAAAGCTTAGAAGGATTATGCTCTTCTATAAAATCACAGTGCACCCATCTAGGGACTCTCTAATGTTACCATTGTAGAAGGACTAGTTCAGACATCAAGTGGAGATTTCAAAGAAGAGGATTTTTCAACTTGATAGTGAAGGACCTCGACCACCCTATAGAAAATGATCATCATAGGCCCCATCAATGAAAATTTGGGAGATGCTTTGAGGGTAGAGATATGAGCATGGAAGTGAAGGTTCGATTTTCTTTAAGGAGATCCAAAGGTAGCTCCAAATCATAGAATGATTCTTCTTGAGGATGAATGGAAGGTCGTAGCTAGCTAGCCAAGCTAGGTATTTCCAAGTTTATGTTTGATTTTAGTACTTACTTTGATATTCTGCGTTCATATATATTGCATGTAATTATGATTTAAGCATGGAAATATGCCTTCAAAGTATGATAATTAATGAAAGCAAAACAGACAAGCATAGGCATATTGATAAATTCATCAAGCACTTGCTTGAATCTATTATTCGTTGTTTCCACTTCATGGATTGAAATAAACGACTTTTTGTGCATTTCGTTTTCCAAAAGAATGTTTTTCATGAACAACACAAGCTTCCTTATTGTTGAAAAAGGTAATTGATGCACTCAAGCATGTGCTCTTGCATGTTTTTTCCATAATAAGCAAAGTTATTATGTTTGTGAATAAATGCATTAAGTGCATGCACTACAAGATTAAGAACTAGTTGAATTAGTTTAGTGCATGAAAACAAAAACATGCCAACACATGCATGAAACCACATTTATTTGCATATTTAACAGCATGATTGTTTGCTAAGCAGATCAACAAATATACTTTCATATTTGATAGCTTAATTTTTAATAAATCAAGTTATACATTTGGAAAGATATAAAAATAGTTAGTTGTAAAGTTGTGCTAGCTACCTTGCAACTCAAGTAATTACTCAATTCTTTTCGAAGGCAATACTTAGGTATCAAATAATTAATGAACACCTACATTAATTATCTTTGATTTCTTGCTTAGTTAAAGTAGGCATAAATAGAAAATCAAGTATTCAATTTTTGTGCCAATTTGGTGGACAAGAAAAGATGACTAGATGCAAACTTATAAGGTTTATGATCACTCTAAGTTTGGGAAGTACTTAGAGAGTCATAAAGAAAATAAATTTTACACTTCCTTCTGTAACTTTTGACGCATCTAAGAAGGATGATAACTGAATAAACGTTTCAATAGCTCCATGAGAAGTTTGACGTGAAGACTCTTACTTGATTTTATACCAATACGTGATGGACAAGAAAGAAATTTCAATCCTTCTGTATTGAAGATATCCAATGATACATATGAATGCATACAAAATACTCCATGTGAAAATAAATTATGTTTGAAATTTGTAAAATATTTATAAAACAAAATTTTGAACAAGTAATTTGAAATATTAAGAAAGTTTTGGATAGGATGAAATAGTTTCTGAAGTCCATTAACGTATTTTGAAACAATTTACATGAATCTTTGTTAAAGATAGTAAGACTCATTAAGCCTACTAATAAGATCAACTAGAGAAACATTATCAATTGTGATCATATATACGTCTTTCCATAGCTTCCTCCAGCTATTATTTCTAGTAATTATACCTCTTCTAATAAATGTTTCTTGAACTCTTCCCTATCATAAATACTTATTGCAAAATATGTTGGGATTCAACAAGTTCGTGATAATTTTAGTTAAACTCCTGTTATTTTCAAAATTTTCATACCTTTATGGATTATGAACGAGTTTCATGGAAAATATGTACTGTAAATGGAAATTCAATAATTAATAAAAACATTGTACGAAGGCATGCAATGTGCAAAAAGAAAACTTTGCTAATGCAAATGGATTAACGGAATTCCAATCTTCATCTCCTGTGTCATGATAAGGCTTTTCTAACATTTATATCCCATTCCCTATGGGTATGTGCACCTGTGTATTCATCTAAACCATATGTCTCATTTTTTATCTTTTTATTACATTTTAAGATTATGTGCAATATGGTCAAGGGTAAAGAGTAGATGCACCTTGATTGCAAGGAAAATGCATTTGGTAGTGTTAAAATCCCCATCCACATGCCATTCTATCTCAAAATAACCCAAATTTATTAAATTGAGTTTTCCACCATGCATTTTAGAAGCTGTTGTGAACACACCCATGAACTTTTTGCAACTCCTTCACGTGTTTCTATGGCAAGGATTTTTTTGGCCTTTTGATGCAATGGGTAGCACAATAAATATTATACATATAAAAATTACTCGTAAAAATGTCTCCATATGACAAACACAATCCAACAAACTTTGAAATATGATATACATAATTTCAAGTGATAATGAGACAACGGATATAGGAAAGTGTATTTTTCTGGTAACTTCTTTAATTAGATTCATTGGATTTGATCCTTTCTTTGAGTCTCTTATGAAGCTACAAAACCATACATAGAGTGTAAGTCAAAACAAACCTACTATATCATCCCTATTTTTAAACCCGACATACTATAGATATATCTATTGGACAAGCATTTTTGTGTATAAGTTAGAACCTAATGTTGTACTTATAACGAATTTTCTAATCAAGAACACGATTGGTCCCTTTAGAAACCATGTCGTGAAGAGCCCTTGAGGAATATAGACTTTATGGATAATTACAAAGAGTGGTTTAGGAAGTTTCCCAATGTAGTTTGCAATACAAGAGCCACCTCCATGAGACAATTTATCTTCTGTGCTCTTGGCTTCAAACTGTTCAATTTCACTCGCCTCCTATAGAAAATCTTGAGAATAGGATCTACATGAGGAAATAAGAATGAATGACATCAATTGAAAATACTTACATGTTAGAATCTATCTTCATGTTCTCCTCTCTCCTTCTATGCTCAATGATTGGACTAGGAACCTTTGACTCTAAGATCCTTTCTTCCATATTATTGAATTCTTTTTTACTGGTTTGTTGAAATTCACTTGTAAGTATGCCATAAAAAATAATTTTAATGTGTGTGGCACTGAGAAAAGGAATGGAAAACCCTTTTTCTCCAATGATTGAAAGCTTTTATCTTTATTGCACTCTCACATGGTACAAAATAAACTTTCGCATTCATTGCATCAAAATCCTAATTCCTTCTCGACATCATGCAAAGTAAACATTCCTATCCATTGAATTCTAGGAGTTTGAGTTTCTAAGAAAGTAAACCTTGAAATATAAGCACAAACAAATGGATTGGTAGAGTCCAATTTAGACCTACGATGGGCATGCACTAAAGGAAGTCATTTTTGAAAGTGAGCAACAATTGTGCTCAAGGATCTCTAGGGTTCGTGTCTGCTCATCTTTTCGATAAAATGTGTATGCTTTGAATTGATGGCAAGGTAGGAAGGAACAAATAAATATTTACACCTTCAAGGCTAACTCGTTTCTAGAAATGTACGAAGCTTTTTCACATCTTTCAATACCACCACAAGGGTACTTCATTTATCTAGATGTATAATAATGGATGTAACAGAAAGCATATAGAAATTTGGATCAGATATAAATTCCTCAAACTAAGCCATCTCAATACATCCCAAACAAGATATGCAGAGAAGGGAGTGGGTAGTATATGGAAAGATGAACAATTTCTACCCTTCACCTGTGTATTTTGTCTTCCCAATCCTGAACTACCTTATTTGTGGGAATCCCAACTTTCATATTGGATAAAGATCGAATTGGAGCACGAAAAGCATTTTTAAAGAAAGTGTGTTACGCGAGTTCCCAATTGTGGGATAAAGGGTAGGACTGACCAACCTAAGTCAGGAGGTCATAGGAGCTCTAGCATGCCCCTTCGTCACCTAAGCGATAGCGTGTTGGTGCAATAGTAAGAGAACATTCCATGGTATATTCCATATCTATAAGCAATTTTGATGGAATATCCATGAAATCCTTGAATGAAAATCTATTCTAAGTGAGATCTTTCTTTAGCATGGAAGAGAAACTTAGAGCATATCGTCTCACCAATATGAATCAATTAGGATGTGACAACACTTTGAGTTAGAAAAGATAGAAAACCTCGTCAAGAAAATCAAACACTTACATGACCAGCAATTTGTTGTTGAAAATCTCATATCACTTGAAGAAATGTCTCACAACTCTGCTTGAATTCTTTCTACAAAATATCATGATCTAAGAACTACCCTTGATATGAAGGTTGCATCCTCCTCTCTTATCTCCGAAGAGTTTTTTACAATTCTTCTAGAAGTTTTTTTTTTGAAGAACGGTCAAGGTTCAAACAACGCAACATTTTTAGGAAATGTAAAAGGCAAAGGTTCATTTGGTTGTTCAAAGAATAAGCCAAAGAAGAAGAAGTTTTCTAAAATCTCTTTCTATTCTAAATATAAGGGTCACGGTGTTAAGGGTTTTAAGAAGAAGCAAGCTGAAGACAGAAATAATATTATCAAATCCAAATGGAGTAAACAGAAATCGGCAAATAAGCTAGAAATTGACCTACGGCTTGCCATGGAGGAAGTATGCATATCTACACAAACTTGTGTGGATAAACTGTGTATATTAGATAGTGAAGCATCTCTACACGTGACAAAGAAGTTTGGGGAGCTTCTATGCTCCCTCTCCTTGGTGCTAAAGAAAACAAAAATCAAAAGTGCACAAGATATACTTATTTTTAAAACATTATCCTCATTATGTGAGATAATGATAATCCCATTTGACTTCTTATAAGCAGTCACACGAAAGCCTTCTTTGTTCTCCAGTCCAACATCCAAATTGAACAGTTTTGCTCTGCACATAAGGGATTTCGAGAGCTAGTTTTATGTTATGCTTTTTTATCTGCCAAGAGAGGAAAGAGAGATGACCTTGAGTCTTTCATTCATCCCATCAAAGCATACAAGGATTATCCTCTTCTATAAAATCACAATGCACCCATCTAAGGACTCTCTAATGTCACCATTGTAGAAGCTCAAATTCAAATATCAAGTGGAGATTTCAAAGAAGGGGATCTTTCAACTTCATAGTGAAGGACCTCAACCACCCTATGGGAAATGATCATCATAGACCCCATCACTGATAACTAGGGAGCTGCTTGGAGGGTGAAGATATGAGCATGGAAGTGAAGGTTGGATTTTCTTTAAGGAGATCCAAAGGTAGCTCCAAATCATAGAATGACCCTTCTCTAGGAAAATTCATCAAGCACTTGCTTGAATCTATTATTCATCGTTTCCACTTCATGGATTGAAATATACAAGTTTTTGTGCATTTCTCCTTCCAAAACAATGTTTTTCATGAACAACACAAGCTTCCTCATTTTTAAAAAAGGTAATTGATGCACTCAAGTGTGTGCACTTGCATGTTTTTATTTTCCATAAGAAGCAAAGGTAGTATATTTGTGAGTAGATGCATTAAGTGCATGCATTACAAGGTGAAGAACTACTTGAACTAGTTTATGGCATAAAAACAAAAACATGCCAACACATGCATGAAAGAACATTTATTTGCATATTTAAGAGCATGATTTTTTGCTAATTAGATAAACAAATATAATTTCATATTTGATAGCTTAATTTTTAATAAATCAAGTTAGACATCTGGGAAGATGTAAAGATAGTTAGCTATAAAGTTATGCTAGTTGTCTTGCAACTGAAGTAATTACTCAATTCTTTTCCAAACCAATGCTTAGGTATCAGATACTTAAGGAACACGTACATTAAGTATCTTTGATGTCTTGCTTAGTAAAAGTAGGCACAAATAGAAAATCAAGTATTCAACTTTTGTGTCAGTTTGATGGACAAGGAAAAATCACTACATGCAAACTTATAAGGTTTATGATAACTATAAAAAGGATGATAACTTAATAAAAGTTTCACTAGCTCCACGAGCACTTTGAAGTGAACACTCTTACTTGATCCCATCCCACTTCGTAGTGGATATCAAAGAAATGTCAATCCTTTTGTATTAAAGATATCCAATGGTCCATATTAATGCATACAAAATACTCCATGTGAAAATAAAATATGTTGAAATTTTGTAAAATATTTATAAAGCAATAATTTCAACAAGTAATTTCAAAGATTTAGAAATTTTTAGATACCTTTTCAACTCCATTAATGTATTTTGAAACAATTTACATGGATTTTTGTTAAAGTTAGTAAGACTCATTAAGCCTACCAACTTATTTAAGCATTAACAAACCTCCTTATTTCTTACTAATAAGATCAACATGGGAATCATTATCAATTTTGATCATGCATAAGTCTTTCCATAGCTCCCTACACCTATTATTTTTAGTGATTATACATGTTCTAATAAATGTTACTTGACTTGTTCCCTATCATAAATACTTGTTGCAAAATATATTGGGATTCAACAAGTTTGTGGTAAGTATAGTTACACTCCCATTATGAAAGCCAATTGAATTAAGAGGTTCCTCCAAAGTTTGAATACATCCCAAACAAGATATGCACATACGAGAATGGGTAGTATATGAAATGCTAGAAGATGAATAATTTCTACCCCTCACGAGTGTATTTTGTCTTCCCAATCATGAACTACCTAATTTTTGATAAACCCAACTTGCATATTGGATGAAGATCGAATTGGAGCACTAAAAGCGTTTTTAAAGAATGGGTTTTAGGAGAGTCCCCAGCTATGGGATAAAGGGTAGAACTGAGAAACCTAAGTCGGAGGTCATAGAAGGGCTAACATGCCCCTTGGTCAGCCAAGCGATAGCATGTTGGTGCGATAGTAAGAGAATATTCCATGGTATATTCCATATCTAGAGTCAATTTTGATGGAGTATCCATGAAATTCTTAAATGAAAATGTATCCTAATCAAGAACTTTCTTTAGCATGGAAGAGGTAGAAATCCACATGTGTTATGTGCTGTTGTGATGAGTGCATGTGCGTTTGTGCTTACTCTATTTGAAAACATCACTAGATCACATGAAGCTTACGCCATATTGTCTCACCAATATGAGATGAACAATCACACTCATACTCAAAATCTTGAGAATCAAGTAGGAAATGAGAACACTTTGAGTTACAAAAAATTGAAACCTTATCAAGAAAATTAAACACTTACAAGATGAAAAATTTATTGTTGATAGTCTTTTAACACTTGAAGAATTGTCTCACATTGAATTCTTCCTATAAAATATGATGGTCTAAGAAGTACCCTTGATACGAAGTTTGCATCCTCCTCTCTTATGTCCGAAGAGTTTTTTACAATTCTTCTAGAAGATTTTTTTTTCTTTTTTTTGAAGAACGGTCAAGGTTCAAACAATGCAACATTTTTAGGAAATGCAAAGGGCAAAGGTTCATTTGGTAATTAAAAGATAAGCCAAAGAAGAAGAAGTTTGCTCAAATCTCTTTCTCTTCTAAATATAAGAGTCATGGCGTTAAGGATTTTAACAAGAAGCAAGCTCATCAGAGAAATAATACTACCAAATCGAAATGGAGTAAAAGGAAATCTGCAAATAACCTAGAAATTAACCTACAGGTTTCCATGGAGGAAGTATGCAGATCTACACAAACGTGTGTGGATAAACGGTGTATATTAGATAGTGAAGCATCTCTACCCGTGACAAAGAAGAAAGAGTAGTAGAATTCGTTAACTTTCATTTCCAAGAACCCATTAATGTAGTGTTGGGACTCCAAGTAGCCAATCGAAGGGAAAGGAACCATCTCTACTATTGTTGCCACCAGTATTGAGAGAATATTCTCTATTGTTTTACATATTTTTGCACTAAAAATAAATTTATTGAGAGTTTCTACCAGAAGAAATCCTGGTTTTATAGTACATTTCAGAAATAATGATTAGAAAATAGAACGAAAAAGGTAATAGTATAGGAAAAGCAGTCCCTTGGAGATAGCTATATATCGAGGCATGTGGTTGGCATGAGACTCATCTCTCTAGCATGTGATCATGGTAATAGACTCCATGGAGTGGTTATAGGGTTAATATAATCTTCTTCTCTAAGATCACTTGTAGAACTTTGTAAAGTTTTCTCGTAATCTTATTCAGGGAATTTGGAGACTATTTTAGTGATGCAACTATTCGCATTTCTAGACATGTTTGTGTATATCCATGTGCAATCAATTAAGGACTATATCTTTTCAGTTGCTCTTATGAGTAGTAGTAAAGAAGAAAAAGGTGTTGATTGAGGCACCATTCACTCTAGAATACCATCCCAATCTATTGATGATCAATACAAACCACATGATCGATGTGGGACCATTGGCCTACCTGTGCACTCTAAGCCTACCCCACAGGCACACAATTTTCCGAAGATAGTTCTCCACTACCTATACTTCATGAGATTGAAGTTTGGGGAGCTTCTATGCTCCCTCTCCTTGGTGCAAAAGAAAAAAATAAATAAAAGCGCACAAGATAAAGAAATGTTCAAAACATTATCCTAATTATGTGAGATAATTACAATTCGGTTCGACTTCTTATAAGCACTCACACAAAAGCCTTCTTTCCTCTCCACTCCAACATCCAATTTGAAGGGTTTTTCTCTGCTCATAAGAGAATTCGAGTGCTAGTTTTATGTTACGCTTTTTGATCTACCAAGAGAGGAAATAGAGATAACCTTGAGCCTTTCATTCATCCCATCAAAGCTTAGACAGTTTATGATCTTCTATCAAATCACAATGCACCCATCTGGGGACTCTCTATTGTTAGCATTGTAGAAGGACTAGTTCAGACATCATAGAAGGTAGCTCCAAATCATAGAATGAATCTTCTTGAGGATCAATGGAAGGTCGTAGCTAGGTAGCCAAGCTAGGTATTTACAAGTTTATGTTTGATTTTGATACTTACTTTAATATTTTGCTTTCATATATATTGCACCTAATTATGATTTAAGCATGGAATATGCCTTCAAAGTATGATAATTATCTCCGAAGAGTTTTTTACAATTCTTTTAGAAGATGTTTTTTTTTTGAAGAACGGTCAAGGTTCAAACAACGCAACATTTTAAGGAAATGCAAAGGGCAAAGGTTCATTTGGTTTGCTCAAATCGTTTCTATTCTAAATATAAGGGTCACGGTATTAATGGGGTTGAAATTGACCTACGAGTTGCCATGGAGGAAGTATGCAGATCTACACAAACGTGTGTGGATAAACTGTGTATATTAGATAGGGAAGCATCTCTACACGTGACAAAGAAGTTTGGGGAGCTTCTATGCTCCCTCTCCTTGGTGCTAAAGAAAACAAAAATCAAAAGTGAACAAGATATACATATTTTTAAAACATTATCCTAATTATGTGAGATAATTATAATCCCATTTGACTTCTTATAAGCACTCACACGAAAGCCTTCTTTGTTCTCCACTCCACCATCCAAATCGAACAGTCTTCCTCTGCACATAACAGATTTCGAAAGTTAGTTTTATGTTATGCTTTTTTATCTTCCAAGAGAGGAAAGAGAAGATGACCTTGAGCCTTTCATTCATCCCATCAAAGCAGAGAAGGATTATCCTCTTCTATAAAATCACAATGCACCCATCTAGGGAGTCTCTAGTTTCACCATTGTAGAAGGTCGAATTCAAATATCAAGTGGAGATTTCAAAGAAGAGGATCTTTCAACTTCATAGTGAAGGACCTTAACAACCCTACGGGAAATGACCATCATAGACCCCATCAATGATAATTTGGGAGATGCTTGAAGGGTAAAGATATGAGCATGGACGTGAAGGTTGGATTTTCTTTACGGAGATCCAAAGGTAGATCCAAATCATAGAATGACCCTTCTCGAGGAAAATTCATCAATCACTTGCTTGAATCTATTATTCATTGTTTCCACTTCATGGATTGAATAAATGACTTTTTGTGCATTTCTCCTTCCAAAACAATGTTTTTCATAAACAACACAAGCTTACTTATTTTTTGAAAAAGGTAATTGATGCACTCAAGTATGTGCACTTGCATGTTTTTATTTTCTATAAGAAGCAAAGTTAATATGTTTGTGAATAGATGCATTAAGTGCATGCATTACAAGGTCAAGAACTACTTGAACTAGTTTAGGGCATGAAAACAAAAACATGCCAACACATGATGAAAGCACATTTATTTGCATATTTAAGAGCATGATTGTTTGCTTATTAGATAAACAAATATACTTTCATATTTGATAGCTTAATTTTTAATAAATCAAGTTAGACATTTGGGAAGATGTAAAGATAGCTAGTTGTAAAGTTATGCTAGCTATCTTGCAACTCAAGTAATGAGTCAATTCTTTTCCAAAGCAATACTTAGGTATCAAATACTTAAGGAAGAGTTACATTAAGTATCTTTGATGTCTTGCTTAGTAAAAGTAGGCACAAATAGAAAATCAAGTATTCAACTTTTGTGTCATTTTGATGGACAAGAAAAAATGACTACTTGCAAATTTATAAGGTTTATGATAACTCTAAAAAGCATGATAACTTAATAAAAGTTTCACTAGCTCCATGGGCACTTTGAATTGAACACTCTTACTTGCTTCCATCCCACTACATGGTTGATACCAAAGAAATGTCAATCCTTTTGTATTGAAGATATCCAATGGTCCATAGTTATGCATACAGAATACTGCATCTGAAAATAAAATATGCTGAAATTTTGAAAGATTTAGAAATTTTTAGATAGGTGAAATACGTTATGAAGTCCATTAACGTATTTTGAAACAATTTACATGGAGTTTTGTTAAAGTTAGTGTGACTCATTAAGCCTACCAATTTACCTCAGCATTAACAAACCTCCTTATTTCTTACTAATAAGATCAACATGAGAATCATTATCAATTTTGATCTTGCATAAGTCTTTCCATAGCTCCCTCCACCTATTATTTTTAGTGATTATACCTCTTCTAATAAATGTTTCTTGACTTGTTCCCTATCATAAATACTTATTGCAAAATATATTGGGATTCAACAAGTTCGTGGTAAGTTCAATTAGACTCTCATTATGAAAACCAATTGAATTAAGAGATTCCTCCAAAGTTTTTATAGCTTTATGGATTATCAACTAGTTTGAAGGAAAGTATTTATTCTATATGGAAATTGAATAATGTATCAAAACATTTCATGAAGGCATGTGTAACATAATCCTGGTAGAAGATGGTTGAACTACACCCTAAGAGGGAGGATTAGGAAGTAATCCTCAACCATGGCTTTTGGGGCAAGTGGTTAGCCCATCACATTCCTAACCAAGAGGTTGTGAGTTCAATTCCTTACATTGGTATCAGAGCCTAGGAAGTAGGCTTGGGCAAAGTGGAATGATCCAATGGCCTCTAAAAAAGGCGCTTGGGCATCCTCCATGTGAAAGGGTAGGATTTGTGGAAGGCGCGCGTCGATTTCAATGATGGACCTTACAATGATTGGGGTGTATCTCCCAATCCGTAGGTTGGATTGAGGCGTGTAATATACTGTTGGAAAGCTCTCGGAACGAACTTTCCAATGAGCTAGCTTGCAATGTGTGAATTCCTTGGGAATCCTTGGATGGAACTTGATTGAGTACATCCTGCCAGTCCCATAGCTGGTCAGGGTACATCCTGCCAGGGTACATCCAGGGTACATCCTACCAGTCCCATAGCTGGTCAGGGTACATTCCCGAGGGAGTTCAAGGGGGGAAGAATGTAACATAATCCTGGTAGAAGATGGTTGAACTACACCCTAAGAGGGAGGATTAGAAAGTAATCCTCAACCATGGCTTTTGGGGCAAGTGGTTAGCCCATCACATTCCTAACCAAGAGGTTGTGAGTTCAATTCCTTACATAATGTAATAAAGTAAGTCTATGGTTAGGGATCCGATTGCTTCTGACAGATCTGAATCGGATACCGTATGGTCACTCGTCTGTAGAACCAAAGATCTCAAGAGTAGACTCAAGCATAAGTCATGTGCTCTCATATTCAAGTGATCCACTTAGCCTAGTGGTTAAGTCTCATGGTTGTGAAGGAGGAGGTCTTGGGTTCAACCCCCATGGGGAGCATGGGGAGAGAGTTTTGCCCAAAGAGCTTTAGAGCCTTCTAACTCAAGTTAACGTGAGTTAACTTGAGTCCAGTGGACTTAACTCAAGAGGTGAGTACAACAACCACTAGTGGAAGGTATGAAAGGAGTGGTGGAGATCACACATGCACTTGTGGACTCTAGTTACATTTGTGGTCCTCGTTGATTCAAGCAGCTATATATACAGGCATAAGGTTGGGAGGAGAGTTATCTCTCTAGCATGTGGTGGTCGTAATCCTTGTTCTCTTGCATTGGTATCAGAGCTCTCGGCTAGCTTTCATGGAGACCTTGAGGGATTACCACCTTCTTCTTAAGCTTTAATGGAGACCTCCACATGATTTTCATCATTCACATTAATATGATTTTTCTAGAGGATATTGAACTTCTTCTTCTTTGCGAGATGCGCTCATGACTTCGCTCACGGCTACTCCTGCTCGCGGGCCTGCGTCCGAAGTGTACAGCAGAGTAAAAGAAGTTTAATCCCAGAATCATTTAAGTGATCAGAGATTGCAGCCGTCGAGCGTTGAACCCACAACCACGTGGTTACAAGCCACGCGATATAATGGCTGAGCTAAGCGCGTATTATGCAAGTTTGAATTGCGACATCTTTCTTATGTAGGATTCTTTCATCCAAGAGGACAATAGTCACATTGTGTCCATACACAAGCTTTTCAATCAACGCTGCAGATCAAATTCACGAATTTTGGTCGGAAGCCGAACGGATGTATCTCCTATCGGAGATTACAAAATGACTTCAATTCAATACGACAGCGTTGGGGACTTGATCACGTAATCTCCTGGTTGGGGAGGCATCACCTAGTCCAACAAGGCAAGTCTATAGCATGATGTTTATCTGTGCAACGTCTACAGTAATTCTTATTTTGCATGCCGAAGAAGCGCTTCCAGATCAACGCTAAAAGAAGATAAAATTTTCATGTGTTGGCGCACGACAGATTTGAACTAGATTTGAACTCGGGTTACATGTTGTCCGCGCGCATTCGATATCTGTCACGGTTGCAAAACTTCAGTTCCAAGAAGAAGAATCAGAGAGTTCTTTCTCCCGACCCGGCATGGATTTGTTCTATTGCATTGGTGAGGAAGATGATGCTACAGCAGGAGCGGATAACAATGGTGTCCTCTCGATTAGTTCTGCGGACACATTTTCCGTTGCCTTCGATCCAAATCTTCCTGTGCTGCCGCAATAGCTTTTACTGTCGAATCCGTCGAGTGAACCTTATAGTTCATGTTCTTCTCCATACTTGCGCCTACTATCCCGGGCAATGGGATAATATCTAACTTTGTCAGATTCTCTCCTTCTGCAACCAACTAAAGCTACAAGCATCAGAACCTTCGATAATTGAGATTTTATAATATACATTATAATTGGGTTTTGAATGCGTGTCGAAAACTCCTCCCATCTTCTACAGTTCGTGAGAATGGGCATTTGCTACAAAAGATTCAAGCAGTGCCTTGAGGAAGTGCCGTCTCATGTGCGTTAAACGATGTGCCATGCGTTGCAATAGAAGCAATGTTGGATCGGAGCAAGGATGATCTTGCTCTTCTTTGCATAGAAAGATTTTTTCTGACGATCAAAGGAAGGAGAATGGCTTTTCCAGATGTCAATGGAAGGACGTAGCTAATTGGAAGATAAGTATTTTCCAAGTTATGTTTTCATTTCAATATTTGTTTTTTTCTCCATGCTTTCATGTAGGATGCATTTTATTAAAAAAAAAGAATGCAAATTAATGAAAGCTAAATAAGAGAGAATAAACATCTTGAAATGGAAAAGCACAAACATATTGAAATGTTTGGTATGCAATCACAGAAATGATTGTTGGTGCATCTCTTCTTTCAAAAGAATGTTTTCAAGCACCTTACACATTTGTTTTCTTGCTTCCAAAAGAAATAGGATGCACTCAAGTATGTGCACATGTATATAACATTTTTGTAAGGTAGAGGATAGATTGTTTGTGCATGCATGATTGGATGCACACACACATTTTCAAACTCAAGAAACTGCTTGATTTACGTTTAGTATATGAAAGGAGAATGCCAACATGTGCATGAACTCACATGCATTTGCACCCAAGAATGGGCATTTGCATACATGAACATACATTTGCATGCAATTAGATGCATGTGCATACACATGATCTTTGGTAAGTAGTTGAACACGTATACTTTCATTCCTTTCTTTTTCTAACTTGACTTAGCTAGGTAGAAAAAATAGAAAATTACTTAGTTGCAAGGATCTTGACCATCATGCAACTATATATCTAGTCTATTTTTTCCCAAAAAGTGATACATAGGTACCACTTAGTAGGAGTCTTTTTGAGGAAAAGAAAGCATGTTGAAAGTCACTTAGATGCCAAGAAAATAGAGCTACTTTCCAATGTGCATGCTCAATCTAAGTTTGGAAAGAAACCTAGACATTCTTAGCAACTAACGAGGATTTAGTTGTTTTTGAATGTTCATGTTCATGCACCCAAGTAGAGAAAGTTTCTGTTGAAAAAAAATAAGTTCAACCAATTTTAGAAGAATTAATACTTTAATATTCATCAAATATAGATGAAAATAAGTAGAAGTATTGAACTTCTAGAATCTCTGGAACTCTAGTGTTCATACATGTTAGTTTCCAGAAATGCATCTCGAGGCATGATGCAAGATCTTCAATTGACACGAAAACTTTTGAAGGAAATTTGCTTGATTCTATTTAAGCTAACTCAAGGCTTAAAAACAGAAACCAAGATAAATATTAATTGATCTTTAGGTATCAAGTAATTTCCTAAGGTCATGATAATTAATGAAATGATTCAAATTATTTTCATTTCTAAAACAGATATAGCTTAGGAAATCACGATATTTCCTAAAGACAATTTAGGAAACAAGTTCTTTCCTAAAAGATAAGCTTCAATTGTTAAAGCCTTGAATCTTATAAAAATCAAGAATATCTTTTATAAGATTAAGTAAACAATTCCAAGCATTATTTGCTTGTGCAAAGTTTTCAAACATGGAGACTAGCATCTTTCAAGAGAAGTTTTATAGCAAGTAGTTCCCAGCAAATCCCTAACCATCAGTTTTGGTATTTAAGTCCAAATAAGTGATATAACCTTAAGGTATATCATAGATTCTTAGCTTTGGAATCTGAAAAGCATTAAAAAATGCTTGGACTTAAGTTGAGGGAAAGATCTGTAAAAATCCTGCAGGTAAGCAAAGAAGCTTAAGATAGTTTAAGAGATCTTAAAAGATAAAGACTAAGTCTTTTTTTTTATCGTAAGTATCAACCAGACTTGATCAAGCTTCGTCATGATTGTCCAAGAACATGCGATTGGAACTACCCTGTAGATTGCCCAAGTATTGGCAATAAAAATTTTCTTTAGGAATGATTCACTCAAGTTCCATTTATCGAATGGAAAATTGTGAAAAAGTAAGCTGTTCCAAGTCTGAACAGAGTGAAGTAATTCCAAGTATGTAGTCTGCAACCGTGAAGATGGTACTTAAGTCTGTGGAAGGTAAAACATAAACGTTTGCCTATCCTTAAAGGGATTTCGGTACAAATCCAGAAAGCATGAGCGGATGCTTAGACTTAAGTAGTAGAGAGATTCCTATAAAAGTCCTGGCCAGGATAGGTACCTAAAAGCATTAGTAGAAAGGAATCTAAAGACAAGAAGCTAAAAGCTCTTGTCACTACAAAATTGGTCAAGGATAAACCAATTGAACTTGAATTCAAGAAAATTCAAGTACTTGGAATTCTGATTGGTTTTCATTTGAAAACCCTAGCAAAAAAGATTGGATATATTCTATTAAAGGTTTTCAAGTTCCCAAGGTTAAGCACAAGATCATGAAACGATCATGTCAAGGGATTAAAACCTAGAATATTAAGATAGAGATAGTTCCTAAAACTGTGAAGTTCTTGTCAAAGAATTAAAGTTAGAAGGTTTTCTATCAAAAGATGTTGTAGACTTTAGGATAAATTTCACTCACACGTCAATGTGAGTATAAAATAGGGTGGTATGGGACACCAGATTTTATACTCAGATTGATGTAGGAAAGATGGTATGGGACATCGGACCGTGAGATGATGATTATCTTTGAGTCTTCGTTTGGATCTTGAAGTTAGGTTTGATCTTCAAGGGAATTAAAACTTCAAAGAAGGGAGTTTAAATTCAAGAAGAATCTCAAGATACTTCAAGACGACTTCAAGATCAAGGAAACTGAAGATATGAAGTAAGTAACTTCCAAGATCTTCTTAGAACACTTCAAGCCTAAGTGTTATTGATCAGAAATATTTGGTAAATTTCTGAAAGAAGTTGGACTTTGATTTTGAGTTGATCTTTTCAACTAAAGATTTAATTGACTAAGTCAAGCATCAAGTTCCTAGTGTAACTTGAAAAATTCACTCTTTTGACTCAAAGAAATGCACAAGAATTGCATTCACGATTAGGAGTCAAAAAGATTGAATATGATCTGAACTTAGTCTCAAGTGAAGCATTATTTGAATACAAAACTCATCAACATAACCTCAGTGGGTCGACACACTGATGTTGGTTACCACACTAGTATCTTGCAGTTGGATGATGTTTTTGATTTGCTTTGAATCTTTTTGAGAAACTAGCTTGTTTCTCTTAAAAATAAAGACAATGCTTCAATATCTTGTTGAAATAGATTGTTGAGAAGTTAAAGTCCTGAGTCAACTAGACTTTGACTCATAGCAAGTTTATGTGTGTTCGAAGTTTGAATTGGTTGTACAGAGTTTTAATTATTTCTTTCCACTTTCCAAATCTTTTGGAATTGGCTCAGACATGGTATCTGATTCCTTTTGCAAAAGACCAGGGTTAGCCGGTTAGAATAAAATAACTAACTTGAACATCCTAGATAGATGTTATGTACAAGAAACTTTCCAATCTTCAAAAGATGATAAGTCTAAGTAGACTTATTCATTTGATTTTGCTTCAAGTTATAGCATAAAATGATTTCTTAGAGTCCAATAGACTCTAGAATAGATAAGTTAGGAATTGCTCAACAGATTGACGATTCCCAAGAACTTTCAGTTAAAGTCTTTGAGAAAAGTGTCCTAAGTTGGAAAAATTTCATTATGGATTTGTAGCAGGCAAGTTATAGTATGGTTGACTCAAAAAAATGGTAACTTTCTCTTACAGTTTACATAGGATTTTTCAACTCATTAGGACAAAGTAGTCCTCTAGTCGAGTGAAAAAATCAAGTAACTGTTGGATCAAAGTAAACCATTGTACAAACATCTAAGTTAGATGTATGGGACAACCAAACTTCAAGTTCTCCAAAAAAAATTCAAGTGAATCAAGAACTCTTAGAGTCTTGCGAGGGATAAGAATCCCACCTTCATTACTAAGTCCATGCACGAGTTATGCCTAGAAATGGACTAGTAATTTGAATCCACCCAATTCATATGTTTGTGCCTAGATTGCAGACCTAGAAACTATGAATTGGCTAGGGATGTGTTTAGATCCACCCGTATTATTCTTTCACTAGTTTGTACTTTCATCAGTTTATCAAAGTGCAAAATGAAACAGTGTTTAGAATCATTTGCGCAGGGATGCCACCACAGAGATGAGACATGTTCTTTCAGTTTTAGAACATGACCATGTTCTTCCAGTTCTAGAACATGAGGCTCGGGGGTTGCCTCCAGTTATATATATAGCTTTATTTTCGAGGACAAAAATCTTTCCCAAGGGGGGAAGAATGTAATAAAGTAAGTCTATGGTTAGGGATCCGATTGCTTCAGACAGATCTGAATCGGATACCGTATGGTCACTCGTCTGTAGAACCAAAGATCTCAAGAGTAGACTCAAGCATAAGTCATGTGCTCTCATATTCAAGTGATCCACTTAGCCTAGTGGTTAAGTCTCATGGTTGTGAAGGAGGAGGTCTTGGGTTCAACCCCCATGGGGAGCATGGGGAGAGAGTTTTGCCCAAAGAGCTTTAGAGCCTTCTAACTCAAGTTAACGTGAGTTAACTTGAGTCCAGTGGACTTAACTCAAGAGGTGAGTACAACAACCACTAGTGGAAGGTATGAAAGGAGTGGTGGAGATCACACATGCACTTGTGGACTCTAGTTACATTTGTGGTCCTCGTTGATTCAAGCAGCTATATATACAGGCATAAGGTTGGGAGGAGAGTTATCTCTCTAGCATGTGGTGGTCGTAATCCTTGTTCTCTTGCATTATACCAATGTAAGGAATTGAACTCACAACCTCTTGGTTAGGAATGTGATGGGCTAACCACTTGCCCCAAAAGCCATGGTTGAGGATTACTTCCTAATCCTCCCTCTTAGGGTGTAGTTCAACCATCTTCTACCAGGATTATGTTACAGCATGCAATGTGGAAAAAGAAAACTTTGCTAATGCAAATGGATTAACGGGACTCCAATCTTTATCTAATGTGTCATGATCAGGTTTCTCTAACATGTATATCCCATTCCCTAGAAGTATGTGCATCTATGTATTCATCTAAACCATATGTACTCATTTGTTATCCTTTTATTACTTTTTAAGATTATGTGCAATGTGGACATGGATAAAGAGTAGATGAACCTTGTTTGCAAGGAAAAATATTGCTAGTATTTAAATCCGCATCCAAATGCTGTTCTATCTCAGAATAACCCAAATTTAGAAAATTGCATTTTCCACCATGAAGTTTAGAAGCAATTGTGAACACACCCATGAACTTTTTGCAACCCCTTTAGGTGTTTCTATGGCAAGGATTTTTGTGGCCTCTTTATGCAATGGGTAGCACATTAAATATCATGCATATACAAATTATTGGTAAAAACGTCTCAAGATGACAAAAAAAATCCAAGGAACTTTGAAATATTATATCCCCAAAATTTCAAGTGATAATGAGAGAATGGATCAAGGAAAGTGTGTTTGTTTGGTAACATATTTAATTAGATATGAGAATAGTTGGCCTTAACCAAGATAGATGATTAGAGATGTGACTTGAGAAAGTGCATTCCAAGGGACCTTTTCACATAGATAGTTAATTCACTACTTCAGCTTTTTTTTTTAATCAAAACACCATTTTGAATAGAGAGTGTTTGGTACAAGTCTTAGGAGCAATAGTTAGAAAGCATGCATATTGTAATGGCAAAACTATATCAAATCTTTTTTGTATATATGACCTTAAATTAGAACTATATGGCATTCCTATTGTTATGATGTTGTTTCACTTTGCTAGATAAGCTACACTTGGAATTAAATCTAGAAGAAGTCCTCCTTCAAGAAAAAATATAATGTTGGGATGATTTAAGAAGTTACTAAAAGACAAATATATTCTTGATGGCATTTCCTATCCTGCTCTTTGATCATTCAAACCAAGGTGAGCCTCATGAAATAAGGTTTCCTCGGCAAAAGAGTTGCTTTGTGAGTTTGAAGAGTGATTAAGTAAATTGGATGGGGCTGAGCAAAATATGTTATCACATGATAAAGTAGAGTTATGTGTCCAAAGTGTAGAGTGAACATAGACTGAGAGGCATCATCTGAGAACAAAGCAAACATAGACTGAAGATTGGGTGTTTGTTTATGATAGCACTTTTGAGATGTAGTATGATGTATGGAACAGGTATTGAAGCCACGATTTCATCCTAACATGGCACATAGAGTATTTCATATACTCTAAAGAAACTTGATTCTACTGTCTTTAAGATTCATTTTGCATGGATGCGCAAGAAAAAGAGATGAACATGAGTATGATATTGAAGAAGATCAAAAAGAGGAAGAGAGTATTGGACAAGATAGTGAAGATGAGAGTGTTTGATATATCACTTGAAAAGGCTCTTTAATTTTGCACCCATTTGAGCTTAACCGTATCTCAAACCATGCATGTTAATTTTGATATGTAATTGCACAAGCGATTTGTTTCCCATAGATTGTCCACATGAGATTCTGCATCAAACAAGATGTCAATAGCATAGATGAGAGTAAGAATTGGGTTTTGAATGAATAAGCTTCGTCATCAAGAGCCATTTACCTTTCATTTTGTGTCAGGTTGTTTTACGTGTGATCATGATGATGATGACCTCAAGATATGGATAGGAGAAAGAGAAGCATATATGTTATGTGTATAATGATACTACACTGGGCGACATCAGCTGCTCTGTATGACAATCCTTTGGCAAGAAAAGTAAAGGTTGACATAAAATCATAGTAATAAGGTTAATGAGTTGTATGAGAAAAGGTGCACAAAGGCTGTGACGGACTAATTTTAATGATTCATGAGTGCACAAGGAGACCTTCGAAGCGGGGATGGGGATATGAGATTATGGCGAGGGCGAGAGATTATTTAGGTTTCTTTGTGAATATTATTCGTGCACATACTTTGTGCCAGATTACAAATTATTGATCATTGAACCACGCATTGCAGAGTGTACCTCATAAAGTCATTGTTATGGTAAGTCAATATTGATCATTGATGTAGTCCAGCCTCAATAATGTTTATTGCCTCAAAGTAATATAATAAAATGTTAATAAGATATAACACCATGTCGCCATCTTATTCTACTATACTAAAAAAAACTGAACATTGTCCATTTACCACGAGTTCATTAGTTGCAAGGTACCTACAAACGGTCCAAACATCTACCGATCAATGAGATCTCAAAGCCTAAGTTTTGCATTTTTTGTTAATCCTTTGAAAATACGAAGGGATTCAGTGACGACATGACATTATTTAGGTTCGTCCATTGTTACACCCCCTTCTTTTGAATAACAGCGGAGGCTGGAATTCCTCCTCCGTCGCGGCAAGGGCTCAAGTTGAATATGGTAACTGCGATTTCGAACGTGATGCCGCTCAGACGACGGAGCAAACAACGTTGAAGCTTCAGTCGACTTTTCACTTTCGAACGTGATGCCGCGCAGACGACGGAGGAAACAAGGTACACACACAGACAACAGCTGTGTGCCGCGGGAGAGTTTTCCTCTTATCGGTAGGATAGCTCGATTTCTCAAGAGGCTGGTCTGCTCTCTCAACAGCTGTGTGCGGCGGCAGAGTTTTCCCCTTATCGGTAGGATAGCTCGATTTCTCAAGAGGCTGGTCTGCTCTCTCAACAGCTGTGTGCCGCGGGAGAGTTTTCCTCTTATTGGTAGGATAGCTCGATTTCTCAAGAGGCTGGTCTGCTCTCTCAGCATGTTTCACCTCCTGAGATATCGAGCTCTTCTTCTGAGAAATCGAGGTGCGAAAACTTGTTGCAGACCAGGTATGAAAACGTCTGAGCATATACGCATCTTGCATAAACTCCTTGATCTCTGTTCCGCTCTCATAGACTCTTATAGGAAACTCCGCCGACTATGATAGGAAACTCCGACGACGCACTCATAGATTACCAAATCCTTCCACTACCATGCCGCCACCAGTGTTTAATCCCACAGAGTTTTCGATTGCGTCTCTTCTGAAAGGAGAAGGAACGTGTCAACCACCACTATAGCTCGCCCCGCCACCGTGTTGTCGAGTTTAGAAAGAGCAACCCTTGTGAGTTTTGAAGCTCAGTCTAAACCAAAAGCAGAATGGTTGGACGAAATTAAGAAAGAAGGGCATCAGATGTCCCATGCCTGGAAATGGGTGTATTCGTAGCCGTCCAACTTCTTTCCATCGCGCGAGAAAATAAAACACAGAAAGACGGAAGAACAGTAACGCTTTTCTTTTTCCTTTACATGCATCGGGAAATGTGTATTGTTAAATCCTATGAAAATTGAAAATTGACTTAAATAAAGAAAATGTTTAATCCTATGTTTAATCCTATGATGCTTTCATGTCAATCCGGCTATAAGCTGCGTTTCACACAGAGCATGTGCATTCAGACAAGGGCGGAGCTCTGCATATGCACCATTGACTTCACGCCATGTGCATTCAGACAAGGGCGGAGCTCTGCATATGCCAGTGCACAGTACATTTTACCTTCATGTAACATGATGAGAAATATTAATGGGATGTGATTTTTGACCAAAATAAACAATCTAGTGTTTTTTGAAAAAAAGAAAGAGAAAAAAAAAACTTATGTATTCCTTGTAACATCGATGACTCACCATTAAGTTTTTAAACGTATCTAGACAAATCGTTTTATACTCAATTAAAATTATATAATATGACTATGTATGTCACACATAGCCAATATGTTCTACACTAGTGATCCAAGAAAATTTTAAGGAGATCCACAAAGGTGTACAAATAATCAACTATTATGACGACGTTCAAAGCATTTAGTGGCGATCTTATGGCAAGGTAGGAAGGAACAAAGAAATATTTACACCTACAAGGCCAACTCCTTTATAGAAAGGCACGAATACACAAGATAACTAACTACTTTAAAAAACAAATACACAGGAAGATTTCGACATTAATATTTTGGGCAGTTTGGGCAGTTTGGGTTTTCCATTAATATTTAATACAAGGATGGTTGCGACATTTAATTGCATTCTCATATTTGCAACAAGCTTGTAAAGCTTGCACGATGGGCAAGCACTAAAGAAGGTATTTCCGAAAGGAAGCAACGATTGAGCTCAGGCTGCTCATCGTTTATGCAACGCTAATGTCGCATAAGCAACGGTGGTGTTTTTTGGATTTTTTTTCAGGCCATTCATCGCATAAGCGATGCTTGCATCGCTTATGTGATGCTAATTTGTAGCGTCGCAAATACCGTCGCTAACTAGCGACATTATTTGCGACGTTGGCAAACTGGACAGCAACGCATATGCGGCGCTCTCGGATGTAAAAAAAAAATCGATTTCTCCCGGCACATTTGTGCCGGGATTTGGACGTGAGAGCAAGAAGAGATCGAGAGAGAGAGAGAGAGAGAGAGAGAGAGAGAGAGAGAGAGAAAGAGAGAGAGAGGGAGAGAGAGAGAGGGAGAGGAGAGAGAGAGCGAGAGAGAGAGAGAGGCATCCTGTTGAAGCAAGCTATGCACACACACACACACTTACACACACCTACATATGCATACACACACACATATACACGCATAGAGACACACACACACATACACATAGACACACACACATACACACAAATACACACACATATACACACATACACAAATAATGTTGCATACACACATGCACACATAATGCATATACATGCACACACATATACACATACATATACACACATATACACACACACACACATACACACACATACACACACATATGCACACACATACACACATATAGACACATATATGCATACACACACACATAGAGAGATATGCACACACATACATATACATGCATACATAATGCATATGCATATGTGTACATACATACATACATACTTACATGCATACACACACATATGCATAAATAATGCATATGCATACATACATACATACTTACATGCATACACACACATATGCATACATAATGCACATGCATACATACACATAAATAATGCATATGCATACATAATGCACATGCATATACACATACATAATGCATACACACATATGCATACATAATGCATACACACATATACACACATATGCATACATACATGCATACACATTGCAACAGCGTAGCGACTGGAAATGCTCATGAATGAATGACTCTCCTCCCAACCTAATGCCTCTATATATAGCTCTCTCCAGGGGACTACCTTCTTGGGCAGGTGAATGCTAATCATCCAAGTGTCAGCCATGTAACTACATGTGCGCCAAGTGTCCAGTGGATGCTTCTAGAAGGTTCTAGAGCTCTTTGGGCAAAATACTCTTCCCATGTACTCCATGGGGATTGAACCCAAGACCTCGTCCTTCACACCCTTGAGCCTTAACCATTAGGCTAAGTGGATTACTTGGTTACAAGAGTAAATGACCTACCAGTAAGTCTAGACTCGAGATCTTTGGCCACACAAACGAATGACCAAACGGAATCCGATTTCAGATCTGTCTGAACCAATCGGATCCCTAGATCACCAACTTACTTTATTACATTCTTCCCCCCTTGGAAAATATTTTCGTCCTCGAAAATTAGAGCTATATATACTGTAGGCAACCCCCGAGCCTCATGTTCTAAAACTTGAAGAACATGCATTCATTCAAACAGGTTATTTACTTAGAATTTAAAAGTAAAAAACCTTATCATATTCTAGATCTTGAAGAACATGATCGGTTGATCTACTTAAAGCTTGAAAGTAGAAAACCTTCTTTATTTGGGACCAACCTAAAACTTGAAAGCTGGAAAACGTCGTTCGATTGCGGAAACTTTTTCCCATGTTGAATTTTCTTCAGTTCCATCCTTCCATTTTACTAAGCACTCTTCATACAAGTGGCTTCTTGTACGTTTATCTCTTGTGCGAAGTATCCTTTCAGGTTCATGAGGAACTGTTTCATTTACTGGAATAGGAAGTATGACCTAATGTCCAACTAGATTATCTGAATCTGTTAGACTCTTCCTAAGTCGGCTAACATGGAACACTGGATGAATCCAACTATCATCTGGAAGTTGTAATTCATAAGCCCAGAAACCAACTTTCTTGGTGATTGGAAAAGGACCGCAATATCTAGGCGACAACTTGGCGCATTGACCAGTCTTGAACTTTTCCGATCTTTCAGGAATACGAAGATAAACTTGATCGCCAACCTGAAAAGTAACATCTCTTCGCTTTGGATCAGCATAAGCTTTTGCACGATCTTGAGCTTTCTTTAAGTTTTCTTTAGCTAACTTGAGCCTAAAGTTCATGTCTTGAAGGAACTCTTGAGCTGCTTGAACTTGGTCATTATGAAGTCCCACTGCATAAGGAGACCTAGGCTGGAAACCGTACATCAACATGAATGGACTAAAGTCAGTTGATGTATTCTTGGCACTCTTATAGGCAAACTCAGCTAAAGGAAGATAATCTTCCCAATCAGTCTGTTTGGAAGTAACATAAGCTCTAAGTATGTCTTCCAAAATCTGATTGACTTTCTCTGTCTGTCCATCCGTCTGGGGATGTTCAGCTGTACTTAAACTTAGTTTAGTTTCAAGTCTACTAAAGACTGCTCGCCAAAAATGACTTGTAAATCGAGCATCTCTATCAGAAACTATGTCTACTGGAAGACCATAGAGTCTATAAAGTTGATTTATAAATATTTTTGCAAGTTCTGGAGTCTTATAAGTAGTCTTGACTGGTATAAACTGAGCAAGTTTAGTCAATCGATCAACTACAACCCAGACTGAATCAAAGCCCTTCTGAGTGCGGGGTAATCCAGAAATGAAATCCATGGAAATGCTTTCCCACTTTCCTTTGGGAATTTCCAAAGGATGTAGCAATCCTCCAACTTTAAGTCGTTCAAACTTATTTACTTGACATTTATGGCACTTAGACACATAGTTTTGCACATCACGATGCAAACTAGGCCAATAAAAATGTCTTTTCACTAACTCATAGGTTCAGTTAATACCAGGATGTCCTGCACTTGGAGCATCATGGCATTCGAAAAGTACTTGATTTCCTATGTCCACTATACTTGGGACACAAACCTTACCTTTATAAAGCAAATATTCATCTTGGAGAGAATAGTGTTTAAACTTTCTCTCAGAAGTACTTGCTTCAGTTTGTTTATCTTGTTCAGCTGCTTTCCATGCTTGACTGAAGCTTGGATCCTCTTTGCAGCTTCCTTTCAAAGTTGAAATAAATTCACTTTGAATTTGTACAAAACTTAGATTGTTCAACATAGGCATCCGACTTAGGGCGTCTGCCACTGCATTGAACTTTCCTTTTCTATACCTGAGCTCATAATCGAACTCTTGTAACTGTTCGGCCCATCTTGCTTTTCTACCTCTAAGATCAGGTTGGTTTGCAAACCACTTTATGCTCTCTTGATCAAAAACTATGGTCAGCTTTGATCCATATAGATAATGGCACCATTTCTTTAGAGCATTTATAATAGCGAACATCTCTCGCTCATAGGTAGAGTAGTTTTGCTGAGCAGGACTTAGCTTTCTACTCTCGAACGCTATTGGTCGACCATCTTGGCTTAGTACTGCTCCTACTGCAGATGAACTTGCATCTGTCTCTAATTGGAAAGGCTTGTTCGGATCTATGATCTGTAGAACCGGGGCCGATGCTAAAGCAAGTTTAAGTTCTTGAAAACTCTTTGATTGCTCTTCTTTCCAATTTAACTTTTGATGCTTCCCTTTGAGTTGATCCGTCAAAGGTACTGCAATCTTGGCATATCTAGCCACAAACTTCCGATAATATCCTGCCAATCCGAGAAAACTTTGTAGTTCTCGAACCGTCTTGGGCTCAGGCCATTCAAGAATCGCTTGGACCTTTTCCGGGTCAACTTTGATTCCTTCCGCGGAAATAATATGACCTAAATACTTTACTTCTGGGGTAAAGAATTCACATTTTGACTCTTTACCGTAAAGTTTATTATCGCGAAGAAGTTGAAAAACTTTTTTCAAGTGCTCTAAGTGATTTTCATGATCTTTACTGTAGATCAAAATATCATCAAGAAAATCTACAACAAATTTTCCCAAATACGGCTTAAGCACTTGATTCATCAAAGTCATAAATGTTGCAGGTGCGTTTGTCAACCCGAACGGCATCACTAAAAACTCGTAGTGACCAAACTTTGTTCGAAAGGCTGTTTTAGGAATATCATCATCTTTGATTCTGATCTGATGATAACCTTGGCGTAAATCAATCTTAGAAAAGATTGTAGCTCCCTTTAAACTATCGAAAAGATCTTCGACTAGTGGCATGGGATACTTGTTCTTTATCGTAAGATTGTTTAACGCCCTATAATCTACACACAGCCTCATAGTTCCATCTTTCTTTTTCACTAGAAGGATGGGTGCTGCCCATGGAGACTGGCTTGGGCGGATAAATCCTTTATCCAAATACTCTTGGATTTGATTTTCCACCTCCTGATTTTGGACATAGGGAAGGCGGTATGGGTTTTGAGATTTTGGCTTGGTACCCGGAAACAGATCTATGCTGTGATCGATGTTTCCACGAGAGGGTGGCAAGCCGTAGGGGAGTTCCTTAGGGAACACATCTTTAAATTCCTTCATTAAATTGTTAAATTTAACATAAACTTCTCGAGGAATAAAGGACGAGACATAAGAAACTTGATTTATATTATCAGAATCGGTTACATCGGTGCCAAGGACAAGAAAAGCTTGAGTCCTGGCTTCATTATTGACAAGTTTCTGAAGTTCAGTGTATGATATCAAAGGGATACTTGGAACATCATGCTCACCCTTGATCTTATACACAACTCCGTCGCGCTGGAATTCCAAAGTATTTGTAAAATAACACCTGGTCAATGAAGGACCTAGACTCCATAGCCACTCTCTCCCTAAAACGAGATCTACCCGATCCATATTCATTATTTGGAAGTCCAAGGTGTCTTTAAATCCTTGGATTTCTAGTTCCAAATTACAAATCATTGTGTCCCAAACACGGGTGTCTTGACCGTGCATCATGGAGACAATGTATTTATGAGGCGATGGGTCCTGAGGAAGAGCCAGTTTTTTTACTAACGCATAATTGATAAAATTATGCGTAGCAGAGTCATCCACCATTATCCGGATGGTGTGACCTTTTACTGATCCATGCAACTTGACCAAATCATGTGGACCAAACTCTTGAGGTTGCCACATGTTTTTGGAGATTTGACATGAATGGGTACTGTCGCAGTGCATAATCTGAACCTTCTTTGCACTTGAATTTGCATCCAAGTTCAAAGATTGAATCAGATGGATTTGCTGTTTACCCTTTCCCTTACTTTCTCTTCCGACTGGACAGGCACGGCTTCAATGTCCAGGCTTAAGACATTTAAAGCACAAGTTTTCTTTTTGCGCTTTATCATGATCTTCTGGAGAAAGGATGTGTCTAAAAACACGAGGTTTCTTAGACACCCTTTCACTAGATCTAGTCCCTTTACCCTTACGCTTAAAGTTATTCTTCTGGGAATAACTGCTTTCCTACGTGACATCCAAACGTGAATTGTCCTCATAAATCTGTGCGACCTTAATCGCCTCTTGAAGGGATTTAGGCGCATGCCTCTTAACTTCATTACGAATTCGCTGGTTAAGTCCTCTGACAAAACCGCGAAGTCGATGGAAGTCATCTAAATTCTTTAACTTCAGAATTACATCTCTGTATTCTGAAATATACACCAATAGCGGTCTACCCTTCTGCTGAATTTTATCCCATGCTTGCCAATTGCGTTCCTCCTCATTCTCGGGGAGAAACTCTTTCTTGAAAAGATGGGAAAATTCATTCCAAGTGGTAGGTTTCTTGTGAGTCTCAGAGAGACTCATCCACCATGTATAAGCTTTCGGTCCTAGCGACAAACTTGCTTCTACTACCCTCACATTTCCATATACATAAACACATACACACATAGACACATACACACATAATGATGCATTCACACACATATACATGCATACACACATACACACATATACACACACACATACACACATACACACATACACACACATACACTCACACATACACACACACATACACACACATACACACACACACACATACACACACACATACAGACACACACACACATACAAACACATATATGCATGCACACACACACATAGAGATACATGCACACACATACACATACATGCATACATAATGCATATGCATATGCATACATACATACATACTTACATGCATAGACACACATATGCATACATAATGCATATGCATATGCATACATACATAAATACATACATACATACATACTTACATGCATACACACACATATGCATACATAATGCACATGCATACATACACATACATAATGCATATGCATACATAATGCATATGCATACATAATGCATATGCATACATAATGCATATGCATACATAATGCACATGCATACATACACATACATAATGCATACATACACATGCATACATAATGCATACACACACATACACACACATATGCATACATACATGCATACACATACACGCATAGACACATACACACACATAGACACATACACACATATAAACACATACACACTCATAGACACACACACATACACATAGACGCGCACACACATACACACACATATATACACACACATACACACATAGAGACATAGACACATAATGATGCATTCACACACATACACATGCATTCACACATACACACACATACATATACACATACACACATACACACATACATATATATGCATACACACACACATAGAGAGACATACACACACATACACATACATGCATACATATGCATACATAATGCATATGCATATGCATACATACATACTTACATGCATACATACACATACATAATGCATACACACACATGCATACATAATGCATACACACACATACACACACCTATGCATACATACCTGCATACACATACACACATAGACACATACACACACCTAGACACATACACACATAGAAACATATACACACTCATAGACATGTAGCGACACATACACATAGACACACACACATACACATACCCATATACACAAACACATACACGCATAGACACATACACACATAATGATGCATACACACACATACACATGCATACACATACATATGCATACATACATGCATACACATACACACATAGACACATACACACACATAGACACATACACACGCATAAACACATATACACTCATAGATACACACACACATACACACACATATACACACACACACACCCAAAGACACATACACACATACACATGCATACACACACATACACATGCATACACACATACAGACACATATACACACACATACACACATACACACAAATATATGCATACACACACATAGAGAGACATACACACATATACACATACATGCATACATAATGCATATGCATATGCATAGAATGTACATACATTCTTACATGCATACATAATGCACATGCATATATACATAAACACACATAAACACATACACACATAGACACATACACACACATAAACACATACATACTCATAGATACACACACATATACATAGACACAAACACATACACACATAGACACATACATAATGATGCATACACACACATGCATACACACATACAGACACATATACACACACATATATGCATACACACACATAGAGAGAGACATATACACACATACACATACATGCATAGATATGCATATGCATATGCATACATACACATTTACATGAATACATAATGCACATGCTTACATACACATACATAATTCATAGACACACATATGCATACATAATGCATACACACACATACACACATATGCATACATAATGCATGTGCATATGCATACATACATATTTACATGCATATATAATGCACATGCTTACATACACATACATAATGCATACACACACATATGCATACACTCATACACACATATGCATACATACATGCATAGACATACAGACATAGACATGAACACACACGTAGACACATACACACACATAAACACATACACACTCAAAGACGCATCGCAACACATACATATAGACACATACACATACACACACACATACACACACACACATACACACACACAAACATACACAGATAGACATATACACACATAATGATGCATACACACACATACACATGCATACAAACACATATGCATACATACATGCATACACATACACACATAGACACATACACACACATAGATACATACATTCACATAAACACATACATACTCATAGACATACACAGATACACATAGACACACACACACACATAGACACACACACATACACACATAGACACATACATAATGATGCATACACACACACATGCATACACACATACAGACACATATACACACACATAGAGAGAGACATATACACACATACACATACATGCATAGATATGCATATGCATATGCATACATACACATTTACATGCATACATAATGCATACACACACATACACACATATGCATACATAATGCATATGCATATGCATACATACATACTTACATGCATACATAATGAACATGCTTACATACACATACATAATGCATACACACACATATGCATACACACATACACACATATGCATACATACATGCATACACATACACAAATAGACACGTACACACACATATACACATACACACACATAAACACATACACACTCAAAGACGCATCGCAACACATACACATAGACACATACACATACACACACATACACACACATACACACACACATACACACACACAAAAACATACACAGATAGACATATACACACATAATGATGCATACACACACATACACATGCATACACACACATATGCATACATACATGCATACACATACACACATAGACACATACACACACATAGATACATGCATACACATACACACTCATAGACATACACACATACACATAGACACACGCACACATATACACACACATACACACATAGACACATACACATATAATGATGCATACACAAATATACACATGCATACACACACATATGCATACATACATGCATACACATACACACATAGACACATACACACACATAGATACATACATACACATAAACACATACACACTCATAGACAAACACACATACACATACACACACACATATACACACACACACAAACACACATAGACACAAACACTGATGCATACACACACATACACATGCATACACACATACAAACACACATATACACACATATATGCATACACACACACATATATGCATACACACACATAGAGAGACATACTTGCACATACACATACATGCATATATATACATACATAATGCATATGCATATGCATACATACATACATACATACATGCATAGATACACATACATAATGCATACAAACACATATGCATACATAATGCACACACACACATACACACACATATGCATACATACATGCATGCACATACACACATAGACACATACACACACATAGACACATACACACATACACACACATAAACACATACACACTCATAGATGTACACACATACACATTGACACACACACATACACACACACATATACACACACACATACACACATAGACACATACACACATAATGATGCATACACACACATACACATGCATACACACATACACACACATACACGCACATACATACACACATGCATACATACACATACTTAGTGCATACACACATACATATGTACACGTATATATATTGATTTCTAACCATTTTGTTTTATATGTTAGGTATTATATATCCCAGTAGAGAGAGAAAGGTGAAGCTCACTCTCATAAAAAGTCTTATGAGAGCAAGAGTTCCGTCTGATACTCTACGGGCCATCATGCGTGATTACTCAGAGATGTTGGACTATACGATCCATGTGCTTACCTAGCGATCAGACCAGGGCTCTTCTACGGCTCCACATGCAAGAAAAGACCTATCTGTTCATAGGTATGTTTTTTTTTCATAAACTTTTTTAATGATATTAGAACACATATTTTTATTTATTTTTATTTATCTATTTTTAAGACACCTATACCACCTCCAAATCGTGATAGCAGAGCAGAGTTCCTATGAGGACATGCATAGGCACCTTAGGAGTAGAGTGCGATATAGAGCCAGAGGAGAACATTGTGTACATAGGGAATGGATTGGAGTTCAAGAGAAGAATGCAAGCACTATGCGACTCTTACCTGCGCTTTGTCCACTTACCGTGGAAGTAAGTAAAAATTTTACATATAAATTGAAATAAATATCTTATGTTTTATTTACATTATGTTTGTTATTTTTGTAGTGAGCATGATGAGAGGGATAAAAATACGTACTTAGTTCACTTAAGACAGAGTTTGGGATAGGATGGTCGCTTAAATGGTGTCTAAAAGAGATGCGGACACTTATGGCTCATCATCGCGATAATGCACGGTATGCACTGGTTTTATGTATATATATGTGGAGCATGTGTGTTTATGCATGCATGTATGTATATGAGAAAGAGAGAGAAAAGAGTGAGACTAGAGGTATAAATACACAGATACACACACATATACATCATACATGCACATTTACACACAGATACACATACATGCACATTTATACATACACACACATACATGCACATTTTTACACATACATACGGATGCATGCAGTTACACACGTATAATGAATACACATAGACACATACACATATTCACATACACGTACACATACTCACATACACATACACATGCATAATCATATATACACACAAATAGACTCATATAATCATATTTACATGCATATATACATATACACATGCATATATACACACACACAACACATGGATATGCACATATAGATACACATACATATACAACACATGCAAAAATCCTAAATTGAAAACACTAAGTTCCATATTAGGGTTATAAAACTTCTAATTTAAAAACTCTAATTCAATCCTTTAGCCATATGTTTGAATTATATGTACACATTGCATCTCTTCTTCCGACGTCGTACTACAGAGATGTCTCTCCTCCCAACCTTATGCCTCTATATATAGCTACTTGAATGGAGGATCATAATATATATAAAGATATATACACATCATGTAGATAGGATACATAAATATAAAATGGAGTAGATATATTATGCATCACACATACATGCCTAAATGCACACACACACACACACACACACACACACACACACACATATATATATATATATATATATATATATATATATATATATATATATATATATATATATATATATATATATATATATATATATATATATATATATATATATATATATATATATATATACATATTTACATGTACAAATTGACACATATACATATATACATGTACGCATCACATCAACATGCCTACATGCACACATAAACATATATATACATGCATACATATTTACATGTACATATTTACACATAGACACATATACATATATAGATGTACACAAATATAAACACTTGCATATATTACATGAATACATGAATATTTTACATAAATGCATATGCATATATATACATATGCATATTTAACATATGTATACATATATCACACACATGGAAACACATACATATACATGAAATACATATATATGCATACTATCATATATATACAGATAATATACATGAATACATAGGCATATGCATACATACATGATAAAAATTTGCTCCTCGAAGATAAAGCTATATATAAAATAATTAGGCATACCCCCGAGCTTCATATTCTAACTTAGAAGAACATGATTTCATCTTTCTAGTAGGATTCATCGTTATTCAAGTTCATAAAAAAATCTATTATCTGATATCCATTCGGAAGCTTCAAGTTATTGATCGATAACTAGAGTAGAATTTACTATCTAATCTCCTCATATGTTTTCATTATTTCCATCATTTTGGTAAGACATCAATATAGTCCCAGCTTCATTATCCTTATTGATTTCATTTATTTCTTCTATTGTTAAATCTATGTTCTCATGAATCACATCCTCTATTGATGGATTAACATCTATTTCTAGTAATTCCTCTTCCTCATCAGTAGAATAAGCATGTAGAGAATTATCCTCTTCATCAAAAAGATTAGTATCATTATCATGTATAATGATTCTAATTTCTATTTCACATGTTGATGTATGAGTATTTGATGTTGAATCATCAAGAGGACTTTCTTCAGTCTCTCTAACAATAAACTGTTCAAACAATGACCTACCTCTAGGTTGCACATGAATGGCTTACCACCAAGGATGAGCATCTGGGTTTTTATAAAAAAATGCTTGTTCAATATGCCTAGGAAGAATATATGGTTGTTTAGTAGATCGAATTACCTTGGAGGAATCAATTGCCCAAAACCCAGATAATTCCTTTCTTAATGTGGAATTACTACCCTTATACTGGGCTCAAAACCACTCAACCTTCAAAATGACCTATCAAAATATATAACAACAAAAACCTATTATTAGGTGCTTAAAAAAATAACTAACTCTATCACAAAAAAAAGAACATTTTTCTACCTGTTTGAAGGTACGAAATGAAATTTCATAGATACCAACAATAGTTCCTACGTAACCAAGTTTGCTATCTATAAGGTTTGTGTCTTTTGAGCTAGCATGTGATAGTTTCTTGAAAGAAGCAAGAATACTAGAATCCTCTGTTTTACGTAAAGAATCAATGGCTTTGATTCTAATATGTTGTCCAAAAGCCCACATATTAGCGAACATTTGAGCCTACAAAATAAATTCAATTAGTAAATAGAAACGAACATACATATATGAAAAAAATAAAATATTATTTTAATAAAAGTACCTTTTGTTCACAACCTATCACTAACTCTCTTTGCTCATCTGAGATTTCTTCATTATTTGCGTTGGCGTGTTGCAAACTACTATATAGCCAATTTATGAAAGAAGATATATCTATAATCTCATTTTTATCAAAGATTACGTCTAAATCTTTTTTTTTTTTGCCTTTTACTTCGGAGATTTTGAAGTTCCTCGTACTCGCTAAGGAATGTTTGCATGCATTCGCTATTATATGCTACAAAAGTAGAAACATCATTTTTTTCTTGAAATGTTAATAAGAATGGAACCCCCTTACTTGATAATACCTCATCTGTTATTTTTGAAGAAGACTTATTGGTCCATGCACATGGAGCTTCTTCATGAACTCTTTCAAGGTACTCACTAACGTAATACATGCACTCTTCAAGCATTCAACCCTTTGCCATGGATCCTTCTGGTTTCTCTCTTTGTTGCACATAACCTTTTAATATTCCCATAAATCGCTCCACCCATAAATCTGGTTTGGATTTTTGATCTTTCAAATCATTCCTTGATGTTGTGGTATCTTTTAGTCCAAGAAGATGTTGCCATAGTGAATAACCAATATTTTATAATATATGCATAGGATCAAGAAGATGACATACTTTTAACTCTTTCCAATACTCCAAAGAATACCATATTGATATGTTCTCTGCGAGTGCCAATTTTCCTTTACGTGTGTTAAAATACTCATTATCTGGATCATCATTGAAGATTTCTGATTCTGGATCTATTAGAGGTCCATCTCTTGATTTTTTATACCAATCCATAGGCGTCACAGGTTTTGGACACTGACCTGTTTCAAGCTTTCCCTTAAAATGTATCGCTTCTCTTTTAGATCTTAATGGATGATTATCAAGCAAGAATCCTCAATGTCAAAGATAAATATTTTTGTTGAGATTGTTACTATAGATTTATCTCAACCAATCACCACAATATGGACATAGAAAATGATAAAAATATAATTAGATTAAATCATATTTATTTACATGCATATTGAATAAAAGAATTACATCAATACCTGAACAAACACCATATCCTGGAAAATCATGAATAGTCCAAGCCACAATACCACGAACCGTAATATGTCTTTCATTAATGCTTTTTGATACATCAATGACATTAATACCTCTCCATAACTCTTGAAGATCATCAATGAGACGAGCAAGATATATATTCATATCTTTAACTTGTCTTTTGCCTGGGATTAAAAGTGAAAGCATTAAATGCTCCTTTTTAATGCTAACATATGGCAGAAGATTGTAGTTTATGACTACCACTAGCCATGTTGACCATGTACTGGATTTCATGGAGAATGGATTAACCCCATCTAATGCAACTGCTAACTTTAGATTATGTGGATTTTGTGCAAATTCAGGCCATGTGGAATCAATATGCTGAAAAGCAAGACTATCATGAGGAATTCTGATTATTCCAGCAGTACTTTTGTGATCATGTCCCCAAGTCAAAAGCATTGATAATTCGAGGCTTTGAAACATATGTCTAATCTGTGGAGCCAATGGAAAATGTCTCAATACCTTTTTTGGGATTTTACCTTCTTCGCCCTTATATCAAGGAGCTTGACATTTGGGACATGTCAAACAGTGTGCATATTCACCTCTATATAAAATACAATCGTTAGGACATGCATGTATACATTGATAATCTATATCAAGATTGTTGATTATCTTCTTCATTTCATCATGTGAGGTAGGAAGCAAATTCTGACTTGGTAAAAACTTTTCAGATAATCACGTGTAAGTTTATAAAAAAAAGATATATTAAAAAAAGTAAATAAATAAATATACACATATACATACATACATATATAAATATATATATATATATATATATATATATATATATATATATATATATATATATATATATATATATATATATATATATATATATATATATATATATATATATATATGCATATAATTTTATATATATGTATGGTATTGTGCATCTTTCAAAATATTCGTAAACAAATTTTATTGTTTTGGATGGCAGGATACGACTGTTTGTTTTGGAAGATATGAAGTATGTACCTTCATTGAATGATTTATCGATTCTATCATATGTTCAGTTTGAAAGTGTGAGAACCGGGTTTATAATTGCTATTCAAAGAACTCGGCACTGTTTATAGGCCATACGATGATGACTGGATGAATCGCATGCACAAAGGTTACTCAAGATAGAGCAACCTGATTATAAGGGACTAGTGCTAGTAGGATTTCTGGGGTATGCAGTAAATCTCTTGCATGTCAATGATGAGCATCTCAACTTTAGGATACAAAGTGGAAATCATGGTGGCTTGAGAGGATCAATCTTATAAAACTTGTTCAAAGAACTTCAGGTTTATGACACAACTTTTTTTAACAAGCTGTATAAAAGTGATCCTCAGCCACCAAGATTTCCACTTTGTATCCTAAAGTTCAGATTCTCATCATTGACATGCAAGAGGTTTACTGCATACCCTAGGAATCCTGCTGGCACTAGTCCCTAATAATTAGATTGCTCTATCTTGTGTAACCTCTATGCATGTGATTCATCCAAGTCACCATTGTATGGCCTATAAACAGTGCCAAATTCTTTGAATAGAAATGATAAATCTCCTTCTCACACTTTCAAACTGAACATATGATAGAATCGACAAATCATTCAATGAAGGTACATACTTCATATCCTCCAAAACAAACAATCATATCCTGGCATCCAAACAATCAGATTTTTCACGAATATTTTGAAAGATGCATTAATAGTTTTAAAAGATGCGCTAACAAGAAGTTTCCATTCAATTCAAGTTCTTGTTCTTACCTTATCTAAAGTAAGAATAAAAACCTGCACATATATATATATATATATATATATATGCATGTATATATAAATAGATATAAAATAAAAAATTATACCTCAATAGTGTCGAAACAGATACATTACTCCATCCAAAACGATTTTCAAGGTTGAGAATAAGTAAGCTCGCACTTAGTCGTGTCAAACGACTTCCTTCATATACATGCTTTAGACATTCCTCTCGAAGATATTTGTCATTTTTAGAAATATAAATGCTCTCACTATCATTTTGATACCAATCCTCAATAAAATCTGCCATGCCATCATCTTCATCATTGTCACACAACTCTTGTACTTTATCGTCTTTTGAATATAGATCTTTCAACTTTGCATATTGCACAGGATTACTTTTGCATAGCCTCCTCATGGAAGCTTCTGATAAATGAGGTCTTACTGGTAATTGTGAAAGTTGTGGAGGAATATTATCAACATCATACGTTGGAATCTACACATATAAATAAAATTCATTAGTATTCCATAAATGAATAAAAAGTAAACCTTAAATATAAAATTAAGTATATAACTTATTAAATATGGATAGAAAAGTTTTATTCTCTCTAGCTAAAAGGTGCTCTTGGAGGTCTACATGTTCAATACATTCCAATCGTGGTCTTCGATATGTGCCATAACAAGAGTTACAACAACATATAATATGCTCTTAATAGTAAAATTCATCATAATTCCTATCGGAGGACACATATGAAGTCATTGCATGGGTAGGAGGTGGTTGAGTACCCTCTAATTGATCAGAATCTACACATAATAAGAAACAAAAAAAAAAATAAGTTATGTATCCATCAAATATATTTAAAACTAAATGTTTGATATACTTACATTATAAATTCATTGCATGATGAGGAGATGGTGGTGGAGTTCCATCTGATTGATCAGAATCTACAAATAATGGTATTTGATATTAATAATCTGATTATCTACATACACTAAAAATTCACATATACATATTTACACATACACAAATATTCACATATACACATTTACACATACACACATATTCACATGTACACAACTACACATTATTGTGGGATAAATGCATGTATTTTGTATGCATGAGTGGATATGCATGCATGTGTGTGTACCTATATATATATATCTGGGTATGTATATGTGTGTTTATGTGATATGTATGTATATGTGTCTATGTAAACATATATGTATGCGTATATGTTTGCATGTATATGTGTATATGGGTATGTATGTGTATGTGTATGTGTGTGTTTTCTGATTATTTTTTTGTTTGAGATTAAATTAACAGGAGATATTGTATGGTGGAAAAAAATAAGAGGCGAGCTAACATACCACCTCAGACGTTGAAGTTTTTTCGTAGATAGCTACGTCTTCAGGAGTCATTTCCTCAGCAGAAGGTACACAAATTAATAGTTTTTATTTATAATTTATATATATTTTAGTAATTTTTTACAGTTAATTTATGTATTTTTTTTCTTGAATAAACAGGCTGCTGCAAAGAGGAGAGTGGAGTCGGGCCACACATGGCACCTAGGCCAAACGGGCCATAATGGTTTTGTAGCTATATTTGTAAGTATATGTGTTATTGTGAGTATATTTTTTAATTTAGTTAAAATGCAAACAACTAATCTTTTTTATTTGCTTTAATGCACCAGAAGGATTATGGCCGATATCCTATGAAACATGAGATCGAGTATGCTACACATTTTGGATATCAACGTTTGAGCGAGTATATGCAAGATCATCCTGATGCATTTGTGAGTATTTTTAAATTTTATATAATTATTTTATATTTATGAATGGTTTAATTGTTTTATTTATTTATGTTTGTTATATGTAATACAAGAGTTTATGGAGAGACAAATATGGATGAGGTGGAGAGTCAAACATAGGAGGCATGATCTCGATCGTGACAGGGTGATCATGACGATGAGGATGAGGAAGATTAGGATGATCATGATATTGCTGATGATGATGATCATCATGATGATGCTGATTAGGATTTTAGTTGATTATGCCATTGGATTTTATGTATATATATATATATATATATATATATATATATATGTATTATCTATATATTTTTCATTTCAGTTATGTTTTGAAATGTGTGTATGGTATTAAGTAATGAAGAGTTTTGTTCTATTGATTGTTATTATTGTTTATATTAAGCATGTGTTTTAATACTGTAATTATATAATTCATTCATATGTGTGTACCTAAATGTATATGTATGTAGTGTTATGTATGTATGTGCACATGTATGTGTGTGTATATGTATGTATGTGCATGTGCATGTGTATGTGTATGTATATGTATGTGCTTGTATATGTATAACTCTATGTTTATATGTGTGTATGTGCATGTATATGTGTATAAGTAGGTCTGTGCATGTGTGTGTGCATGTGTATATGTGTTTTGTAGCTACATTTGTAAGTATATGTGTTATTGTGAGTATATTTTTAATTTTTGTTAAAATGCAAGCAACTAATATTTTCTATTTGTTTCAATGTAGCGGAAGGATTATGACCAATATCCTATGAGACATGAGATGGAGTATGCTACACATTTTGGATATCCGCGTTTGAGCGACTATATGCAAGATCATCCTAATGCCTTTGTGAGTATTTTTAAATGTTATATAATTATTTTATTTTTATGAATGGTTTATCTATTTTATTTATTTATGTTTGTTATATGAAATACAGGAGTATTATGGAGAGACAAATATGGATGAGGTGGAGAGACATACACACAAAGGACGATCTCAATCGTCACAGAGTGAGACGATGAGGATGAGGAAGATCACGATGATCATGATATTGCTGTTGATGACGATGATGACGATGATTAGGATTTTAGTTGATTATGACATTGGATTATATGTACACACATATATATATATATATATATATATATATATATATATATATATATATATATATATATATATATATATATATATATATATATATATATATATATATATATATATATATATATATATATATATATATATATTATCTATATATTCTTCATTTCAATTGTGTTTTGAATTATGTGTATGGTACTTAGTAATGAGGAGTTTTGTTCTATTGATTGTCATTATTGTTTATATTAAGCATGTGTTTTAATACTTTAATTATATAATTCATTCATATGTGTGTACCTAAATGTATATGTATGTAGTGTATATGTATGTATGTGCATGTGTATGTGTGTGTATATGTATGTATGTGCATGTGCATGTCTAAGTGTATATGTGTGTTTGAGTATGTGCATGTGCATGTGTATGTGTCTGTATATGTATGTGCATGTATATGTGTAACTCTATGTGTATATGTGTGTATGTGCATGTATATGTGTATATGTAGGTATGTGCATGTATGTGTGCATGTGTATATGTGTGAAAATACTCTAATTATATAATTCATTCATATGTGTGTACCTAAGTGTATATGTATGTGTGTGTATATGTATGTATGTGCATGTGTATGTGTGTGTATATGTATGTATGTGCATGTGCATGTATGAGTGTATATATGTGTATGAGTATGTGCATGTGCATGTGTATGCGTTGTCGCGGGTTTCGTGGGAAGGAGGGAGAAGTGAACTTTGAACATCCTCTTCGAAATTTTGACAAACACTCATGATAGTGCAAAAAAAATAAATAAAATTTGTTTTTCCTTAGCCCTAAAGCTTAGTATCTCTCACATTTTCTATTTTACACGTTCATATATCAATACACACGGAGTTAGATATAACGTTCCTTTCATATTATTTTAAGTTCATCTGTTTGGGAGTATCGATTTTTCTACCTTCAGTATTTATGCTTATACAAAAAAAATATCTATGAGAATTCCAGTTCCATTATTTGAAAACAATCTTCTGATTCAAATCAATTTATCAGAGCAATGCACATTCTTCACGCTTATCACTTATGGAAGTTCTTTGATTTCTTTACAATATCGACAAAAATTTTTGGTACTGTTCTTGTAAGATTTCATAGATAATATCCTTTGTCAATTCGAGGAAACACGAATTTCAGTAGCACCAGTAATGCAACATATCGGCATCCATCATTTCTCGAAGTATTGTAGATAGCAAAAACCTTTAGCCAATTAAGAATTAAAGGAATTCATTAGCAAAGTGGAAAAATTGAGCGCTCTTACTAAACACCGATTACACAGTGAAAAAGGTACATGCACTCCATGTCTAATTTAATGAACAAAGTAAATAGAAGAGTGAACACAACTCTTCATGGAGTACTATCATTTTAATTCTCTATTCCACCCACGTGGGTCCAGAAAGTGAAGAAATGGGTGACATATCAAACTCTTGACAATCTCGAACAATTGCATTTTACTTGATACATATTTTTTATCACTAACTTTCTATTGTAGGTGAGGATACGAAAAGAATCCTTATTTGTTATCGCTTCTCAGTTAACAATGCAAAGTACCTAACTGTATACGTATTGCATTGTGCAGTCACCAAATGGGGTTCCTTTATATTTTAGCTCGAATAGGAAAGTATGTGTTTTTATCATACACATCAAACATGGGTGCATTTTCCTTCAAGGTGTAACCATAAATCTAATGCCTAGTACGTGATATCAATTCCTAGCACAAAGGGAACTAAATTACAGCAGAAATTATGTGTGCATACAGGCATGTGTTCAAGCAAACTAGACATATCTCTATCAAAACCATCTTCATGATTCATAGGCGCAATGTTGTATACATTCGTATGAACAAGGAAACAAAATTTTATTTGAAACAAAGTGTTGTGTACCTTTACAGAAAACTCACAGACTTAACAGTCATATGTTTCCATCCAAACTCCATTTTTGAGATCTCATGACTACCACTTGTCCACTCGGTGTGCGCCTCCATCCTTATCTGTTCAATCGTATCTGCACCCCTTTGCATTAGCCTTCCAATTGTTTCATATACAACAGTTCCGAGGATTGAGCATTGTGCCTGAAGCATCAACTCATACTTTAGCTTCCACAAATTTTGAATAATCGCCAGAGCCATTGTCTACCAAAGCTAGCTTTGAAGAAAGTATGAGAATTAAATCGGGCTCTTTACAAGTCTTTCTCATAGTTCCATAAAACTCTTCCCATAGTCTGAAGACTGTATTCTCCATTAAACAAATCTACCTCATTGAACTCAGAAAGTGTTTCATAAGACAGTAGCGCATTCAATGCAGAGTCCTTAAGAAATTTGTATGCAAGAAACCTCAAAATGTTTATCCTTCCCATCCATGCACACGGTCCTGCAGAATAGAATGACCATGGTCTACTCCTCCTTTCGCAACTTTTTGCCTCCGGAACCTACTAGTGCATCATGTCTGAATCTGTGTGGATTTCATGGACCTCCTACTTCTGGGAGTGGTTCCTTAATCACCTTTCTCTATGATTTTCCTTCAAATCTGGACCAGCAAAGGTTCCTTTTCTTCTATCTTACCTCTCTGTTTCATCCTCATTCGGTGGTTGCATCTCAAGGAAGCCAAACGAATACGGGTGCTACAGCTCAAGTGGCCAACTTCATTCAAGCTCTCCCACGAAGATCTCCCACGAAGAGGAGGTAGAAGAAGTATCTGTCTCCTCTCAGATCGTGAAGTCCCTTCTGCCGCCCTATTCCAGATTATAGTCGATGTCACACTATGAGCACACATACCAAAAACAGCCGTTCGTTCCTCCTTTTTGCCTTCTAAAATATCTTTAGATATGCTCCATACAACTAGTACGGTAATCCTAATATGCATACATCACCAAAAAACAAGGGTAAGGGCGCGATTATATTCCAAAAGGCCCTTCTTCGCAATTTTGGCATGTCTCCTTTGACTTGAAAATTGTATTGGTTATCGCATTCAAGTGGTTTGTAGGGTTCGACTTCAATTCTTGACCACATCCACCCCCTCTGAACCTGTGCATCCTCCGGATGCACCACCATCAATCTCGGTATCTGCAATTCATTGTGAAAACTCAAGTGCATGGGTTAAAACAAATGTGCCTATGCACGGCCACGTAATGAGCCCTACATATGCATACTCTAAGTGCATAAAAAACAGCATGGTGCAAATAGGGGAGGTATTAGGAATTCGGTGTTGAGGATTTACACTCAATTTTCATCATGGATATACAATTCAATACAAGTGCAATCACTCGTGCAACTATGGGTTTTTAAATAAAATATTACTCGTGCTCTTTACATTTCATTTATGCATGTGTTAGGTGCATGAAGGGAAACAAAATGGTGCAAAAAAATCAAGGTTTTATGGTATCTAAGCAATGCTCACATCACTCACAACTCCACTCTCTTACAGATGCAATCACTCTCCCTTACTCAGAACTATTCTCTCTTATCACTCAAAACTTGCTTTATTATTTTTCAATGATATTTACCTATCTAATTGTGCAGATGGACGTGCTTCTACGGAATTTCAAAGACGTGGTTTCTATATATTTTTACATGCATATTTGGCATGCAATGCATCTCAAAGATGGTGCAAAGAAAAGATCGGGGTTAAAGCACGATAGCTAATGAAAAAAATTTTCACGGCTTCGTTCTTGAGTCATCATTTCCGTTGGCTTCGCTTGATCATTCCTGCACTTATAGAAACTAAACAAATCATGAGAAACATCACATCAAAATGACATTATATACATATGCAGTTCATGAAAGAACTTCAAAAACCATTTGCAATAAAAAATAAGCATGCAACTCGAAAGTGGTTGCCTCTATACAATCTCTCGAAACTCTAGATCTTCGATCAGCTCCATATCAACACCTGTTCTCAAAACTGCATAAGAGAAATTAGTAGCATCGCATTCAAGAATCACATAAAAAAAACTTCATTCATTTGAACATTAAAAATATCTATTTGAATTATTTTGACTTCAAACCACTCATCCAACATGCATTCATTATCATAGGTGTTCCCACTTTAATTTCTTGCATTTTTAGTTTTATTTGGTTTCTCCTATCTATCTTAAGATTAAAGCAAAAAACACAAGTTATATACATTTTTATTTACAAATTTCCTTTTGGTATTATTAATTCTCATTTATTAGGGTTTTTCCCTTCAGACCCATCTCCCTTGATATATGGTCACCAAAGAAACTGTGCTTCTTAAGAAGCCACCTTTGGATCGCATCAATCCGTGAATCATTTTTAAAAAGATTAGATATGTGGACAAGCCATTTCATTTGCTCGTCCATTCCTTGTAGGCTCGACTGGCATACATAGCTTTTAGAAAATTCAAACATCCATGTTTCAATCGTTTGGGCATAGTCTCCTTTATTCATGATCCTCTCATGTGAGGTTACTCTTGATGAGTCAAACACACATGAATATAGAGTGTTGATTTTTAATATGCTTAAAACATCTTTAAAAATTCCGTGCAAGCATGGATTTTGATTCATTTCATGCTTGGGATCATTTAAGGAAATATCTTCAATTGCATCATTTCGAATATGTTCTTCATCTTCATCGAAATAAACGTATTGATTAGATTCATTCAATTCCTTCATCAAGTAGAAGTGAGCATCATGCTCAGATGATATTACATAATCATTTTTATCTTCCAATCTATCATGATTCCTTTCTACTTGAGTCCCATTAATTATGGTATCTGCTTCTTGTTCTAGTCTTTCCAGGAACTCTTCATCATTGTCTTTGTTATGTTCCCAAAATATTTCTCCCTCAATATGAATGGAATCCATATCCTCATAATCAAGAAAATCTTGATCTTCAATTTCTTTATCCAAAATGTCATCACAGGATTCTACATCCATCTCCATCGATTCTTGCTCGTTCTCTTCTGAGGATGTACTTAGTTCACCTTCTTCAAGCATTGATTCTTCAATCACTGATTCTTGCTCAAGAATCTCATCATGTATGAGAATCTCAACATATGCATCCAAATCAGCTCGAGCTTTATCAATGCAATTGTTTGACTTAATAGTTTTATATTGAATATCCTTCGATGCAATACACACATCAGATTTATCATATGTTACAATAAACATTTCATCTGCCACTTTATGCTCAATTTCTTCAACGTGTGGACTCAACTCAACATGATTATTTTTGACATACATATCAGTATTTAGAGGAATGATCAATGGTATTTTCTCATCCTCCTCATGTTCATTCATATTTCTCTCTTCATGGAATGTGGCATCATTTACATACATATCATTATTTTGAACTCCATCCAACTTATCCTCCTTTTTATGTGTAGGATCTTTGTCCAATGTGACATCGCTCAAAAGAATATCAGTATCTTGATCTTGATCTAGACTATCGGTAGGATTAGGATCATGTTTATCACCATCGCCATACATATCACTATCTAGAGGACTTATCATTTGTACATCCTCTAGATTAGCATCATACTCATCTTCGTCATCACACATTTCAATCTCTAGAGGACTCATTATTTGCATGTCCTCCTTCATATAAGTAGGTTCATTTTCTTGCATCTCTGTATGCATGTATAATATGAATTCCTGCATATCCATTTTCTTACCCATCGGATCTTTTATTGACAGGTCCTTAGATTCAACATCATGTTCCATGGGAGTTTCTTCATGTAATTCAGTCATTAGATCAAAAGTTCTATCCGAATCTTGTGTTAGAAAAGGATCATCACCATCAAGTGACATCCAATCATACTCCACATCTTGCCCGATGTCATCATGTAAGGATGCATCTCGAGCTCGATCTTCAGACATATTTATTAGGTTCTCTATTTGTATCTCATCTTTTATCTCCATTTGGTCACCTATGAGCCTTCTAGATATCTCTATCTCTTTGTTTGCATCTTCATATGTTTCTTGATTTGTTTGATTATCTTTTATTCGATGTGAGGAGTTTATCGGAGTAGAGGAAGCTTCATCTTGATTTCTTGTTGGGTTTTGTTGGTTTTTGTTTTGTTTTATGTTTGTTGTTTGTTTGGTTTGATGTTGGTTTAGTTTGGTTTGATTTTGATTAGCTTCCACTTGCTCCTTTGATCCTCCCATCTTCGGGCTTTGTCCACTTATGGCACCTAAAGATGTAATCATTGTAAAGAAGTCTAGGGGCTCTTGGCACCTTGTAACCTTTGAGGTTATATCGATCGCACTTTTATAAGTTTCTTCATATTTCCCATCATTACTATGGATATTAAGCCCATGCATATCTACTTCATGCCCAAATGGGGTCTCTACAACCTCATGGACTTGAGCATTATCCACGATTGGTAAAATGCTTGGAACATGGTTATAATTTTCATCTGTTTGAAGATCTATTCTCCAATCATTTAGAAATTTCTCAATTGTTTGTTGTTTCTTTACGTATTTCATCACAGCTTCATGGACGAGCATCCAATCCTCTATGAGCCCCGAGTCCGAGTCTATATCTTGTAGAAGCGGAATTAGTTCTTCTCGGGCATTAACATCGATTGTTCGAAGAAACAACGAAACCCTTTCATGACTTATGCACCTCTTATCCTGCTCAGAAAGATCATCATATTGTCGCTCAAACTCTTCTTTGATCTCAAGGATTGGTTGGTCTTTGGGCATATGAACCCACCTCAGGAAAGATCTACGAGTTACTTTATCAAGATCCTCTAGCATAAACTGCTTAAGGAGTGTCGCTTTGTATCGAGACCATGTTGTTTGATTTATTTGCATTATTCGGTCTCGCATGTCGTATCCCGACACATAGATAAAGTTTTCACATAATTCTTTTTCCGTCATCGGACTTAATCCGACACCTAGATATTTGGCCTCGAGTTCATATTCTTTGCAGAACTTTGAGACATTCTTTCCATTGAAAAAGCCACACCGATTGACTAGACGTTCATAAAGTGATTGGATGGCTTTTTGACGCCTATCTTCTTCTTGAAATCGTAGGAATTGAGCTAGGATTTCTTCCATTTTGATTATGCTAATCTTTGTGGCTCTATAACTCACTCACCCCCTCCTTTCACGTCGGGTTCACCAGGTATGTCGCGGGTTTCGTGGGAAGGAGGGAGAAGTGAACTTTGAACATCCTCTTCGAAATTTTGACAAACACTCATGATAGTGCAAAAAAAATAAATAAAATTTGTTTTTCCTTAGCCCTAAAGCTTAGTATCTCTCACATTTTCTATTTTACACGTTCATATATCAATACACACGGAGTTAGATATAACGTTCCTTTCATATTATTTTAAGTTCATCTGTTTGGGAGTATCGATTTTTCTACCTTCAGTATTTATGCTTATACAAAAAAAATATCTATGAGAATTCGAGTTCCATTATTTGAAAACAATCTTCTCATTCAAATCAATTTATCAGAGCAATGCACATTCTTCACGCTTATCACTTATGGAAGTTCTTTGATTTCTTTACAATATCGACGAAAATTTCTGGTACTGTTCTTGTAAGATTTCATAGATAATATCCTTTGTCAATTCGAGGAAACACGAATTTCAGTAGCACCAGTAATGCAACATATTGGCATCCATCATTTCTCGAAGTATTGCAGATAGCAAAAACCTTTAGCCAATTAAGAATTAAAGGAATTCATTAGCAAAGTGGAAAAATTGAGCGCTCTTACTAAACACCGATTACACAGTGAAAAAGGTACATGCACTCCATGTCTAATTTAATGAACAAAGTAAATAGAAGAGTGAACACAACTCTTCATGGAGTACTGTCATTTTAATTCTCTATTCCACCCACGTGGGTCCAGAAAGTGAAGAAATGGGTGACATATCAAACTCTTGACAATCTCGAACAATTGCATTTTACTTGATACATATTTTTTATCACTAACTTTCTATTGTAGGTGAGGATACGAAAAGAATCCTTATTTGTTATCGCTTCTCAGTTAACAATGCAAAGTACCTAACTGTATACGTATTGCATTGTGCAGTCACCAAATGGGGTTCCTTTATATTTTAGCTCGAATAGGAAAGTATGTGTTTTTATCATACACATCAAACATGGGTGCATTTTCCTTCAAGGTGTAACCATAAATCTAATGCCTAGTACGTGATATCAATTCCTAGCACAAAGGGAACTAAATTACAGTAGAAATTATGTGTGCATACAGGCATGTGTTCAAGCAAACTAGACATATCTCTATCAAAACCATCTTCATGATTCATAGGCGCAATGTTGTATACATTCGTATGAACAAGGAAACAAAATTTTATTTGAAACAAAGTGTTGTGTACCTTTACAGAAAACTCACAGACTTAACAGTCATATGTTTCCATCCAAACTCCATTTTTGAGATCTCATGACTACCACTTGTCCACTCGGTGTGCGCCTCCATCCTTATCTGTTCAATCGTATCTGCACCCCTTTGCATTAGCCTTCCAATTGTTTCATATACAGCAGTTCCGAGGATTGAGCATTGTGCCTGAAGCATCAACTCATACTTTAGCTTCCACAAATTTTGAATAATCGCCAGAGCCATTGTCTACCAAAGCTAGCTTTGAAGAAAGTATGAGAATTAAATCGGGCTCTTTACAAGTCTTTCTCATAGTTCCATAAAACTCTTCCCATAGTCTGAAGACTGTATTCTCCATTAAACAAATCTACCTCATTGAACTCAGAAAGTGTTTCATAAGACAGTAGCGCATTCAATGCAGAGTCCTTAAGAAATTTGTATGCAAGAAACCTCAAAATGTTTATCCTTCCCATCCATGCACACGGTCCTGCAGAATAGAATGACCATGGTCTACTCCTCCTTTCGCAACTTTTTGCCTCCGGAACCTACTAGTGCATCATGTCTGAATCTGTGTGGATTTCATGGACCTCCTACTTCTGGGAGTGGTTCCTTAATCACCTTTCTCTATGATTTTCCTTCAAATCTGGACCAGCAAAGGTTCCTTTTCTTCTATCTTACCTCTCTGTTTCATCCTCATTCGGTGGCTGCATCTCAAGGAAGCCAAACGAATTCGGGTGCTACAGCTCAAGTGGCCAACTTCATTCAAGCTCTCCCACGAAGATCTCCCACGAAGAGGAGGTAGAAGAAGTATCTGTCTCCTCTCAGATCGTGAAGTCCCTTCTGCCGCCCTATTCCAGATTATAGTCGATGTCACACTATGAGCACACATACCAAAAACAGCCGTTCGTTCCTCCTTTTTGCCTTCTAAAATATCTTTAGATATGCTCCATACAACTAGTACGGTAATCCTAATATGCATACATCACCAAAAAACAAGGGTAAGGGCGCGATTATATTCCGAAAGGCCCTTCTTCGCAATTTTGGCATGTCTCCTTTGACTTGAAAATTGTATTGGTTATCGCATTCAAGTGGTTTGTAGGGTTCGACTTCAATTCTTGACCACAGCGTGTGTATATGTATATGTATGTATATGTATAACTCTATGTGTATATGTGTGTATGTGCATGTATATGTGTATATGTAGGTTTGTGCTTGTGTGTGTGCATGTGTATATGTGTTCTAATACTTTAATAATATAATTTATTCATATGTGTGTACGTAAGTGTATTATTATGTGTGTGTACATGTATGTATGTGCATGTGTATGTGTGTGTATATGAGATTGAAGTTTGGGGAGCTTCTATTCTATCTCTCCTTGGTGCAAAAGAAAAAAGAATCAAAAGCGCACAAGATAAAGACATTTTCCAAACATTATCCTAATTATGTGAAATAATTACAATCCCATTCGTCTTCTTATAAGCACTCACACGAAAGCCTTCTTTCCTCTCCACTCCAACATCCAATTTGAAGGGTTTTTCTTTGCACATAAGAGAATTTGAGAGCTAGTTATATGTTATGCTTTTTGATCTGCCAAGAGAGGAAACAGAGATAACCTTGAGCCTTTCATTCATCCCATCAAAGCTTAGAAGGATTATGCTCTTCTATAAAATCACAATCCACCCATCTAGGGACTCTCTAATGTTACCATTGTAGAAGGACTCGTTCAAACATCAAGTCGAGATTTCAAACAAGAGGATTTTTCAACTTGATAGTGAAGGACCGCAACCACCCTATGGGAAATGATCATCATAGGCCCCATCAATGAAAATTTGGGAGATGCTTGGAGGGTAGAGATATGAGCATGGAAGTGAAGGTTGGATTTTCTTTAAGGAGATCCAAAGGTAGCACCGAATCATAGAATGACTCTTGTTGAGGATCAATCAAAGGTTGTAGCTAGCTAGCCAAGCTAGGTATTTCCAAGTTTATGTTTGATTTTAATACTTACTTTGATATTTTTCTTTCATATATATTGCATCTAATTATGATTTAAGCATGGAATATGCCTTCAAAGTATGATAATTAATAAAAGCAAAGCACACAAGAATAGGCATATTGATAAATTCATCAAGCACTTGCTTGGATCTATTATTCATTGTTTCCACTTCACGGATTGAAATAAATGAGTTTTTGTGCATTTCTTTTTCCAAAAGAATGTTTTTCATGAACAACACAAGCTTCCTTATTGTTGAAAAAGGTAATTGATGCACTTAAGCATGTGCTCTTGCATGTTTTCATCCATAATAAGCAAAGTTATTATGTTTGTAAATAAATGCATTAAGTGAATGCATTACAAGAATAAGAACTAGTTCAATTATTTTACGGCATGAAAACAAAAGCATGCCAACACATGCATGAAAGCACATTTATTTGCATATTTAAGAGCATGATTGTTTTCAAAGTAGATCAACAAATATACTTTCATATTTGATAGATTAATTTTTAATAAATCAAGTAAGACATTTGGGAAGATGTAAAAATAGTTAGTTGAAATCCCCATCCACATGCTGTTCTATCTCAAAATAACCCAAATTTACTAAATTGAGTTTTGCACCATGCATTTTAGAAGATATTTGTGAACACACCCATGAACTTTTTGCAACTCCTTCACGTGTTTCTATGGCAAGGATTTTTTTGGCATTTTGATGCAATCGGCAGCACAGTAAATATCATACATATAAAAACTGCTCGTAAAAACGTCTCCATATGACAAGCACAATCCAAAAAACTTTGAAATATAATATACACAATTTCAAGTGATAATGAGACAACGGATATAGGATAGTGTATTTTTCTGGTAACTTCTTTAATTAGATTCATTGGATTTGATCCTTTCTTCGAGTCTCTTTTGAAGCTACAAAAAAACCATGCGTAGAGTGTAAGTCAAAACAAACCTACTATATCATCCCTATGTTTAAACCCGAAAGTCTATTTGACACGAATTTTTGTGTATAAGTTAGAACCTAAAGGTGTACTTATAATGAACTTTCTAATCAAGAGCACGATTGGTCCCTTGAGTGTGGTTGATAAGGAAAGCAATTAACTTAATTTTTTTAGAAACCATGTCATGAAGAGCGCTTGAGGAATATAGTCTTTATGGATAATTACAACGAGTTGTTTAGGAAGTTTCCCAATGTAGTTTGCAATACAAGAGCCACCTCCATGACACAATTTATCTTGTGTGCTCTTGGCTTCAAACTCTTCAATTTCACTTGCCTCCTATAGAAAATCTTGAGAATAGGATCTACATGAGGAAATAAGAATGAATGAAATCGATTGAAAATACTTACATGTTAGAATCTATCTTCATGTTCTCCTATCTCCTTCTATGCTCAATGATTGGACTAGGAACCTTTGACTCTAAGTTCACTTCTTCCATATTATTGAATTCATTTTGACTGGTTTGTTGATATTCACTTGTAAGTATGCCATCAATAATAATTTTAATGTGTCTGGCACTGAGTAAAGTAATGGAAAACCCTTTTTCTCCAATGATTAAAAGCTTCTATCTTAATTGCACTCTCACATGGTACAAAATAAACTTTGGCATTCATTGCATCAAAAGCCTAGTGCCTTTTCTACATCTTGCAAAGTAAACATTCCTACCCATTGAATTCTTGAAGTTTGAGTATCTAGGAAAGTAAACCTTGAAATATAAGCACAAAACAATGGATTGGTAAAGTCCAATTTAGACCTATGATGGGCATGCACGAAAGGAAGACATTTTTGAAAGGGAGCAACAATTGAGCTCAAGGATCTGTAGGGTTCGTGTTTGCTCATCTTTTCGACAAAATCTGTATGCTTTGAATTGATGGTAAGGTAGGAAGGAACAAACACATATTTACACCTTCAAGGCTAAGTCGTTTATAGAAATGTAAAAAACGTTTTCACATCTTTCAATACCACCACAAGGGTACTTCATTTATCTAAATGTATAATAATGGATGTAGGAGAAAGCATATAAAATTTTGGATCAGATATAAATTCCTCAAACTAAGCCATCTCAATACATCGCGAACAAGATATGCACATAAAGGAATGGGTAGTATATGGAATGCTAGAAAATGAACAATTTCTACCCCTCACCCGTGTATTTTGTCTTCCCAATCCTAAACTACCTTATTTGTGGGAATGCCAACTTGCATATTGGATGAAGATCGAATTGGAGCACTAAAAGCATTTTTAAAGAAACTGTGTTAGGTGGGTTCCCAATTGTGGGATAAAGGGTAGGAGTGACTAACCTAAGTCGGGAGGTCATAGGAGGGCTAGCATGCCGCTTGGTCAGCCAAGCGATAGCATGTTGGTGCAATAGTAAGAGAGTATTCCAAGGTATATTCCATATCTATAATCAATTTTGATGGAATATCCATGAAATCCTTGAATGAAAATCTATCCTAATCGAGATCTTTCGTTAGCGTGGAAGAGGTAGAAATCCACATGTGTAGGTGCTATTGTTATGAGTGCATGTGCGTTTATGCTTACTCTATTTGAAAACATCACTAGAACACATGAAACTTAGGGCATATCAGTTAGGATGTGACAACACTCTGAGTTAGAAAAGATAGAAAACCTAATCAAGAAAATCAAACACTTACAAGACCAGCAATTTTTTGTTGAAAATCTCATAACACTTGAATAAATGTTTCACAACTATGCTTGAATTCTTCCTATAAAATATCATGGTCTAAGAACTACCCTTGATATGAAGGTTGCATCCTACTCTTTTATCTCCCAAGAGTTTTTTACAATTCTTCTAGAAAATTTTCTTTTGAAGAACGGTCAAGATTCAAACAACGCAAATTTTTTTAGGAAATGCAAAGGGAAAAGGTTCATTTGGTTGTTCAAAGAATAAGACAAAGAAGAAGACGTTCATTTGGTCACGGTATTAAGGGTTTTAAGAAGAAGCAAGCTGACGAGAGAAATAATATTATCAAATCCAAATGGAGTAAACGAAAATCTGCAAATAAGCTAGAAATTGACCTACGGGTTGCCATGGAGTAAGTATGCAGATCTACACAAACTTGTGTGGATAAACTGTGTATATTAGATAGTGAAGCATCTCTACACGTGACAAAGTAGTTTGGGCAGCTTCTATGCTCCCTCTCCTTGGTGCTAAAGAAAACAAAAATCAAAAGTGCACAAGATATACATATTTTTAAAACATTATCCTAAATAAGTGAGATAATTATAATCCCATTTGACTTCTTATAAGAACTCACACGAAAGCCTTTTTTTTTCTCCACTACAACATCCAAATCGAACAGTCTTTCTCTCCACATAAGAGATTTGGAAAGTGAGTTTTATGTTAAGCTTTTTTATCTGCCAAGAGAGGAAAGAGAGATGACCTTTGAACCTTTCATTCATCCCATCAAAGCATAGAAGGATTATCCTCTTCTATAAAATCACAATGCGCCCATCTAGGGACTCTCTAATGTCACCATTGTAGAAGGTCGAATTGAAATGTCAAGTGGAGATTTCAAAGAAGAGGATCTTTGAACTTCATAGTGAAGGATCTCAACCACGTAAAGATATGAGCATGGAAGTGAAGGTTGGAGTTTCTTTAAAGAGATCCAAAGGTAGCTCCAAATCATAGAATGACCCTTCTCGAAGAAAATTCATCAATCACTTGCTTGAATCTATTATTCATTGTTTCCACTTCATGGATTGAATAAATGACTTTTGTTGCATTTCTCCTTCCAAAACAATGTTTTTCATGAACAAGACAAGCTTCCTTATTTTTGAAAAAGGTAATTGATGCACTCAAGTATGTGCACTTGCATGTTTTTATTTTCCATAAGAAGCAAAGTTAGTATGTTTGTGAATAGATGCATTAAGTGCATGCATTACAAGGTCAAGAACTACTTGACCTAGTTTAAGGCATGAAAACAAGAACATTCCAACACATGATGAAAGGACATTTATTTGCATATTTAAGAGCATGATTGTTTGCTAATTATACTTTCATATTTGATAGCTTAATTTTTAATAAATCAAGTTAGACATTTGCGAAGATGTAAAGATAGTTAGTTGTAAGGTTATGCTAGCTATCTTGCAACTCAAATAATTACTCAATTCTTCTCCAAAGCAATGCTTAGGTATCAGATACTTAAGGAAGACTTACCTTAAGTATCTTTGATATCTTGCTTAGTAAAAGTAGGCACAAATAGAAAATCAAGTATTCAACTATTGTGTCATTTTGATGGACAAGAAAAAACAACTATTTTCAAACTTATAAGGTTTATGATAACTCTAAAAAGGATGATAACTTAATAAAAGTTTCACTAGCTCCATGAGCACTTTGAAGTGAACACTCTTACTTGATTCGATCCCATTAGGTTGTCGTGGAGATTTTCTCTCCACCTTTTTGCTCTTGAGCTTGTTGGGGGGGGGGGGGGGGGGGGGATGAACGACGCTCGCTTCTGTACCTCTATGGGTATATTGTTGCTTGTGAAAGGGAGGATACTCACTTTTGATCACTTGATAGCTCTTTGAGTGTGTTTTCGCTTCTTATATAGTGGCCATGATGTCCTATTCTATGGGATAGCCATGTGATATGGATACAAAAAGAAAGGCATCAAAACACGAAGATTGAGTTGCTCTGTATGCGACTCCTCATTTCCAAGGCGGGTCTTGCCACCAAGGGGGGATTTTTCATCAATCACGTAGAAAAAGAAAAGTATTTTCCTGTTTTCTCTCTTCTGCACCATTTGTCCTCATACAACATTCCAAAAGTGATCGACGCGAAGGCCAGCAGAGGGGAAAGAAGGAAAGTAATTGAAGGAAAAGAGGGATTTTTCGGTGGAATGACCTAGAAGGCATAGCTCAAGAAAATAGGGGGGGTTACATTTAGCACGGAGTTTTTTTTTTCGGAACTACTTCTATCTGCAAATCTAGTCGAGTTTCCTCTCTGCATTTTCCTGATGAAGGCTATCGGTTGCTGAACTAATGAATAGGTATACATCTCTGACTACTACATGATACATTGCCCAGATACGAAGTTGGAATCCGTGAAATAGAAGGCTGGGCTGCAAGGCTTCTTCTCTCTAGAGGAGGACAATAGGGAAGGGAACCATCAGTCGAGGAAGGCAGGTGGAAGGGTCAGAAACTGCTGGAAGTTTTGAAGGGAAAAAGGGGCAGCTAATCACTAAGGTGGAAGAGAATCGGAACTCAGAATAGCAATGGCTATAGCCTTGAAGCAAAGCTCTAGTATTCGCAAAAACATGATGGGCAAGATTAAGAGGTGATACTGACAATAGGCAAGAGAGGGAGGACACAACATCAGCACCCAAGAGAAGGGATGTGGATTCACCTTGCTGTCAGCGATTGTGATTGCCATGTTATTATTTGTATGAGTAGCAACTTGAAGGGCATGGAAGATCGAACATGATAAAGGGAGTCCATTATCTGCTAAATTGCAAGCTCCTAAAGAAGGTTAAGAAATGCATTCATAGAAGAAAGGAGAGATCTGTTGCAGGGTGCATTGAAAAGAGGAAGCTTTGTAGCAGACATAAGGAGAATAGAGGAAGAAGGGAGTTGTCCGGTCACAGAACAGAAATCGCAATTGTCAAAAAAATTAATATAGCGTCAGTGGTGTAGATTCTATCTGTTTGCTCTTTTATACATCAAGAAGACGAACTACGAAGGGATAGCAGCGAACTGGTGCTACGGTAGAATTTAGTGCGCTAAATGTTTCATGTTGTCATCCAAGCTGGAAGCAACCTTTTCCACGAGTAGTATGAGCAACGTAATAAAATCTGGATCCTGGACCACTAATCAATGGAGACTGGATGAAAGATGATGTTACCGTGTGCTCTCATTCTGAAGCTGCATAACAGTTAGCATCTATTCCTTCTCCTTATTTTTGTTTTCTTAAGTATGTTATCATGAAGATACATCAAGCTCTCGCTTTGGGTAAACATATATGTTTGCTTATGAACACTTGAATGAGAAACCATGATGTTATTCCATCATACATTGCTTCTTTTATGAATGCGATTACCCGAGTATTTTGATTTCGCACTTTATCTTGATATGGCGGAAACGAATTGTTCTTGTCAAGGAGTGTTGTTGGCATAAAAGTAAAAGAGAAATTAACTTTAGATTCGGCCTGAGCTCACGATAGTACTGTTGCGAGATTAAGTGTGTGACACTACAACATTAATTGTGTGAAACTGAAACAGATGCAAGGATAGTTTAAAGGATACTTTAAAGGATTTTGTACAGGTTTTAGAAATGGACTGAGTCATAATGGTTCGTTTTGATCACTCTACTTTAAATTCTATGCTTGTAACCTCTATTTGTTTGAAGTTAAACAATCTACAGGATTAGGAATGTCGAGCTGTAAGACGGAAGATTATAAACATGATCGTTAGCAATCTTTTGCTTGTTGCTTAAATTTTATACGGTTAGTATATACCTCAATGTGTGGGACCAACAAGATCTCGACCTATCTCGATGAATAAACTCTTCTGTGCAGTAATAAACTAGAGATTATTTCTTCTTCATAATGGATGTAAAGGCATCACAATCAGAAATTTTCATAGGGTAGCGACAAGACGCAAAGAAACAATATGTTAACTTTGGAATTGCGGTTGAGATCACACTAACAGTTGTTTAAAATTTTATTTCCACTAATATCACTGATTGCAAGCTAGTACATGAAAGGATGTAATGTTTTTTTGATTCTGTACTTGCAATTTGAAGCGTTTACTTCGACGCCTACTACTCCTCAAAAGTCTGCTCTTAAGAATGCTAGATGTGTGACTTATTAATCAATGTTGTTATTGTATAGCGACTCAAGATCATTTGGTAAGGAGATTTGACATCTGTCAAATTCCCTGGCAAAGAGATTTTCACACATGTTCATAAATCCTTGTTAAGCAGAAATGAATGCATCATGTTTGGGTTGCGGTATTCATTTAACAGTCATTCTTAGCACATGAAACCCAATTCTATATGTTCCCTATTGCTGAGTCGAATAGTGCAAGATAAGAAAAAATGTAGAGTGCAAATATAAATTATAAATATAAATATAAATTATATACTTTTTGAAATGCTTTTGAATAGATATGCATATATGTTTTTTTTTTACAAAAGACAAGTCGATATGATAGGTCGCTAGCTAAATTTATTGTCCATAGTTTCTGCAAACTAAGTGTTGAGTTAAGGACAAGTCACATTCTGAGCGTTCCGTTCTTCTCAGACTTGCATACTCTCAAAAAGTATTCTTGTTTGCCTCAAGGAAAATCAAATACATTATAAATACCATGAAGTTTTTGAACGTAAGGCCGAAGAGAGTTGCACATTGAAATAAAAAAGGGTATGGAAGTTTATATGCTAAGAAAAACGTAAATAAGTCACTTGATGTCAAGTGTTGAGCTTTAAATCAAAACATCGAGTAAGTGAGTGGTTTTTATAAATTTTATGAGTGCACCTGTTTCCTCATTTCATATGCAAGGTTTTATTCACCTATGAATGTGAGGTCAAAGGTTCATCAAGAAAAGGTGAAAATACATGAAAACCCAAGCTTAGGCAAAAGATATTTCCATTATTCAAGGTCTGACTTGTGACCAGAATCTAAACTAGACCAAAATTCCTAGTCACTCCTCTTTTCCACGACTACTGTGTTTTAGAGTAAAGGTCATTTTCTTGGAACCCCATGTGCACCCCTAAGCGCACAATTTCCCGACCACATACGTGAACCCGACGTGAAAGGGTTAGGGGATTTATAAGTTGAAACGTTGCCATTAACTTTAGATTGGAGTAAGATGGGTGATGAGACTCTAGCGAGACGAGTGTGAGGTGACTTTGATACACGAACTATCAATGCCCTATTAGAACTTATATCTATCACTCAAAATACCACTCTAGATAAAGACCGTTTGGTACAGGCATTAGAAGCAATTGTCAAAGAACATTTGTTCTTTAGTGGTCAAAATGTATCCAGTTTCTTACGTGCTTATGACCTGAAAATGGATTTTTATGGGGTACCAGTGACCCTGAAATTATCAAACTTTTTGAGAACATTTACTCCTCGAATTAAACCAAGAATTGTTACACTTCAAGAACAAGCAAAGACCTGGGATGAACTTAAAAATCTCTTGAAAGAAGAATATTTTCTAGAAGGTTTGACTACACCCACACATCAATCGTTTAAAGACTGGGTTGATTCTCCTAATAAGGGACTTGTAGCAACAGACTCCTTCGTGAGTGAATCCTGATAGCAGAGCAGAGTTGCCTATGAGGACATGCATAGGCACCTTAGGACTAGACTGTGATATAGAGCCAGAGGAGAACATTGTGTACATAGGGAATGGATTGGAGTTCAAGAGAAGAATGCAGGCACTATGCGACTCTTACCTGCGCTTTGTCCACTTACCATGGAAGTAAGTAAAAATTTTACATATAAATTGAAATAAATATCTTATGTTTTATTTACATTATGTTTTTTATTTTTGTAGTGAGCATGATGAAAGGGATAAAAAATACGTACTTAGTTCACTTAAGACATAGTTTGGGATAGGATGGTCGCTTAAGTGGCGTCTAAAAGAGATGCAGACACTTATGGCTCATCATCGCGATAATGCACTGCTTTTATGTATATATATGTGGATATGAGCATGTGTGTTTATGCATGTATGTATGTATATGAGAGAGAGAGAGAGAAAAGAGTGAGACTAGAGGTATAAATACACAGATACACACACATATACATCATATATGCACATTTACACACAGATACACATACATGCACATTTATACATATACACACATACATGTACATTTTTACACACACATACACATGCATGCAGTTACACACATATAATGAATACACATAGACACATACACATATTCACATACACGTACACATACTCACATACACATGCATAATCATATATACACACACATAGACTTATATAATCAAATTTACATGCATATATACATATACACATGCATATATACACACACACAACACATGGACATGCACATATAGATACACATACATATACAACACATGGAAAAATCCTAAATTGAAAACAGTAATTTCCCTATTAGGGTTATAAAACCTCTAATTTAAAAACTCTAATTCAATCCTTTAGCCATATGTTTGAATTATATGTACACATTGCATCCCTTCTTCCAACGTCCTACTACAGAGATGTCTCTCCTTCCAACCTTATGCCTCTATATATAGCTACTCGAATCGAGGATGATAATATATATAAAGATATATACACATCATGTAGATAGGATACATAAATATAAAATGGAAGATATATTATGCATCATACATACATGCCGAAATGCACACACACACACACACACACACACACACACACATATATATATATATATATATATATATATATATATATATACATGCATACCTATTTACATGTACACATTGACACATATACATATATACATGTACACATCACATATACATGCCTACATGCATACATAAACATATATATACATGCATACATCTTTACATGTACATATTTACACATAGACACATATACATATATAGATGTACACATATATAAACACTTGCATATATTACATGAATACATGAATATTTTACATAAATGCATATGCATATATATACATATGCATATTTAACACATGTATACATATATCACACACATGCAAACACATACATATACATGAAATACATATATATGCATACTATCATATATATACATATAATATACATGAATACATAGACATATGCATACATACATGATAAAAATTTGCTCCTTGAAGATAAAGCTATATATAAAATAATTAGGCATACCCCCGAGCTTCATGTTCAAACTTAGAAGAACATGATTTCATCTTTCTAGTAGGATTCATCGTTATTCAAGTTCATAAAAAAATCTATTATATGATATCCCTTCGGAAGCTTCAAGTTATTGATCGATAACTAGAGTAGAATTCACTATCTAATCTGCTCATATGTTTTCATTATTTCCATCATTTTTGGTAAGACATCAATATATTCTTATCTTCATTATCCTTATTGATTTCATTTATTTCTTCTATTGTTAAATCTATGTTCTCATGAATCACATCATCTATTGATGGATTAATATCTATTTCTAGTAATTCCTCTTCCTCATCAATAGAATAAGCATGTAGACCTCTTCATCAAAAAGATTAGTATCATTATCATGTATAATGATTCTAATTTCTATTTCAGATGTTGATGTATGTATTTGATGTTGAATCATCAAGAGGACTTTCTTGGGTCTCTCTAACAATAAACTGTTCAAACAATGACCTACCTCTAGGTTGAACATGAATGGCTTACCACCAAGGATGAGCATCTGGGTTTTTATAAAAAAATGCTTGTTCAATATGCCTAGGAAGAATATATGGTTGTTTAGTAGATCGAATTACCTTGGAAGAATCAATTGCCCAAAACCCAGATAATTCCTTTCTTAATGTGGAATTACTACCCTTATACTCGGCTCAAAACCACTCAACCTTCAAAATGACTTATCAAAATATATAGCAACAAAAACCTTTTATTAGGTGCTTAAAAAAATAACTAACTCTATCACAAAAAAAAACATTTTTCTACCTGTTTGAAGGTACGAAATGAAATTTCATAGATACCAACAATAGTTCCTACGTAACCAAGTTCGCTATCTATAAGGTTCGTGTATTTTGAGCTAGCACGTGATAGTTTCTTGAAAGAAGCAACCACTAGAATCCTCTGTTTTACGTAAAGAATCAATGGCTTTGATTCTAATATGTTGGCCAAAAGCCCACATATTAGTGAACATTCGAGCCTACAAAATAAATTCAATTAGTAAATAGAAACTAACATACATATATGAAAATAAATTAAATATTAGTTTTATAAAGTTACCTTTTGTTCACAACCTATCATTAACTCTCTTTGTTCATCTGAGATTTCTTCATTATTTGCATTGGCGTGTTGGAAACTACTATATAGCAAATTTATGAAAGAAGATATATCTATAATCTCATTATATAGCATGTATATATAAATAGATAGAAAATAAAAAATTATACCTCAATAGTGTCGAAACACATACATTACTCCATCCAAAACAATTTTCAAGGTTGAGAATAAGTAAGCTTGTGCTTAGTCGTGTCAAACGACTTCCTTCATATACATGCTTTAGACATTCCTCTTGAAGATATTTCTCATTTTTAGAAATATAAATGCTCTCACTATCATTTTGATACCAATCCTCAATAAAATCTGCCATGGCATCATCTTCATCGTTGTCACACAACTCTTGTACTTTATCGTCTTTTAACTATAGATCTTTCAGCTTTGCATATTGCACAGGATTAGTTTTGTGTAGCCTCCTCATGGAAGCTTCTGATAAATGAGGTCTTACTGGTAATTGTGAATGCTGTGGAGGAATATTATCAACATCATATGTTAGAATCTACACATATAAATAAAATTTATTAGTATTCCATAAATGAATAAAAAGTAAACTTTAAATATAAAATTAAGTTCATAACTTATTAAATATGGATAGAAAAGTTTTATTCTCTCTAGCTAAAAGGTGCTCTTGGAGGTCTACGCCATCCATAATTCACTAATAGTTCATCACCGACGTGTAATGTAGTAATAGCATTGACAACTATGTATCTTGATACATCTCTACTCATGTATGGTGATTCATGACTATTTTGACGCTCCTCAAATGTGCAATTAGTCCTTGAACTATTATGTAACCCTCGACTACTATTTATTAAACCTACTATATTTCCATGTGTGGAAGGTCTTCCATCAATATACAATCTTTCATTTTCTACATGTAAAATCCGTCTACTAGTAAGGGATGCTGCGTTCAAGCATATTCCATAAGTACTCATGTTTTGAACATAACGTGAAAGTCGATGCCAATCTCCCCATCCATATATAGGACCACAAAATGACATAAGAGTGACTTCAGAGTTTAGAGGCACATTCAAATCCTCTACAATAAAGAGACCACGACCAACATTAGTAATAGTGGATGAAGCAATCATATAGAGATTACCCCAAAAGTTGAAAACCTCTTCATCTAAAGGAAGTCGTCCTCTATTCCATCCTCCATATCTTCTTCTATCATATGTTTGTACTAAAGAATGATCACGAGCTGGCAATGGATAATCTGCAGCCGTTTCATTCTCTAAACCAGGAGGTAGAGGATTTTTAGAAATCTCTGCTTCTAATTGATGAACATCAGGTCCATGACGTGTACAAGGTATATTAACATTATGAGAAAAATTATCATCATCATCATCATCGAGCAAGTATTCCTATATATCAACAGTAATTTGATCTTATATATGGCTTTTAAATAAAATAATGACATTCATATATATAGAAAATACATACCCAAGCATTATCACATTAACTAGGTGATGGTACACGCTCAAAAGTACCATACTTTAGCTCATACTTTTTTATATATAATTTATATATATTTTAGTAAATTTTTTATAGTTAATTTATGTATATTTTTCCTTGAATAAACAGGTTGCTGCAAAGAAGAGAGTGGAGTCGGGCCACACATCGCACCTAGGCCAAACGGGCCATAATGGTTTTGTAGCTATATTTGTAAGTATATGTGTTATTAAGAGTATATTTTTTATTTAAATTAAAATGCAAGCAACTAATCTTTTTTATTTGTTTCAATGCAGAAGAAGGATTATGGCCGATATCCTACGAAACATGAGATCGAGTACGCTACACATTTTGGATATCAGCGTTTGAGCGAGTATATGCAAGATCATCCTGATGCCTTTGTGAGTATTTTTAAATTTTATATAATTATTTTTTTTTATGAATGGTTTAATTGTTTTGTTTATTTATGTTTATTATATGTAATACAAGAGTATTATGGAGAGACAAATATGGATGAGGTGGAGAGACAAACATAGGAGGGACGATCTCGATCGTCACAAGGTGATCATGACGATGAGGATGAGGAAGATCAGGATGATCACGATATTGCTGATGATGATGATGATCATGATGATGCTGATTAGGATTTTAGTTGATTATGCCATTGGAATATATGTATTTATATTGATATATATATATATATATATATATATATATATATATATATATATATATATATATATATATATATATATATATATATATATATATATATATATATATATATATATATATATATATATATATATATATATATATATATATATATATTATCTATATATTTCTCATTTCCGTTATGTTTTGAATTGTGTGTATGGTATTAAGAAATGAAGAGCTTTGTTCTATTGATTGTTATTATTGTTAATATTAAGCATGTGTTTTAATACTTTAATTATATATTTCATTCATATGTGTGTACCTAAATGTTTATTTATGTAGTGTATATGTATGTATATGCATGTGTATGTGTGTGTATATGTATGTATGTGCATGTGCATGTCCAAATGTATATGTTTGTTTGAGTATGTGCATGTGCATGTGTATGTGTCTGTATATGTATGTGCATGTATATGTGTAACTCTATGTGTATATGTGTGTATGTGCATGTATATGTGTATATGTAGGTATGTGCATGTGTGTGTGCATGTGTATATGTGTTTTAATACTCTAATTATATAATTCATTCATATGTCTGTACCTAAGTGTATATGTATGTGTCTGTATATGTATGTATGTGCATGTGTATGTGTGTGTATATGTATGTATGTGCATGTGCATGTATGAGTGTATATATGTGTATGAGTATGTGCATGTGCATGTGTATGCGTGTGTATATGTATATGCATGTATATGTATAACTCTATGTGTATATGTGTGTATGTGCATGTATATGTGTATATGTAGGTATGTACATGTGTGTGTGCATGTGTATATGTGTTTGAATACTTTAATTATATAATTCATTCATATGTGAGTACATAAGTGTATATGTATGTATGTGCATGTGTATGTGTGTGTATATGTATGTATGTGCATGTGCATGTGTAATGGGTATATGTGTGTACGAGTATGTGCATGTGCATGTGTAAGTGTATATGTGTGTATGAGAATGTGCATGTGCATGTGTATATGCGTGTATATGTATGTGCATGTATATGTGTAATTCTATGTGTATATGTGTGTATGTGCATGTATATGTATATATGTAGGTATGTGCATGTGTGTGTGCATGTGTATATGTTTGTGTACGTATGTGCATATATATGTGTATATATGTTTATAATCTATGTATATGCATGTGCATATGTATTCCACATGCATGTGTATGTGGATGCATTTCCATTTGCATCCATGTGCATGCATGTGACTATGCATGCATGTGGATGTGCATATACATGTATTTGCGTATATGTTAATGTATATATATATATATATATATATATATATTTATATGCAATAATGCATACATGTAAGTCTTTTTATGTGGTTGTAGAAATGTTTTGTGCATATGCATGTGTATATGTGTGTATGTCTAAGTGTATGTGCACATGGATCTGTGTGTATTTATGTGTGTGTATGTGCATGTGTATATGTGTATATGTGTGAAAGCGCATCTTCATCATGTATAAGTGTATAAGTGCATATCAATTAGTGTGGGTATGCTATCTAATGAAAACAACACAACTCAAATGATATACAAAGAATAGAAATTATACTTAGAATAGTTAGCCATACTTTTTGCTTGGTTAACTTCTTGAACAACCTGCAATAAAGAGAAATAGGAGAGAGAGAGAGAGAGAGAGAGAATTCAAAGAGAGAAAGATGTAGAAAGAGAGAAATAGAGACAAAGGGAGACAATAAGAGAGAGCTTAGGCAAAACAACAATTCTACATATACTTTCCTCAGCTCCTAAGCACAGCGCAATTGCGAGCGTTGGAGAGATCTTCGATCGGATGCATGAAAATGCTGATCAAAGAGCTTCCAACATTTTAATTTTTGTCCGTCAACAAACCTTCGTGTAAGCGATGCTACCCGTCGTCGCATAAGCGACATGTTTTTAGCATCGCCTAGGTGACGCCAAAAATCATCGCTGATGCGATGGAAAAAAGCATCACTTATGGGACCCTATTTAAAAGCGTCGTGTTAGCGACGTTGTATGGGAGCATCGTAGCCCTGTCGCACCACAAGTCACAAAAAACATCGTTTGCTTCATCGTTTAATCCATAGTCCGTGTGCGATGCTAATTATGATGCATGTTGCAATTTTATAGCGAGTCAATTCATCGCTATACGCCCGTATTCCTTGTAGTGTTTCTTTAGCATGGAGGAGGTAGAAATCCACATGTGTTATGTGTTGTTGTTATGAGTGCATGTGCCTTTGTGCTTACTCTATTTGAAAACATCACTAGATCACATGAAGCTTACGCCATATCATCTCACCAATATGAGATGACAATCACACTCATACTCAAAATCTTGAGAATCAATTAGGAAATGAGAACACTCTGAGTTACAAAAAATAGAAAACTTCATCAAGAAAATTAAACACTTACAAGACCAAAACTTTGTTGTTGATACTCTTTTAACACTTGAAGAAATGTCTCACAATTGTGTTTGAATTCTTCCTATAAAATATCATGGGCTAAGAAGTACCCTTGATACAAAGTTTGCATCCTCCTCTCTTATGTCTGAAGAGTTTTTTCAATTCTTCTAGAAGTTTTTTTTTTTTTTGAAGAATGGTAAAGGTTCAAACAACGCAACAATTTTTAGGAAATGCAAAGGGCAAAGGTTCATTTGGTAATTCAAAGAATAAGCCAAAGAAGAAGAACTTTTCTTAAATCTCTTTCTGTTCTAAAGATAATGGTCATGGCATTAACGGTTTTAAGAAGAAGCAAGCTCATCAGAGAAATAACATTATCAAATCCAAATGGAGTAAAAGGAAATGTGCAAATAACCTAGAAATTGACCTACGGGTTGCCATCGAGGAAGTATGCAGATCTACACAAACTTGTGTGGATAAACTGTGTATATTAGATAGTGAAGCATCTCTACCCGTGACAAAGAAGAAAGGAATTCGTTAACTTTCATTTGCAAGAACCGATTAATGTAGTGTTGGGACTCCAAGTAGCCAATTGAACGGACAAGAACCATGTCTACTATTGTTGCAACCAGTATTGAGAGAATATTCTCTATTGATTTATATATTTTTTCACTAAGAATAAATATATTCTGAGTTGCTACAAAAAGAAATCATGGTTTTACATTACATTTTAGAAATAATGATGAAAAAATTAGAACGAAAAAGGTAATAGTATAGGAAAAGCAATCCCTTGGAGATAGCTACATATCGAGGCATATGGTTGGCAGAAGAGTCATCTCTCTAGCATGTGATCATGGTAATAGACTTCATGGAGTGGTTATGGGTATAACATAATCTTCTTCTCTCAGATCACTTGTAGATCTTTGTAAGGTTCTCTCGTAATCTTATTCTGGGAATTTGGAGCCTATTTTAGTGATGCAACTATTCGCATTTCTACACATGTTTCTGTATATCCATGTGCAATCAATTAAGGACTGCATCTTTTCATTTGTTCTTGTGAGTAGTAGTAGAGAAGAAAAAGGTGTTGATTGTGGCACCATTCAATCCAGAATACCATCCCAATCTATTGATGACCAATACAAACCACATGATTGATGTGTGACCATTGGCCTACCTATGCACTCTGAGCCTACCCCACACGCACACGATTTTCCCAAGATAATTCTCCACTACCTATACTTCATGAGATTGAAGTTTGGGGAGCTTCTATTCTTTCTCTCCTTGGTGCAAAAGAAAAAAAAAATCAAAAGCGCACAAGATAAAGACATTTTCAAAACATTATCCTAATTATGTGAGATAATTACAATCCCATTCGTTTTCTTATAAGCACGCACACGAGAGCCTTCATCTATGGGAATTAAAACACGTGCTCTTCTCTACTCAAAATGTGCATACTTTATATGCAATGCAGTCAAATAATGGTGCAAAAGATCAAGATTATGGAAGGAAAATAATGAAAAGAATTCTGAATTTTGTGCTTTGACTTCCATTCCCATTGCCTTTAACCGGTTCATTCCCTGCATTCATAAAAATATAGGCAAGTGATAAGAAACATTTAAAACAAATAACCTTATATACATATATACAAATTAACTCAAAAAACAATCAAACCCTTTATTGATAAAATTTTGCTGAAGAACATCTCCATTCCGAGTCATCACTGTTCGTTTGCTAATCCTCTTCTTGTTTCTTAAAGAAAAACTGGATTAAACTATAGACATTCCATTGTATTATTCACAACTTACATACTTTACTCAATTTTTTTTTAAAACCTGTTTTCGAAGCTGAATGCTGAAACAAAACATAATCATGAAACACACATATATACACACTTCAGATCACAAGTTTAGAAGGCATTATTCAGCTTTATTTATGTACACCAACATATATTCATGTTTTAAAGACTTTATTTGTTCAACATATAATCATACCTTTCGACACTTATTATTTCTTATTTATTTACACTTTAGATATTTACATATACATATATTTATATTCTTTTAGTCTCCATTTGTATTTATCTCTTCTCCATCTTGGAATTCTTCTACAAGCTCTTCATCTTCTTCATCTTTCTCTTTCTCTTCATCTATCACTGTTTCATATTCCTCATTCTCTCTCTTTTTTAAATAACTTAACTCTTTTCCTAGCAATTAGTTCCTTTAACTTGGTTCCATCTAGTTCTCTGAGTTGGTAAGTACCATTGTTAAACACTTTACATATTACATATGGACCGAACCATCTCTTCACCAATTTTTGTCGAGCCTCGTATTGCGTATCAAGTGAGCTATCATAGATAAGTACCCAATCTCCTTCATTTAACCTTTTGGGTCTTAATCTATGGGACTTATCAAATGCAATCTTATTTCTTTCTCTAGATGCTCTGAGTTTAACTTCAGCTTCTTCTACTAAATTTCTTCCTTTCTCTAGTTGAAGAATCTGCACTGCTAGAAGATCTTCTCTTGATACCCCATCTTCCCAAGGCAATGAAGTCCATGCTAGGGCATGTGACTCCGTCGGTAAAATAGGTTTTTGACAGTACATTAGTTCTGCTCGCATGTATCCAATAGTCCAAGTGCACGTCATCCTATCTGACCATAGGGCAAAGGGAAGGCATTTTGGCCAGTTCTTTATTCTTCCCTCACAAGCCTTAGTCAAAGCTTTAATAATCGAAGGATGTCCATGCTCAATTTTTCCATTGGCTTCAAGATTGTAAGCAGTGTTGAGAGATAGCCGAATACCATACTTTTCAAAGAAGTCCTTGGCTTCTTGAGCATCAAGCTCACCTCTATCAACAAGTACCTTTTCAACATAGCCAAATCTGCTAAACACATCTTCTAGCATAAACTTACATACATTACTCGTGGTTTTTTTCCTTAGAGCTCTTCCTTCAACATGGTTTGTCAGGTCCTCTCTTGCAAGCACACTATATGGCATCTATTGTATCCCCAAAGACATTGTAAAAAAATCAATAACCCACTTATAGTGGATGTTAAGGGGATATGTCAGATGCAATTCATCTCTGTGTTTAACATTTGAGTACACTTGGCAAGTCTTACATGTGGCTACGTAATTCAGAACATCTACGTACATTCCAGGCCACCAATACCTCTCTTTTATCTTTTCATAAGTCCCGAAAAACCCTTTATGTCCTGCCCATATAGTATCATACATTTCCATCATTACTTTCTTTTGTAATATTCTTAATCCTACAACTCTTTGAGGATTTACAATCTTTCATTTCGCATGTCTCCATAAATAGCCATCTTTTAGGAAAAAATTGAAAGCTTTCTTCCTGATATCTCTAAATCTAGCTTGAGACCAATAGCTTTCTCGAGTTAATTTGCTTAGATATTTCCCAATATCTTTCCAATTTTCTTCATACTCATCTTCATTAAAGTGCTCTAAGGTGAAGATTTTAGATTCATATGAACAAACATATAATTCTCTCTCCTTTTCATCATTTTCTCATTCAATATTTATAAATGTGGCTCATGAAAGCATGTCAGCAACAGGATTTGCTTTTCGTGAAATGTGAACAGACTCAGGATTAATAGATTTTATATACGCAATCCATCGGAGCATTGCTATATCAGGAGTAGAGCAGTTGACAATCATGCCAAGAAGTGGTAAGCAATCAGTTTCTACAACTACATATGCTCCAATGAAATACTCTTTATCACACTTCAAAGCTGTTACAACTCCCCACAATTCTCTTTTGATTTGTGGATAGTTCTTTTGTCTCTCATGTAATATTTTTGCTCCAAACCGGATAGCATATCTATGCCCATGTTCATCATTTTGCCCTACAACCCATCCTATCCCGATAGGACTTGTATCTACTGTAAGAATTATAGGTTTTCCGCTAGTAAAATGATAAATCTTAATTTTCCATTCTTCTTCAGCATAGTAAACCATCAATTTGAGTAAGGAGCTTCATAAGGTTCCAAAATCTGCATGCTAATTTTTCTTTTAATAAGCAAATCAGTTTTGGAAGATGAGCTTTTGGAACTGGTATAGCTTGTAAGTTCCAAGGAACATGAGGAATGGTGAAAATCACCATCGGAGCTGCTACCTTTGGATCTACACAACCTATTCTCTAGGTTCAAATGCAAATGGTTTGCCGTGCTTTCTAATCATCCATTCAAATTTCCTCTTTTCTTGTGGTAATAGAAAGCTTTTACATCCAATCTTTAATTTTTCTATGGTTTCATCAGTAAAGGTATGACCAATTTTCTTAACATCTCTCAGACTGTGCTCATCACTTACTTCATTCATAATGTTTTGACTTTCTTCAAGTAAAGGTTGAGCTACAGGTTTGAGTTTTCTATCAACAGTCTTGTATTTTGTTTCAACTTCAGGCTCAAACTCTATCTCCTCTTTCTCAATTAGAGACTCAAAGTACTCAGATATAGTCACATATGCCTCAAGTGAATATACATTCAAAAAGTGATCATAGGAATTCTCTTTTACTAGAAATGTTTCAATTCTTTTGACTATATTAGAACATGAAAAGCAATCAAACAAACCACTAATTTTCTCATCTTGTTCTATCAATCCTTCTTTCACAAAATCGTTTTCTTTTCGTGCAATAATTTTCGTCAACCCTCGATTCATATCTTTGCATCTTTTAAATTTTGACTCTCCTGTATCACTCGTTCATGCTACAATCATCTTGCTTAATCATGGTACTTTTATAAAATCTTATTTAAAATGTCCAATAGGATCACTTCTCAGCAACATCCTATTACGCGGATGGTTAACAGACACAGTCATAAACTGAACAGACTTGAGTCCATCTCGTGAACAAATACGTGCATACGCACTTCCATCATCGAGGACTTTAGTCTCCATTCGTGCTTCACTAATGAATGGTTGTCCCAAAATTATCGGATATGGGCAACCACCATATATGAAAAAGTGATGTTCATGACAAACATCTCCGATGGAAATTGATACATGAGCATACGATCCATGTAAAGCTCCAACAAGGTTATTTGCAGATTTCATCCTCCATCCATGCTCTAGATCAATAGGCCACTTCTCTTAATCATAAATATTTTTGAAAATTACATTAATCTCTGACCCAGAGTCAATAAGAGCAACATAAGTTCTTGGTTTCCCACCAACTTTCACCATAGTTTCAGTTGTTCCTCTAGCCCAAAGATTATTTGCATAATAAATTTCAGGTACATTCCATTCTTGATCATCATCAAAAAGTACCTTAGGTAATCTTTTAAACTCATTATACTTTACTTCTCTTTGAATATTTTGGACCATTGGAATTGGCTCATTTAATATTGGTTCTTTAAAATACTGCCTCTTTTTCTTAAGACTATCAAGTATTTTGTCAATAAACTCACGTTTAGCAATTTCCAACAAATCTCATAATTGAATAGAAACAATACTCTTAAGTATATTGTCATCAAGCACTTGCTTCAAATACGTTTGTTTTTCCAAATCTGAAACTAGCTTATAAGCAGGACCTTTTTTAGGTTCCTTCTTTTCTTCCTTGCTAGTTTCTATTCCAATCGGGTCCTCAATTTGAACTTCCTTCACACTTTGTCCTGACTCTCTTATTCGAACCCTGATTTTTCTCCTCTCGCTTCTGCTTTTCTTCAACATTAGCCTCATATGCATACACAGTAAATGCATCAACAGGGGAATCCCAACTCGTTTGCAATCGAATTGTATTCCCTACTTTAGTTAATGACTCTACTGGTAATTTCTCCTTTGAAACAGATGTTAAAACATTATCCCATAAATTTTCAGTCTCATCATCTTGTCCTCTAGCAAGTTTAAATAAGAAACTTCACGTTTTATAGAATATTTCGCTAGAGGATGCCTCAAAATATCTTCTCATTCCTCCTTTACCAAAATTAGTAGGTACTGACTTCCCTCTATCAGTAGAACAAATCTTGCTATCAATCCATTGTACAAGAATTTTAGCTCTTGCTTCTTGGAAGGACTCACAAACCTTGCTAGCATGCTCCAAATTGCTACACCAAATACACGTTTTAGTAAATTCTCTTTTAGATTCTTGCTTCTCTTTTATCACATTAGATTTCTCTAATGTGGTTAATTTTAAGCGTACATCCTTCATACCTTGAATAATTTCATCCATGTATGCAGGTAGAGCACCTACTGACCGAATCTCAGGGTGAGGCTCAACTCTTATTTCTGGATTTGGATTTAAATTATTTTTAACTTCTTGGGGTTTCTTAACTTCTTCAACTCTTTCTTGAGAAATTCGAGATTTTCATCGCTTACGCTTCACAATGATTAAGACAACTTCTCGTACCTTATCCCACTCGGTAGTCAAACCTATCAGTTCAGTCAAATCTTCAAGTAAACTCACTAGCTCTAAGGCTAGGGCAGGATCAGCACTCTGAACAAAAAGTTTGACTTTGTCGAGAGCTAATGCACTCTGAGCTGTTTCATCCAACTGACTAAATCTTTCTTCAAACTCACGAAGGAGTTCCGTTGCTACAAGTCCCTTATTAGGAGAAGCAACCCAATCTTTAAACGATTGACATGTGGGTGTAGTCAAATCTTCTAAAAAATATTCTTCTTTCAAGAGCTTTTTAAGCTCATCCCTGGTCTTTGCTTGTTCTTGAAGTGTAACAATTCTTGGTTTAATTCCTGGAGTAAATGCTCTCATAAAGTTTAATAATTTCAAGGTCACTGGTACCCCACAAAAATCCATTTTCAGGTCATAAGCACGTAAGAAACTCGATACATTTTGACCATTAAAGAACAAATGTTGTTTGACAATTGCTTCTAAGGCCTGTACCAAACGGTCTTTATCTAGAGTGGTATTTTGAGTCATAGACCTAAGTTCTAATAGGGCATTGATAGTTCGTGTATCAAAGTCACCTCACACTTGTCTCACTAAAGTCTCATCACCCATCTTACTCCAATCTAAAGTTAATGGCAAGGTTTCAACTTATAAATCCCCTAATCGTTTCACGTCTGGTTCACGTATGTGGTCGGGAAATTGTGCGCTTAGGGGTGCACACGGGCTGCCAAGAAAATGACCTTGACTCTAAAACACAGTAGTCGTGGAAAAGAGGAGTGACTAGGAATTTTGGTCTTGGTTAGATTTTGGTCACAAGTCAAACCTTGAATAATGGAAATATCTTTTCCCAAAGCTTGGGTTTTCATAGGTGAATAAAACCTTGCATATGAAATGAGTAAACAGGTGCACTCATAAAATTTAGAAAAACCACTCACTTACTCGATGTTTTGATTTAAAGCTCAACACTTGACATCAAGTGACTTATTTACGTTTTTCTTAGCATATAAACTTCCATACCATTTTTTATTTCGATGTGCAACTCTCTTCGGCCTTACGTTCAGAAACTTCATGGTATTTATAATGTATTTGATTTTCCTTGAGGCAAACAAGAATCCTTTTCGAGAGTATGCAAGTCTGAGAAGAACGGAACGCTCAGAATGTGACTTGTCCTTAACTAACCACTTTTTTTTTTTATAGAAAGGAAGTTCGGCAATAGCCTACTCTCCCGGACTTGAATTAAATTAAGAAACAAAGGTACAATAGAAGGGGACTAGTGCCCACGGGACCCCCCAAATCCCACAAAGCAGGGGAAGCTTGATTGAATCCTAGGTTGCATTACAGAGAAGGTTAATCACCCTCTCATCGCCCTCATGTGGGGCCCACTTGGGTTTGAGCTTGTTGTTGATCAAAAGGAGGACTTGATGGTGCCTGAAGGGGGGGGATTTCTTACTGTTAACAATCCTTTTGCCAAGGAGGAATAGTGATTTCTCAATCGACCACTCCCTGGGGGGATCGCCGAAGTTGAGAGCACACCGCTCCCGCCAAATTTTCCACAGGACTTCCCCTCTGATGGCGTTCCAGAGTGTCGCAGAGCAACCGATCACTTCTCCCGAAAGGACTTGTTTCCAACTAAGCTGTTTTTGAAGTCTGATTTTCATTCCAACCGTCTGCCAGATTCTGTAGGAGTTGGGGCAAGTAAGGAAGATGTGTGGGACATCTTCGATAGCCCGGTGGCAGCGTTTGCACCAAGGAGGGATCCCACAAAGTTTGCTAGCCTTATGGTTGGTCCAAATTCCTCGATGGAGAATTTGCCATAAGAGGACAGACTTCTTAATCTCTATAAGGGGGTGCCAGATACCCATGAATTTCATGTCTCACCGAAGCCGCGTCCAAGAAAGGCACCACTTCTTGTTGAGGCTGATCTGGTGGTCAGCCGTTTCTTTGATGTTCGGGATTTTGAGTAGGCTATTTCCATTGTGCCATTTGAGGCCAAGCGAGTTCGGTGCGTCGTGTCCCATGAGAAGGCGAGTCTTGTGACGATCCCATGCGAGGCATCTGCTTTGCAAAGTGTTCCATTCTTCGTAGGAGATGTTTATGCGAGGGTCAATATCCTCGAAGTTGATCCAGCTGTTGGTGTCATGTTTCCAGAGGTGTTTCCATTTTTTGAATCCTTTGTTCCATAACTTCTTGGCATTTTGAATGTTCCACGACTCCACACTCCGGATGCCATGTATCGGAAACCAGATAGAGTCGTTTTGTCTGATTCCGGCCGCCCACTTCCAGTCCTCACTAATTCTTGTGAAGCTTTTGATTTTATTCCAGCCCTTCCAAAGGGAGCACACGAGATTGGAGCCTTTCGGGAAGACGGGGAACGAGGAGAATAGCAGGGTCATGATGTCAAGATTCTTCCAGTTCGGGAACCCCATGAGGGCCAACTCATTCTTGTTTCTGAAGATCAGCTTGGCCCACGAGACCTCCCTATTGCACCAAGCCTTAATCATCCATTTGGCTGCCAGTTTGTTAGCCATACACCCAATGTCCAGGATACCAAGCCCCCCGCTGTCTCTAGGGCTAGTGCAGATGGCCCATTTGATTTTAGGCACCCCCCTTCTATTATGATCGCCTGTCCAAAGAAAGTTTCTACAAATACTATTCAGTTTGGACAGGCCTTGCTCATTCGGTCTCCAACAAGAAAGGAAATAGATGGTAGAAGAGAGGAGGAACGTGTTGATAACCATCGCACGCCCAGCGAGATTGATTTGCATACCTCTCCAATAGTTAAGCTTGTTTTCGAGTTTGGCCAGCACCCAGTTCCATCGCTGCTCCATAGAGACGCCAAACCCCAAGGGGATTCCAAGAAGTCGAAAGATTTGGCCCTGCGGAGTGATTTGACAGCCATGATCAATGAGAAGGCCAGGATGATGTCCCACAATAGCCCTAAAGGCGGTCTTAGAGTGGTTGATTTTGGATCCAGAGGCATCACAAAAGGTAGCAAGACACCTCCAGAAAGTCTCCAGGCTGGTATTATCATTGTGAACGAACTCAACACTTAGTTTGCGGAAACTATGGACAAATAAATTTAGCGAGCGACCTATCATATCGACTTGTCTTTTGTCAAAAAAAAAACATATATGCATATCTATTCAAAAGCATTTCAAAAAGTATATAATGTATATTTGTTCCAATTCGGAGTGAAATTGCACTGTACATTTTTTCTTATCTTGCACTATTCGACTCAGCAATAGGGAACATATAGAATTGGGTTTCATGTGCTAAGAATGACTGTTAAATGAATACCGCAACCCAAACATTGTTTAACTTCAAACAAATAGAGGTTACAAGCATAGAATTTAAAGCAGAGTGATCAAAACGAACCATTATGACTCAGTCCAGTTCTAAAACCTTTTAAAGGATCCTTTAAACTATCCTTTTTTTTTTTTATAAAAGGAAGTTCGGCAATAGCCTACTCTCCCGGACTTGAATTAAATTAAGAAGCAAAGATACAAATGAAGGGGACTAGTGCCCACGGGACCCCCCAAATCCCACAAAGCAGGGGAAGCTAGAATGAAACCTAGGTTGCGTTACAGAGAAGGTTAATCACCCTCTCATCGCCCTCATGCGGGACCCATTTGGGTTTGAGCTTGTTGTTGAACAAAAGGAGGACTTGATGGTGCCTGAAGGGGGGGGAATTCTTACTGTTAACAATCCTTTTGCCGAGGAGGAATAGTGATTTCTCAATCGACCACTCCCTGGGGGGGTCGCCGAAGTTGAGGGCACACCTCTCCCGCCAAATTTTCCACAGGACTTCCCCTCTGATGGCGTTCCAGAGTGACGCAGAGCAGCCGATCGCTTCTCCCAAAAGGATTTGCTTCCAGCAAAGCTGTTTTTGCACTCTGAGTTTCATCCCAACCGTCTGCCAGATTCTGTAGGAGTTGGGGCAGGTAAGGAAGATGTGTGGGACATCTTCGATAGCACGGTGGCAGCGTTTGCACCAAGGAGGGATCCCACAAAGTTTGCTAGCCTTATGGTTGGTCCAAATTCCTCGATGAAGAATTTGCCATAAAAGAACAGACTTCTTAATCTCGATAAGGGGGTGCCAGATGCCCATGAATTTCATGTCCCACCGAAGCCGCATCCAAGACAAGCACCACTTCTTGTTGAGGCTGGTCTGGAGGTTAGCCGTATCAGTGATGTTCGGGATTTTGAGTAGGCTATTTCCATTGTGCCATTTGAGACCAAGCGGGTTCGGTGTGTCGTGCCCCATGAGAAGGCGAGTCTTGTGACGATCCCATGTGAGGCATCTGCTTTGCAAAGTGTTCCATTCTTCGTAGGAGATGTTGATGCGCGGGTCAATATCCTCGAAGTTAATCCAGCTGTTGGTGTGCTGTTTCCAGAGGTGTTTCCATTTTTTGAATCCTTTGTTCCATAGCTTCTTGGCATTTTGAATGTTCCACGACTCCACACTCCGGATGCCATGAATCGGAAACCAGATAGAGTCGTTTTGTCTGATTCCGGCCGCCCACTTCCAGTCCTCGCTGCTTCTTGTGAAGCTTTTGACTTTGTTCCAGCCCTTCCAAAGGGAGCACACGAGGTTGGAGCCTTTCGGGAAGACGGGGATCGGGGAGAAGAGCAGGGTCATGATGTCAAGATTCTTCCAGTTCGGGATCCCCATGAGGGCTAACTCATTCTTGTTTCTGAAGATCAGCTTGGCCCAAGAGGCCTCCCTATTGCACCAGGCCTTAATCATCCATTTGGCCGCCAGTTTGTTAGCCATACACCCAATGTCCAGGATACCAAGCCCCCCGCTATCTCTCGGCGTAGTGCAGATGGCCCATTTGATTTTAGGCACCCCCCTTCTGTTATGATCGCCCGTCCAAAGAAAATTTCTGCAAACACTATTCAGTTTGGACAGGCCTTGCTCATTTGGTCTCCAACAAGAAAGGAAATAGATGGTTGAGGAGAGGAGGAACGTGTTGATAACCATCGCACGTCCAGCAAGATTAATTTGCATGCCTCTCCAGTAGTTAAGCTTGTTTTCGAGTTTGGCCAGCACCCAGTTCCATCGCTGCTCCATTGAGACGCCAAACCCCAAGGGGATTCCAAGAAGCCGGAAGATTTGGCCCTGCGGGATAATTTGACAGCCTTGATCAGTGAGAAGGCCAGGGTGATGTCCCGTAATAGCCCTAAAGGCGGTCTTAGAGTGGTTGATTTTGGATCCAGAGGCATCACAAAAGGTAGCAAGACACATCCAGAAAGTCTCCAGGCTGGTATTATCATTGTGAACGAACGCGTTCATGTCATCGGCAAAAAGTCTCATGATGATTTGACTGTGGTCGTGAGGCAGCCGGAGGCCATTGATATTGCCAGCCTCCACATGATGTGCCACAAGTCTGCTCAGTCCCTCAGTGGCTATGGCAAAAAGCAGGGGGGCCAGAGGGCACCCTTGTCTAATAGACCTTTTAAGATGGATCGCCTTCGAGAGCTTGCCGTTAACGTTAATTGAATACCTTCCCAAATATCCATAATGGTTTCCAGGATAGACCTTTGATGAGCTTGTATCCTGTTTGGAGCATCGTAATAGGTCGCCAGTTCTCGATTCTGTTCTTTTCCCCCTTCTTGTGTATCAGCTTGATATCCGAAGAGGTGGCAACCACCAGCTTGTATCGGGGTTAAGCAACGCGGTTTCTTTTGGTGTTGTACGCCCCTAACGGGGATTTGGAGGCTCGCTCCCCCACAACGTGCTTATATGCGGAGACTTCAACATGGTGGAGGACCCTATGGACAGATGGATGGGCAAGGGTAGGGTCATCGACAGTCGGGAGAAAGAAACGTGGGACCACTTGGATCTGGTTGAATTCAAAGGCGTTCGCCTCTGGCTTGGCCCCAGCCAAGTGCTGGAGAAGTGCGGTCGACAGGTCTCGTAAGATCATGATCAGAACTAAGAAGATGCTCGAGACTGTGCGGCGGGCTCGTAGGGAAGCTCTTTACCACAGACTATGGCGGCTCGAGGAGGAAGTGAACAAAGGAAAACACCAAGCACAGAAAGGTCTCCGAAAAATCAGAGCAGTGTTGAGATATGAGGAAGAAATACAAAGGAAAAACTTGCAAATCTTCTTCAAGGAGTGGTGGGCCGGCAAAGCCGACAAACCCACCAAAGAGATGTGCCGTATCCTTAAAAGGAAACACAACAGAGAGGCGATCCCTCTACTGCTAGACCCACATGGCAATGTATGCAATTCGGAAGAAGATAACCTTGGCATCATCGAAGGGCACTTCACGAGACTCCTGGGAACCTCGAACCCCCTCTCCCACCATAGAAGGGACTGCATGGCCGCCTTTAAACTATCCTTGCATCTGTTGCAGTTTCACAAAATTAATGCTGTAGTGTCACACACTTAATCTCGCAACAGTACTGTCGTGAGTTCAGGCCGAATCTAAAGTTCATTTTTCTTTTATTTTTATGCCAACAACACTCCTTGACAAGAACAATTCGTTGCCGCCATATCAAGATAAAGTGCGAAATCAAAATACTCGGGTAATCGCATTCATAAAAGAAGCAATGTATGATGGAATAACATCATGGTTTCTCATTCAAGTGTTCATAAGCAAACATATATGTCTACCCAAAGCGAGAGCTCGATGTATCTTCATGATAACATACTTAAGAAAACAAAAATAAGGAGAAGGAATAGATGCTAACTGTTATGCAGCTTCAGAATGAGAGCACACGGTAACATCATCTTTCATGCAGCCTCCATTGATCAGTGGTCCAGGATCGAGATTTTTTTATGTTGCTCATACTACTCGTGGAAAAGGTTGCTTCCAGCGTGGATGCTAACATGAATCATTTAGCGCACTAAATTCTACCGTAGCACCAGTTCGCTGCTATCCTCCAACACAATATCATGTTTCCTAGATAGACTATGCTGTATACTATCCATTTCCCTTCGTAGTTCTTCTTCTTGATGTATAAAAGAGCAAACAGACAGAATCTACACCACTGACGCTATATTAATTGTTTTGACAATTGCGATTTCCGTTCTGTGACTGGACAGCTCCCTTCTTCCTCTATTCTCCTTATGTCTGCTACAGAACTTCCTCTTTTCAACGCCCCCTGCAACAGATCTCTCATTTCTTCTGCGAATGCATTTCTTAACCTTCTTTAAGAGCTTGCAATTTAGCAGATAATCGACTCCCTTTATCATGTTCGATCTTCCATGCCCTTCAAGTTGCTACTCATACATATAATAACATGGCAATAACAATCACTGACAGCAAGGTGAATCCACATCCCTTCTCTTGGGTGCTGATGTTGTGTCCTCCCTCTCTTGCCTATTGTCAGCATCACCTTCCAATCTTGCCCATCATGTTTTTGCGAATACTAGAGCCTTGCTTCAAGGCTATAGCCATCGCTTCTTTGAGTTCCGATTCTCTTCCACCACAGTGATTAGCTGCCTCTTTTTCCCTTCAAAACTTCCAGCAGTTTCTGACCCTTCCACCTGCCTTCCTCGACTCATGGTTCCCTTCCCTATTGTCCTCCTCTAGAGAGAAGAAGCCTTGCGACCCAGCCTTCTATTTCACGGACTCCAACATCGTATCTGGGCAATGTATCATGTAGTAGTCAGAGATGTATAGCTGTTCATTAGTTCAGCAACCGATAGCCTTCATCAGGAAAATGCAGAGACGAAACTTGACTAGATTCGCAGATAGAAGTAGTTCCGAAAAACGAACTCCGTGCTAAATGTAACCCCCCCTATTTTCTTGAGCTATGCCCTCTCGCTCATTCCACCAAAAAATCCCTCTTTTCCCGCAATCAAGTGATACGGACGGCTTTCAAGATTAGTGATAAAGTTTTTTGTTCTATGATGATCATGCTTTATTGTTAAGTTCCTTCTTTCCCCTCTGCTGGCCTTCGCGTCGATGACTTTTGGTAATGTCGTATGAGGACAGATGGTGCAGAAGAGAGAAAACAGGAAAATACTTTTCTTTTTCTATGAGATTGATGAAAAATCCCCCCTTGGTGGCAAGACCCGCCTTGGAAATGAGGAGTCGCATACAGAGCAACTCAATCTTCGTGTTTTGATGCCTTTCTTTTTGTATCCATATCACATGGCTATCCCATAGAATAGAACATCATGGCCACTACATAGGAAGCGAAAACACAGTCAAAGAGCTATCAACTGATCAAAAGTGAGTATCCTCCCTTTCACAAGCAACAATATACCCATAGAGGTACAGAAGCGAGCGTCGTTCATTACCCCCCCCCCCCCCCCACAAGCTCGAGAGCAAAAAGGTGGAGAGAAAATCTCCACGACAACGTAGTGGGATGGAATCAAGTAAGAGTGTTCACTTCAAAGTGCTCATGGAGCTAGTGAAACTTTTATTAAGTTATCATCCTTTTTACAGTTATCATAAACCTTATAAGTTTCAAAATAGTCATTTTTTCTTGTCCATCAAAATGACACAATAGTTGAATAGTTGATTTTCTATTTGTGCCTACTTTTATCAAGCAAGATATCAAAGATACTTAATGTAAGTCTTCCTTAAGTATCTGATACCTAAGCTTTGCTTTGGAAAAGAATTGAGTAATTACTTGAGTTGCAAGATAGCTAGCATAACTTTACAACTAACTATCTTTACATCTTCGCAAATGTCTAACTTGATTTATCAAAAATTAAGCTATCAAATATGAAAGTATATTTGTTTATCCAATTAGCAAACAATCATGCTCTTAAGTATGCAAATAAATGTCCTTTCATGCATGTGTTGGCATGTTTTTGTTTTCATGCCTTAAACTAGGTCAAGTAGTTCTTGACCTTGTAATGCATGCACTTAATGCATCTATTCACAAACATACTAACTTTTTATGGAAAATAAAAACAAGCAAGTGCACATACTTGAGTGCATCAATTACCTTTTTCAAAAATAAGGAAGCTTGTGTTGTTCATGAAAAACATTGTTTTGGAAGGATATATGCAACAAAAGTCATTTATTCAATCCATCAAGTGGAAACAATGAATAATAGATTCAAGCAAGTGATTGATGAATTTTCCTCGAGAAGGGTCATTCTATGATTTGGAGCTACCTTTGGATCTCTTTAAAGAAACTCCAACCTTCACTTCCATGCTCATATCTTTACCGTCCAAGCATCTCCCAAATTATCATTGATGGGGTCTATGATGATCATTTCCCGTAGGGTGGTTGAGATCCTTCACTATGAAGTTGAAACATCCTCTTCTTTGAAATCTCCACTTGACATTTGAATTCGACCCTCTACAATGGTGACATAAATTGTCTCATGGAGGTGGCTCTTGTATTGCAAACTACATTGGCAAACTTCCTAAACAACTCTTTGTGATTATCCATAAAGACTATATTCCTGAAGCGCTCTTCATGACATGGTTTCTAAAAAAATTAAGTAAATTTCTTTCCTTATCAACCACACTCAAGGGACCAATCGTGCTCTTGATTAGAAAGTTCCTTATAAGTACAACTTTAGGTTCTAACTTATACACAAAAATTCGTGTCAAATAGACTTTCGGGTTTAAACATAGGGATGATATAGTAGGTTTTTTTTGACTTACACTCTACGCATGGTTTTTTTGTAGCTTCAAAAGAGACTCAAAGAAAGGATCAAATCCAGTGAGTCTAATTAAAGAAGTTACCAGAAAAATACACTTTCCTATATGCGTTGTCTCATTATCACTTGAAATTGTGTACATTATATTTCAAAGTTTTTTGGATTGTGCTTGTCATATGGAGATGTTTTAACGAGTAATTTTTATATGTATGATATTTACTCTGCTACCGATTGCATCAAAATGCCAAAAAAATCCTTGCCATAGAAACACGTGAAGGAGTTTCAAAAAGTTCATGGGTGTGTTCACAATATCTTCTAAAATGCATGGTGCAAAACTCAATTTAGTAAATTTGGGTTATTTTGAGATAGAACGGCATGTGGATGGGGATTTCAACTAACTATTTTTACATCTTCCCAAATGTCTAACTTGATTTATTAAAAACTAAGCTATCAAATATGAAAGTATATTTGTTGATCTACTTAGAAAACAATCATGCTCTTAAATATGCAAATAAATGTGCTTTCATGCATGTGTTGGCATGCTTTTGTTTTCATGCCCTAAAATAATTGAACTGGTTCTTAATCTTGTAATGCATGCACTTAATGCATTTATTCACAAACATAATAACTTTGCTTATTATGGAAAAAAACATGCAAGAGCACATGCTTGAGTGCATCAATTACCTTTTTCAACAATAAGGAAGCTTGTGTTGTTCATGAAAAACATTCTTTTGGAAAAAGAAATGCACAAAAACTCATTTATTTCAATCCATGAAGTGGAAACAATGAATAATAGATCCAAGCAAGTGCTTGATGAATTTATCAATATGCCTATGCTTGTCTGCTTTGCTTTTATTACTTATCATACTTTGATGGCATATTCCATGCTTAAATCATAATTAGATGCAATATATATGAAAGAAAAATATCAAAATAAGTATTAAAATCAAACATAAACTTGGAAATACCTAGCTTGGCTAGCTAGCTACAACCTTCGATTGATCCTCAAGAAGAGTCATTCTATGATTCGGTGCTACCTTTGGATCTCCTTAAAGAAAATCCAACCTTCACTTCCATGCTCATATCTCTACCCTCCAAGCATCTCCCAAATTTTCATTGATGGGGCCTATGATGATCATTTCGGATAGTGTGGTTGTGGTCCTTCACTATCAAGTTGAAAAATCCTCTTGTTTGAAATCTCGACTTGATGTCTAAACGAGTCCTTCTACAATGGTAACATTAGAGAGTCCCTAGATGGGTGCATTGTGATTCTATAGAAGAGCATAATCCTTCTAAGCTTTGATGGGATCAATGAAAGGCTCAAGGTTATCTCTGTTTCCTCTCTTGGCAGATCAAAAAGCATAACATATAACTAGCTCTCAAATTCTCTTATGTGCAAAGAAAAACCCTTCAAATTGGATGTTGGAGTGGAGAACTCTCATTTTCACAATAAAACTCATGTGTAAAACTGATTAGAGAAGAGTTGTGAGTGAAAGAGAGAGAAGTTGAGAGTGAGGTCAAGAGTGGTTGCATTTGAGAGTAGAGTTATGAGTGGAAAGTAATTGCTTCCTGATTTGTACCATTATTAAGAATGATTGCACCTAGAGTACGCATGATTGATAATGTAAGTGCACATGTGCTTTTGAATTGATAGATGCACGTCCAATTGCAGGTTAGATAAGTTATAAATACATCAGGAAAATTTGAATTTAGAATGAGTGAGAAGCCTCATCATCGAATGCTAATTACCTCTCTAATTGCACCATTATGTTTTTCTTTTTTGCACGTAGAGTATGCATATATAGGGCCCATTACATGGCCGTGCATAGACACAATGATTTGTATGCCCATGCACTTGATTTGCTTTGGAATTCATAATTCTTGCAGATATGAAGACTGGTGGTGGTGCGTCTAGAGGCCACACAGGTTTGGAGGGGGTGGATGTGGTGGAGATTTCATCTCCACCTTTTTGCTCTCGAGCTTGTGGGGGGGAAATGAGCGACGCTCGCTTCTGTACCTCTATGGATATATTGTTTCTTGTGAAAGGGGAGGCTACTCACTTTTGATCACTTGACAACTCTTTGAGTGTGTTTCCACTTCCTATATAGTGGCCATGATATCCTATCCTATTGGATAGCCATGTGATATGGATACAAAGGGAAAGGCATCAAAACATGAAGATTGGGGTGCTCTGTACGTCACTCCTCATGTCCAAGGCCGGTCTTGCCACAAAGGGGGGATTTTTCATCCATCTGGTAGAAAAAGGAAAGTATTTTCCTATTTTGCCTCTTTTGCACCATCTATCCTCAGACGACATACCAAAAGTGATCGACGCCAAGGCTAGCAAAGGGGAAAGAAGGAAAGTAATTGCGGGAAAAGAGGGATTTTTTGGTGGAATGAGCGAGAGGGCATAGCTCAAGAAAATGGGCGGGTTACATTCAGCAAGGAGTTTTTTTTTTCAGAACTACTATCTGTGGATCTAGTCGAGTTTCCTCTCTGCGTTTTCCTGATGAAGGCTATCGATTGCTGAACTAATAAACAGGTATACATCTCTGACTACAACATGATACATTTCCCAGATACGAAGTTGGAGTCCATGAAATAGAACGCTAGACTGCAAGGATTCTTCTCTCTAGAGGAGGACAACAGGGAAGGGAAGCATCAGTCGAGGATTGCAGGTGGAAGGGTCAGATACTACTAGAAGTTTTGAAGGGAAAAAGAGGCAGCTAATCGCTGAGGTGGAAGAGAATCGGAACTCAGAGAAGCAACGGCTATAGCCTTGAAGCAAAGCTCTAGTATTCACAGAAACCTGATGGGCAAGATTGGAAGGTGATGCTGACAATAGGCGAGAGAGGGAGGACACAACAGCAACACGCAAGAGAAGGGATGTGGATTCACCTTGCTGTCAGCCATTGCTCTTGCCATGTTATTCTTTGTATGAGTAGCAACTTGAAGGGCATGCAAGATCGAACATGATAAAGGGAGTCGATTATCTGCTAAATTGCTAAGCTCCTAAAGAAGGTTTAGAACTGCAATCGCAGAAGAAAGCAGAGATTTGTTGCAGGGGGTGCTGAAAAAAGGAAGTTTTGTAGCAGGCATAAGGAGAATAGAGGAAGAAGGGAGCTCTCCAGTCACAAAACGGAAATCGCAATTGTCAAAACAATTAATATAGCGTCAGTGGTGTAGATTCTGTCTGTTTGCTATTTTATACATCAAGAAGAAGAACTACGAAGGGAAATGGACAGTATACAGCATAGTCTAGCTAGGAAACATGATATTGTGTTGGAGGATAGGAGCAAACTGGTGCTGCGGTAGAATTTAGTGCGCTAAATGTTTCATGTTATCATCTAAGCTGGAAGCAATCTTTTCCAGGAGTAGTACTTGAGCAGCATAATAAAATCTGGTCATGGACCACTGATCAATGGAGGCTACATGAAAGATGATGTTGCCGTGTGCTCTCATTCTGAAGCTGCATAACATTTAGCATCTATTCCTTCTCCTTATTTTTGTTTTCTTAAGTACGTTATCATGAAGATACATCAAGCTCTCGCTTTGTGTAAATATAGATGTTTGCTTATGAACATTTGAATGAGAAACCATGATGTTATTCCATCATACATTGCTTCTTTTATGAATGCAATTACCCGAGTATTTTGATTTCGCACTTTATCTTGATATGGCGGCAAGGAATTGTTCTTGTCAAGGAGTGTTGGCATAAAAGTAAAAGAAAAATAAAATTTAGATTCGGCCTGAACTTACGAAAGTACTGTTCCGAGATTAAGTGTGTGACGCTACAGCATTAATTGTGTGAAACTGAAACAGATGCTAGGATAGTTTAAAGGATATTTTAAAGGATTTTGTACAGGTCTTAGAACTGGACTGAGTCGTAATCGTTCGTTTTGATCACTCTGCTTTAAATTCTATGCTTGTAACCTCTGTTTGTTTGAAGTTAAACAATCTACAGGATTAGGAATTTCGAGCTGTAAGAGGGAAGATTTTAAATATGATCGTTAGGAATCTTTTGCTTGTCGCTTAAATTTTATACGGCTAGTATATACCTCAATCTATGGGACCAACAAGATCTCAAGTGATCTCGATGAATAAACTCTTCTGTGCAGTAATAAACTAGAGATTATTTCTTCTTCATAATGGATGTAAAGACATCACAATCAGAAATTTTCATAAGGTAGCGACAAGAAGCAAAGAAACAATCTGTTAACTTTGCAATCGCGATTGAGATCACACTAACAGTTGTTTAAAATTTTATTTCCACTAATATCACTGATTGCAAGCTAGTACATGAAAATGTGTAATGTGTTTTTGATTCTGTACTTGCAATTTGAAGCCTTTACTTCGATGCCTACTACTCCTCAAAAGTTTGCTCTTAATACTGCTAGATGTGTGACTTATTAATCAATGTTGTTATTGTATAGCGACTCAAGATCATTTGGTAAGGAGATTTGACATCTGTCAAATTCCTGGCAAAGAACTTTTCACACATGAGCATAAATCCTTGTTAAGTAACAATGAATGCATCATGTTTGGGTTGCGGTATTCATTTAAGAGTCATTCTCAGCACATGAAACCCAATTCTATATGTTCGCTATTGCTGAGTCGAATAGTGCAAGATAAGCAGAAATGTAGAGTGCAATTTTACTGCTAATTGGAACAAATATACATTAGATAATTTTTGAAATGCATTTGAATAGATATGAATATATGTTTCTTTTTTTATAAAAGACAGGTCGATATGATAGGTCGCTAGCGAAATTTACTGTCCATAGTTTCTGCAAACTAAGTGTTGAATTAAGGACAAGTCACATTCTGAGCGTTCCGTTCTTCTCAGACTTGCATACTTTCGAAAAGAATTCTTGTTTGCCTCAAGGAAAATCAAATACATTATAAATACGATGAAGTTTCTGAACATAAGGCCGAAGAGAGTTGCACATTGAGATAAAAAAGGGTATGGAAGTTTATATGCAAAGAAAAACGTAAATAAGTCACTTGATGTGAAGTGTTGAGCTTTAAATCAAAACATCGAGTAAATAAGGCTTTATTGATCTATGAAAGTGAGGTCAAAGGTTCATCAAGAAAAGGTGAAAATACATGAAAACCCAAGCTTAGGGAAAAGATATTTCCATTATTCAAGGTCTCACTTGTGACCAGAATCTAACCAAGACCAAAATTCCTAGTCACTCCTCTTTTTCACGACTACTGTGTTTTAGAGTCAAGGTCATTTTCTTGGCACCCCCTATGCACCCCTAAGCGCACAATTTCCTGACCACAATGTGGAAATGTCAATTCTTTTGTATTGAAGATATCCAATGGTCCATATTAATGCATACAAAATACTCCATGTGAAAATAAAATATGTTGAAATTTTGTAAAATATTTACAAAACAATATTTTTCAACAAGTAATTTGAAAGATTTAGAAATTTTTAGATAGGTGAAATACGTTTTGAACTCCATTAATGTATTTTGAAACAATTTACATGGATTTTTGTTAAAGTTAGTAAGACTCATTAAGCCTACCTACTTATCTAAGCATTAACAGACCTTCTTATTTATTACTAATAAGATCAACATGAGAATCATTATAAATTTTGATCATGCATAAGTCTTTCCATAGCTCCTTACACCTATTATTTTTGGTGATTATAACTCTCCTAATAAATGTTTCTTGACTTGTTCCCTATCATAAATACTTGTTGCAAAATATATTGGGATTCAGCAAGTTCATGGTAAGTACAGTTACACTCCGATTATGAAAACCAATTGAATTAAGAGGTTCCTCCAAATTTTTCATAGTGTTATGGATTATCAATTAGTTTGATGGAAAATATGTATTCTATATGGAAATTGAATAATGTATCGAAACATATCATGAAGGCATGCAATGTGGAAAAAGAAAATTTTGCTAATGCAAATGGATTAACGCGATTCCAATCTTTATCTAATTTGTCATGATCAGGTTTTTCTAACATGTATATCCCATTCCCTAGAAGTATGTGCATCTATGTATTCATCTAAACCATATGTACTCATTTGTTATCCTTTTATTACTTTTTACGATTATGTGCAATATGGACATGGATAAAGAGTAGATGCACCTTGTTTGCAAGGAAAAATGTTGGTAGTCTTTAAATCCGCATCCAATTGCCCGTCTATCTCAAAATAACCCAAATTTACTAGATTGCATTCTCCACCATGAATTTTAGAAGCTATTGTGAACACACCAATGAACTTTTTGCAACCCCTTTAGGTGTTTCTATGGCAAGGATTTTTCTGGCCTCTTTATGCAATGGGTAGCACATTAAATATCATTCATATCCAAATTATTGGTAAAAACGTCTCCATATGACAAAAACAATCCAAGGATTTTTTAAATATGATGTACACAAAATTTCAAGTGATAATGAGAGAATGGATAAAGGAAAGTGTATTTTTTTGGTAACATATTTAATTAGATTCATTGGATTTGATCCTTTCTTTGAGTCTCTTTTGAAGCTACAAAACCATACGTAGAATGTAAGTGAAAACACACCTACTATATGATCACTATTTTTAGATCCCAATTTCTATAGATATATCTATTTGACACAAGAACGTTTTTTTTAAGAAATTAGAATCTAAAGTTCTAATTATGAGGAACTTTCTAATCAAGAATACAATTGGTTCTTGAGTATGGTTGAGAAGGAAAGAAATTTACTTAATGCCTTTAGAAACCATGTCATGAAGTGCCCTTGAGGAATACACTCTTTATGGATAATTACAAAGAGTTATTTAGGAAGTATCCCAATGTAGTTTGCAATACAAGAGCCACCTCCATGAGACAGTTTATGGATGCAAATTGCTCAATTTCACTCACCTCCTATAGAAAATCTTGAGAATAGTATTTACATGAGGCAATAAGAATGAATGACATCAATTGAAAATACTTACATCTTGGAATATATATTCATGTTCTCCTCTCTCCTTCTATGCTCAATGATTGGACTAGGTACCTTTGACTCGACGATCCTTTATTCCATAATATTGAATTCTTCTTCACTGATTTGTTGATGTTCACTTGTAAATATTGCATCACAAATAATTTTAATGTCTCTAGCATTGAGTAGAGCAATGGAAAACCATTCTTCTCCAATGGTTCAAAGCTTATTCCTAAATTTCACTCTCACATGGTACAAAATAAACTTTGGCATTCATTGCATCAAAAGCCTAATGCCTTTGCACCTTCATGCAAAGTAAACATTCTTGTCCATTGAATTCTAGGAGTTGAGTTTCTACAAAATTAAACCTTGAAATATAAGCACAAAAAATGGATTGGTAGAGTGCAATTTAGACCTACAAATCTAGACAATGTGAATTTCACAGAACTATGTATTTCCATTTGTAGAGGAGGTATTGGGGTGTCTACTTTTAACAGGAGCATGCAGCAAGCATTCCACTACTTCACCTACTCAAGGAAGGTTCTCCTTAGGGAAATATACCCTTTAACACTTCTGTGAGAAGGTAGATATCAATGATTGCATAGAGTTGTGAATACTCAAGAAAATATTAATGACGAATGAGAAATATGGAAGACCATCCATTCCTTAGTTCGAATCAGATGATTACAACATAGGCCAAAGAGATGCTCAAAAGTTTATGCTCTCGGCTAACATGCCACTCCAGAACTAAACAACATCAATACAAGGGATTCTTCCAAACCGTGCAATGGACACAACTAGATGAACTAATCAATACAAAGCATGAAGACTTGCTCTAAGGGAAAGAGCACGAAATACCAATGGCTCACACTGAACGACAAAACCAAGCCACTCTCTTCACACTATAGTGCTATTAGCCCTCCACTGGGAAGCCCAGGCTCTGTATCCACACCACAGAGTGACTCCCTATAGTAGGCTTGAAGCCACCAAGTGCTAAGAGAGGACCTCTGTACGTACGTATGCAAATGTGTGTATCTGAATGTATCCCAAATGAACACAATTGCATTGCTTTTATAGGCTCCAATAGGCCAAGAGGGCCTTGCCGATTCGTCACGTCCACTTATCATGCGCTGATTGATTTCCCTAAATTGGAGGGGTATATCAAATTTGCCACAAGTATTGAATTGGATCCTCAGAAATAGGCAGTCGTCATAAATGGTTGGCAGCAACAATCATTTCTTCACCTCCACTTTTACCAGTTACACTTTTACCCCTTTACTTGCAAGCTGAGATCCTCATTTTATGCCACACGTGATATTGGAATGACCCGTTGAGTGCGATGGGTGGAAGATTGATTTTAACATCACCAATCCAAGAGCCCAATGAATATTTTGGCATCCATTAGCTCACCTGTTGGTCCATTTACCACTTTTTCATTTCCCCACTAATTGTACCCCAGACAATTCAATTCTTGTGTAATGAAGCTTAATTGGTTTACGATAAAAGGCAGTCCCATTGAAATACTTGCCCTTTATGGCAGTAGTTTTGGCAAAATGGCACTCTAGCAGCTGTCCAACTGTCTGTCGTGATGGAAAGGCATGTGGATTGATAATAACATCTGGGGTCATGCCTTGAATTCTGAACGGAAGGTCATATTCATGTACAATAAAAACTCCTTTTTGACCATGCATACGGGAGAATTTGTCTCCAATCACATGTGAAAGCTTTTCCCTCAATATTACCCTTGGGACAACACTTTTTGCATCATCTGATGCTAGAATTATTCAATCCACACAACCCTTTTCACATCCTTTCAAAGTAATGTGACCATCTTTGTACAAACCATTCTCTTGAAAAGCGGACACCTTTCCAAAAATAACATCACCAGTCGAGCAATAACTGCCTATTCCTGGAAGGCCGTCAGAATCAAGCTTACTGTAGGCAAAGAATGGTCTGTTCTTCCTACGCGCATCAGATTCTGTAGGCTTTGACATAACTTCTTGGCTTTGTTTATACACTGGACAAAAACATTTGTAATGTGCAGAGTTCAATAAACCTCTGCCTATGGAGGACTGATTCATGATAAGTGAATCCTTCAGGGGGGTGTGGGGGTTGAGGGGCTGGGTGGTGCGAGGGGCCGAGGGGCGGAGTGCTGCGGGGTCAACGGGGATGAGAGGTGGGGTCAACGGGGGGAGGCGGGGAGAGAGAGATAGAGAGAGAGAGAGAGAGAGAGAGAGAGAGAGAGATAGAGAGAGAGAGAGATGGGGAGAGAGAGAGAGAGAGATAGAGAGAGAGAGAGAGATGGGGAGAGAGAGAGAGAGGGAGTGGGGCGGGGGTTGAAGGGCGGGGGGGTGAGGGGGAATTTGCGGGGGGCTGAGGGGGAAGGTGGTGGCGGGGTGGGAGGTGGTGGGCAGGTGGGGGAAGAGAGAGGAAGGGGAGAGAGAGAGACAGAGAGATAGAGGAAGCGGAGGGGGGCTGCGGGGCATGGAGGGACGGGTGGGGGCTAGCGGTGAGGGGAGAGGAGGGGGGTTGCGGGGTGGGAGGCAGTGGGCCGGCGGGGGAAGAGAGAGAGGGAGGGGAGAGAGAGAGAGAGAGAGAGAGAGAGAGAGAGAGAGAGAGAGAGAGAGAGAGAGAGAGAGAGAGAGAGAGAGAGAGAGAGAGAGAGAGAGAGAGAGAGAGAGAGAGGGAGAGAGGGAGAGAGGGAGGGAGGGAGGGAGGGAGGGAGGGAGGGAGAGAGGGAGGGAGAGAGAGAGAGAGAGAGAGAGAGAGAGAGAGAGAGAGAGAGAGAAAGAGAGAGAGAGAGAGAGAGAGAGAGAGAGAGACAGAGAGAGAGAGAGGAAGGGGAGGGGGGCCGTGGGGCATGGAGAGTGGGGTGGGGGCTGGCGGGGTGGGGAGGGGAGGGAGGTGGCCGGGTGGGAGGTTGTGAGCAGGCGGGGGAAGAGAGAGGGGAAGGGGGGAGAGAGAGAGAGAGAGAGAGAGAGAGAGAGAGAGAGAGAGAGAGAGAGAGAGAGAGAGAGAGAGAGAGAGAGAGAGAGAGAGAGAGAGAGAGAGCTGAGGGGGAAGGCAGGGTGAGGTCAGCGGGGGTGAGGGGTGGGGCCAACAGGGGGAGGCGAGGGGGGGGAGAGAGAGAGAGAGAGAGAGAGAGAGAGAGAGAGAGAGAGAGAGAGAGAGAGAGAGAGAGAGACAAAGAGAGAGGGTGGGGAGAGAGAGAGATAGAGGAAGGGGAGGGGGGCCGCGGGGCATGGAGGGACGGGTTGGGGGCTGGCGGTGAGGGGAGAGGAGGGTGGTGGCGGGGTGGGAGGTTGTGGGCAGGCGGGGAGAGAGAGAGAGAGAGAGAGAGAGAGAGAGAGAGAGAGAGAGAGAGAGAGAGAGAGAGAGAGAGAGAGAGAGAGAGAGAGAGAGAGAGAGAGAGAGAGAGAGAGAGATTGAGAGAGAGAGAGAGGAAGGGGAGGGGGGCCACGGGGCATGGAGGGGCGGGGTGGGGGCTGGCGGGGTGGGGAGCGGAGGGGGGTCGCGGGGTGGGAGTTGGTGAGCAGGGGGAAGAGAGAGGGGGAGGGGAGAGAGAGAGAGAGAGAGAGAGAGAGAGAGAGAGAGAGAGAGAGAGAGAGAGAGAGAGAGAGAGAGAGAGAGAGAGAGAGAGGTATGCAGGAGGCTGAGGGGAGGGGGGTCTGAGGGAATTGAGAGAGAGAGAGAGAGGGGTGGTTGGTGCGCTACAGGATGAGGTGGGAAGGAGAGAGAAGAATGAACTCTTAAAGGATAGACAAAGAGACCACTCTAGCTCGAGGTCCCTGGAGAAAAGAGAGACAGAGCGCAAGGGGTGCATTCTTGCACAAAAGAAGATGGCATGGTGATGGAGCAAAAAATGAGGAAGAGATAGATGAAACAAGGAAGAGAGAAGCGCGGGTGCCACACCATTACAGTCTTACACTTCAAAGATTATGGAACAAAATCTAGTTGAGTGAGCTCTAAACTAAGAAAAGAACTACATTTAATAATCTCTAAGCTTCCATAACCATCATCCATATAAAACAAATGTATTCTTATGTTCAAAAGAATATCCTTTCATGAATAAGTTTAGCAAGAGATACATCTAGAAAAATTAATGTCCAATTGTTTGTATGTAACAAAGAAAAACATAGTAGGATCACTTAATAACATATTTGACACAATAAAACGTTCAAAATAGTGTTCAAATCTGTTAATAGAAATGATATCTAGTTCTATTGGGAATTTCCAACTTCATGGGTAACACAAGGAAGACATGTCAAAGAATAACAACCATTCCACCATCGCATTGATGCTTGAACACCAAGAGCTTCACTTCAATGAAGATTCAAAACACAATCTTGAACATGACGAGGACCATATCCAAATGATTGCATGTACACCTATGCACCTTTGCAAAACTCTTATGATAGCCAACTTCCTTCCATTGTTTTGATGTTGTGGAACATCAAAACATGCAACCTTTACAAAAATCTTATGGTTGTCATTGTGTTACATGCAACCTTTACAAAAATCTTATGGTAGTCAAATTCCTTGCATTCTTTTGATGTTGTCGCATGTAATTGTCTGGTAATTCATCATTTCATCACCTACAAGTTGTGAAGGTTTTTATGTGATCCCAAGTTTTTATAGTTTTTTGTTGACATTGGGTGAGAATAATGAGAGACAAAATAGAGCTTTTGTGGTATGGTAAAGAGGAAATATAGCGGAAACTATTAGTGTTTAGGGTTTTGGGTATGAAAATGAGAGAATAAGGAGGGAATGCAGATTTATTTAAGTTATTATTTTCTTTTAAATGTAGATTCGATCGAGGTCTACTCCCCCAGGCTTTAACGTTGAAATTGGAACTGTACAAGGAAAGGCATTAATCATGCACGAATTGTGAATTTGAAGTTAAAAAATAGCTTTTTTTATCCTAAAAAGTGATAGAGGGATCATTTAATATCATTAAAAGGAGTTTTACAAACTTACAAAAAAAAAGAACTTTGGGACCCAACTTGATTACAAGAGTGCTCGTCTCTCTAAATGACAATCTTGGGCCTCTGGGAATGTTGTTCCATATTCCCTCTTCAACCTTCTTATTTATAAGGTATAGGCTATACCCACCACCCTCTTCTAACTAATCACCCCTGAATCTAAAAGGCCAATGGATTCTTAATTGTTTTCCTAATATGATACACATTCCATTTCCATTTTCTTGCTTCTTACTAAAACATCCAAAGCAGGCACTTGAACTTAATGGTTCCTAATTTTCCATACCACATTTCTTCTTGTCTCTAGCGTTCAATGTGCTTTCAATTTGAACCTTTCCAATATTTGACCAGGATGTGAAAGAGTAGGTGTTTTGAACTTGACCTTAGTTTGATTTATGAGCTAGACACTATTTTGAGAGCACTGGGCCTTAACCAAGATAGATGATTAGAGATGTGACTTGAGAAAGTGCATTCCAAGGGACCTTTTCACATAGACAGTTAATTCATTACTTGAGCTTTATTTTTCTTTAAATCAAAACGCCATTTGGAATAGAGAGTGTTTGGTACAAGTCTTAGGAGCAATGTTTAGAAAGCATGCATATTTTAATGGCAAAAATATATCAAATGTTTTTTGTATATATGACCTTAAACTAAAACTATACGGCATTCCTATTGTTATGATGTTGTTTCACTTTGCTAGATAAGCTACACTTGGAACCAAATCTAGAAGAAGTCTCCCTTCAAGAAAAAATATAATGTTGGGATGATTTAAGAAGTTACTAGAAGACGAATATATTCTTGATGGCTTTTCCTATCCTACTCTTTGATCATTTAGACAAAGGCGAGCCTCATGAAATAAGGGTTCCTTGGCAATAGATTTGTTGTGTGGGTTTGAAGAGTGATTAAGTAAATTGGATAGGGCTGAGAAAAATATGTTATCACATGATAAAGTAGAGTTATGTGTCCAAAGTGTAGAGGGGAACAAATTGAACGAGGTGTTATTGACACCAAATCAAAAAATTTAGAGTTGATGAAATAAAGAAACTAGAATAAACACAAACCACTCAAAATCCAAAAGAGTCTCGATGCATTATATGATCTTTAATTATGATTATTGAAGCTAAAAAAGACGTTCATGTGAACATATGTGAAAGAAACAAATATAAATTTGAAAAAACAAATTATGATTGAGATGGAGGATTTATTACAAACATCGCACAAATGATCTTCTTCTACATTTGATAGATTTAAGGAAAAAATTGTTTGCTAGGAATGCATCTAATTATATTGCGTTATGTAAAGCTTGTCAATTGCACTCATATGTAATGTATTCATATGGTTTGAGCCCCAAATTTCCTAGCATGCTAACTGGGAGATGGATTTAGTTTTGATTCCTTTAGGTATTCAGAACATGTGGTATATTATACTTTCATGAGATGATTTGAGTAAACATGTTGAAGGTTGCACATTGGAAAATAAATAAACTACTAAGTTTTATGAAATCTTGATGGAATATGTTATATGCACATTTTGATGTGTGGAAAAGATTGTGGAAGATTGAGGAGAACTAGATGGTGAAGAGGCAAATGAATTTTTTGCGCATGATGAGACTCATTTAGTTCCTTCAATGAGTTACAATCCAAAGGAAAATGGGAAAACTGAATAAGGAAATTTTCCTATCATCAAGACATTAGCAAATATTTGTGAACGTAAAATTTGTTAATATTTGTATTGTCTTCCATTTGCTTGTTGGGAAGATTGTATGACATGCAGTCGCATTGGAACTCTCAAAAGTCTTTATTTGCTATTGAATCACATTTTCTCTCTTGGATCTTGTTTCCTTGGTAGAATGAGTTGTGTCATGATAGGTTTGAAACATGCCGACTGAATAAAACAATATATTTGGATTAGATGCATGGTTTGAGAACAAAGCAAACACAAGCTGAAGATTGGGTGTTTGTTTATGATAGCACTTTTGATATGCAATATGATGCATGGAAAACCTATTGAAGCCATGGTTTGATCCCCACATAGAACATATAGTATGTCATATGCCCTAAAGAAACTTGATTCTACTCTCTTTAAGGTTCCTTTTGCATGGAAGTAAAAAAGAACGAGATGAAGATGACTATGCTATTGAAGAAGATCCGAAAGAGGAAGAGACTATTGAACAAGAACGCGAAGATTGAGGAGAACTAGATGCTCAAGAAGCAAGGGACTTTTTCTCGAATGATAAGTTTCATTTGGATTTCTGAATGAGTTATAATTCAAAGGAAAACGGGAACACTGAACAAGGACATTTTAGCATCATCGAGGCATTAGCAAATATTTGTGAAGATAACATGTTTTAATATTTGTATTTTCTTTAATTTGCTTGTTGGGAAGATTGAGTGACATGTACTCGCACTAGAACTTTCATGCCTATTAACTTAAGTGTATTTTTCAAAAGTCTTTATTTGCCATTGAAGCTATGTTTTCATCCTGACATGGCACATAGAGTATTTCATATGCTCTAGAGAAACTTGATTCTACTCTCTTTAAGATTCATTTCGCATGGATGCCAAAAAAAAAAGAGATGAACACGACTATGATATGGAAGAGGATCAAAAAGAGGAAGAGAGTATTGGACAAGAAAGTGAAGATGAGCGTGTTTGATAGATCACTTGAAAAGCCTCTTTAGTTTTGCACCCATTTGAGCTTAACCGTATCTCAAACTATGCATGTTTTAATATGTAATTGCACAAGAGATTATCCACATCAGATTGTGCATCAAACAAGATGTCAATAGCATAGATGAGAGTAAGAATTGGGTGTTGAATGATGATGGTGACCTCAAGATATGGATAGGAGAAAGAGAAGCAAAGAATTGGGTGTTGAATGATGATGGTGACCTCAAGATATGGATAGGAGAAAGAGAAGCATATATGTTATGTGTATAATGATACTATACTGGGCCACAGCAGCTGCTCTGTATGACAATCCTTTGGCAAGAAAAGCGGAGGCTGGAATTCCTCCTCCGTCGCGGCGAAGGCACAGACAAATTGCGATTTCGAACGTGATGCCGCTCAGACGACGGAGGAAACAACGTTGAAGCTTTGGAACGTGATGCTGCCGTCGACTTTCACTTTCGAACGTGATGCTGCTCAGACGACGGAGGAAACAATAGCTGTGTGCCGCGAGAGAGGCTTCCTCTTATCAGAAGGATAGCTCGATTTCTCAAGAGGCTGGTCTGCTCTCTCAGCATGTTTAACCTCCTGAGATAATCGAGCTCTTCTTCTGAGAAAACTTGTTGCAGACCAGGTATGAAAACTTGTTGCAGACCAGGTACGAAAACTTGTTGCAGACCAGGTATGAAAACTTCTGAGCATATACGCATCTTGCATAAACTCCTTGATCTATGTTCCGCTCTCTATACATCTATATCACACTCAGACTATGATAGGAAACTCCGCCGACGGACTCATAGATTACCAAATCCTTGCACTACCACGCCGCCATCAGTGTTCAATCCCACAGAGTTTTGGATTGCGTCTCTTCTGAAAGGCAAAGGAACGTGTCAACCACCACCATAGCTCGCCCCGCCACGCCAGGTTAGATTGATCTGCATCTGCATACTTTTCCAGTAAGCCAACGTGAAGCCCAGTCTAAACCAAAGCAGAATGGAAGCGTAAGGGTGTAGGTTCACGGACTGGGCCAATAATGGTAGAACCTAGACAACATCTTTCCATCGCGCAAGAAAAAAAAACACAGAAAGACAAAAGAACACGATTCACAGCAAGACACTCTCCTCTGCCGGAGATGGTAACGCTTTTCTTTTTCCTTTACATGCACCAGGAAATGTGTATTGTTTACTCCTATCAAAATTGACTTAAAATGTGACACGGAGTGATACTACTATAGGCTGCATTTCACACAGAGCGACGCCTTTCAGACAAGGGCGCAGCTCTGCACATGCCAGTGCAGAGTACATTTTACCTCCATGTAACATGATGAGAAATGTTAATAAGATGTGAGTTTTGACCAAAATAAACAATCTAGTATTTGAAAGAAAGAAAGAGAAACAAACCATTACGTCTATGTATGTCAAAGATAGCCACTATGTTCTACACTAGTGATCCAAGAAAATTTTAAAGAGATCCACAGAGGTGTAGAAATAATCAATTATTATGACGACGTTCAAAGCATTTTGTGCCGAATTTATGGCAAGCTGGGAAGGAACAGACAAATATTCACACTTACAAGAAAGCCATCTACACTCTGTAAAAGCTTCCCCTGCTCTGTGGCATTCGGGGATCCCGTGGGCACTAGTCCCCTTCTTTTGTATTTTTTCTTTATTTAATTCAAGTCCTGGAGAGTAGGTTAAGGCCGAACTTCCTTTATTTAAAAAAAATATTTACACCTACAAGGCCAACTCCTTTATAGAAACGCACGAATACACAAGAAGACTTGGACATTAATATTTTGGGCAGTTTGGGTTTTCCATTCTCAAAGAGATAGAGCGAAAAAGAGATAGAGCAAAAGGAGGAAAAAAGGATAGGTAAAATTTGTATGCTTTGAATTGATACCACGGTAGGAAGGAATAAACAGATATTTACACCTACAAGGCTAACTCGTTTATAGAAACGTACGAACTTTTTTCACATCTTTCAATACGACCTATCGAGATGTATAAGAATGGACGTAAGAGAAAGGATATAAATTTTTGGATAAGACATAAATTCTTCAAACTAAGCCATCTCAATACATCCAGAACAAGATATGCACATAAGGGAACGGGCAGTATATGGAATGCTAGAAGATGAACAATTTATACCCCCCACGAGTGTATTTTTTCTTCCCAATCGTGAACTACCTTATTTTTGTGAATCCCAACTTGTATATTGGATGAAGATCGAATTGGAGCACTATAAGCATTTTAAAGAAAGGGTGTTAGGAGAGTCCCCAATTGTGGGTTAAAGGGTAGGAATGAGCAACCTAAGTTGGGAGGTCATAGAAGGGCTAGCATGCCCCTTGGTCAGCCAAGCGATAGCATGTTGGTGCTAGTAAGATGATATTTCATGGTATATTCCATATCTAGAGTCCATTTTGATGCAATATCCATGAAATCCTTGAATGAAAATGTATCCTAATCGAGATATTTCTTTACCATGGAAGAGATAGAAATCCACATGTGTTATGTGCTATTGTTATGAGTGCATGTGCATTTGTGCTTACTCTATTTGAAAACATCACTAGATCACATGAAGCTTAGACCATATCATCTCACCAGTATGAGACCAAGAATCACACATACTCAAAATATTGAGAATCAATTAAGAAATGAGAATCAATACCTTTCTCATGGTGTCCCAAAGCTGAGAAAGCATTTTGTGAACTAAAATTGAGGTTATGTACCACCCCACTTTTAATTGTTCTTAACTGGTCATTGGAGTTTCATGTTCATACAGATGTTAGTCTTCATGTTGTTGGTACAGTTCTAGGTCAACCATCATCAGATAAGGCTGATGGACCTATCTATTATGTGAGTAGACTACTCACCATGACGAAAAGGAACTATATTATCACTGAAAGGGAAGGTTTGGCTATTGTATTTGCTCTTCAAAAGTTTCGGTATTACCTTCTCGGTGTACATTTTATAGTCATATCTGACCATCAGCCCTTGAAGTACTTGATAAAAAGCGTGGAGTAGCTGGAAGGGTTTGGAGATGGTTACTCCCGTTTCAAGAATTCAACTTTGATATTCATATTAAGCCAGGAAGAGAGCACTACATGGCAGATCAAGTATCGAGGACCGCAATGAGCGAGAAGGCAACAAGTACAATGATGAATTGGTGGATAGTAATCTCTTTCTAGTAGGAACTCAGACCGATTGGTATGATAAAATTATCAATTTTCTCATTACTAGAAAACTCCCAGAGCATTTTATACCTATAGAAAAGAGAAGATTACTCCTTAAAACAACATCGTACTCACTTATAAATGGAATACTATATAGATATTATCAAGATGGTATCTTGAGCAAGTGTGTTTATCCAGAGGAGGTAAACCTTTTGCTTGAGGCAGCACACAATGAAGGGCATCTAAAAGGGGAAGAATTGGCTCACAGAATTATCCACAAAGGACTATGGTGGCCTCATATCTACAGGGATGCAATCAAGTTTGCTAAAGAATGCCATATTTGCCAGAGATGTGCTCCTACACCAACCAGATTGAATTTCCAACCATTAGTCATATATATAGGATGGCGTTCATTTTTGAACAATGGGGTCTTGATTTTATAGGACCAATTAGTCCCACTGGTCAACCTAGGGGTAAGAAGTGTATTTTGATGGCCACATCTTATGCAACTAAATGTATAGAGGCTAAAGCTACTGTGGACTACACAACTTTAATAGTAGCTAAGTTTTTGTATAAACGTATCTTCTCAAGATTTGGTTTCCCACTGGAAATCACACACATTTTGTGAATCAATTGCTCCAATTTATATTTGACAGGTAGAAGGTATTCCATAAAAAGTCTTGTGCCAAATATCCAAGGGCAAATGGCCAAGCAGAAAGCTCCAATAAGATTTTGATTGTGTTGCAGCATAAATTATCTTTTTATCGTCAAAGCTTTTGGCTACAAGCATTGATCGGTGCAATTTGGGCTTTCAGAACTACAAAGAGGAAGACCACTGGCGAGAGTCCATTTCACTTAGTATATGGAAAAGAGACATTAGCACCATTCGAATTTATTATCAAAAAAGAAATTGGAGCCAAAACCATTGGAATAGAACCTCCAATTAGTAGACTAGTGGCATTAGAAGAATACAAAGAAGGAGCGTTGCAAAAAATTCATGTAACACAAGAAGAGCGCAAAAGATTGCACGATAGGTATCTTAGGAACAATGAAGTATAGGATGGATCCTTGGTTTTGGTGCATCAGATCCCAGCAATTTCAACCAAATTGGCGTCCAAATGGATAGGACCATACAGGGTGGTAAAGGTGTTACCACATGGAGTAGTACATTTGGAGGATTTGCAGGGTAAGAGGATACCCCTGGTGGATATCTCCAGGGTGAAGAATTACCTACATTAAGGCAAGGTGGAAGAACTTCATCCAGTGGACATACCACATTTCATTCAGTGTTTGCAGTTTATTTGGTCTATTCAAATAAGGGAATGAAGGAGAAGTTGCACTAGGATGGTGCAAAACCTTGATGTGGGGGTCTATAGTGTGCACAATCCCCCTCTCTCTCTCACTCTCCTCCCGCAGCTCTCTCCCCGCAGCCCCCTCATCTCTCCCCTCGCCATCCCCTCTGCCTCTCTCTCTCTCTCTCTCTCTCTCTCTCTCTCTCTCTCTCTCTCTCTCTCTCTCTCTCTCTCTCTCTCTCTCTCTCTCTCTCCTTCCCTCTCCTCCAACATCTGCCTCCCCCGTAGCCCCCTCATCTCTCCCCCCGCCATCCCCTCTCCCCTCTCTCTCTCTCTCTCTCTCTCTCTCTCTCTCTCTCTCTCTCTCTCTCTCTCTCTCTCTCTCTCTCTCTCTCTCTCTCTCTCTCTATATATATATATATATATATATATATATATATATATATATATATATATATATATATATATATATATATATATATATATATATATATATATATATATATATATATATATATATATATATATATATATATATATATATATATATCTCCCCACCGCCCTCCTTCCCCGCCCTCCCCTCCTATACCCACCCACGGCCAACTCTCTCTTTTCCTCTCTCTCTCTCTCTATCTATCTCCCTCCCTCTCTCTCTCTCTCTCTCTCTCTCTCTCTCTCTCTCTCTCTCTCCTCCGGCAGCTCCTTCCCTTGCAGCCCCTCATCTTTTCCCCCACCACCCCCTCAACACACTCCCCATGCTGCCTCTCTCTCTCTCTCTCTCTCTCTCTCTCTCTCTCTCTCTCTCTCTCTCTCTCTCTCTCTCTCTCCCCCCGTCTCTCTCTGCCTCCCCGTACCCCCCACCCCACTTCTCTTGCAACCCCTCACCCCCTCATCTTTCCCCCCGCGGCCACACCCTCTCCCTCTCTCTCTCTCTCTCTCTCTCTCTCTCTCTCTCTCTCTGTATCCTGTGTAGAATGCTCCGAGCAAGAGACTGCCATCGCCTTACTAGGATCGAACACCCATCAGCTCGATAGACTTGGACGTGAATTTAAATGCCCAATCTGCTTGTGCTTATTCAGTCGATGAAGCACAATGCGGCCTGTCCGATTTGTAAGGGTTATACCCCACGTAGAGAAGTGAGAGCTAATCCTCAAATGGATAGCCTTGTCTCGATATTCGTCAGCATGGGAAATACAGCTCAGTTGGGTACCTCGTCTTCCCAAGCCATTGCTACTACTCAGGGAATCGGATTAGAAAAATAGAGAAGTAACTTATTAATATAGAAGCATTATCCAACATTACAAATCGTCAAAACAATGGGTCTAAAACTAGAACGAATGAAAGTCCCTGTAGTGCAAATTCAAAGGGCTTATCCCATCAAAGAAGCGTGTTCACGTTCCCAAGCCTTCTTTTAAAGAAGAATTCTTGGCTTATAATGATCATCGAAGTGTTCCTCCATTCCCTAAATCAAAACGTGGTAAGAAAAATGAAGATGGGCATCTGGGGATTGATAAAGAGAAAAGAAATGTCTCATGCAAGGAGCTATCGAGTGTAAGGTCATCTATGAATTATAGTCCAGGGAAAGCAGCCAAAGAGTCTAAAATTCATGACATTTCCAATGGAAATTCACTAATCAAAACTGTTGCTAGTGCATATGGGAAGAATGTGCTTCTGAGGGCATTACAATATGAGGGGTGGCTCTCAAAAGTGACAGTAAAAGTGTAAGCAGTAAAAGTGTAAGTGCATAAATGTTTGTTGCCGCCAACCATTCATGACCACTGCCTATTTTTGAGGATCCAATTCAAAATTTGGTGGCATATTTGATCTACCCCCCAATTTTGTGGCAATCAATCGGCGCATGATTAGTGGACCTGCGGAATCCGCAAGGCCCTCTTGGCCTATTGGAGCCTATAAAAGCAATGGACTAGTACTCATTGACATATATACATATACGCACACCCACGTACAGAGCTGATTTTGACATCTCTTGGGGTCCTTTCTTTGCAGGCTGTGGCTACAACCCTGCTATAGGAAATCACTTTGTGGTGAGGATACAAAGCCTAGGATTCCTAGTGGAGATAGAAGGTTCTATAGTGTGAAGAGAGTGGCTTGGTTTTGTGCTTTTTGTGAGTCAATGATACTTTGGTGCTCTTTCCCTTAGAGCAAGTCTTCAGACCTTGTATTGATTAGTGCTTGTCTACATTTAGTTGTGTTCATTGTATGTACTGGTTGGACCTCTTCTATTGATTATGATTAGTCCTGGGATGGCATGTAAGCCCACGGTATCAACTTCTAGAGCATTTCTTTTTCTTATATTGTAATCCCCCATTCGAACTAAGTGGTTTTCAGCCTTCACTATTGTCATCTGTCAGTAATCTTCTTTTTGAGTATTTACGATATTGTGCAACTGCTATTATCTGCTTGCTCACAAAAGTGTTAAAGGGTATATTTCCCTAAGGAGAACCTCCCTTGAGTAGGCGAAGTACTGCAAGTGCATGTTGCATGCTCCTCCTAAAAGTAGATACTCCAGTACATCCTCTATAAGACAATACTACGTTCGGTCTCGTCTCTCGACGTCTCTATTTTTCTGTGTGTTTTCTGCATTCGTAACCTCTACGTGCCTATGATCAAGATCTCAAAGAGATAGAGCGAAAAAGGATGGTCGCGACATTTAGTTGCATTAAAATATTTGCAAGAAGCTTGTGAAGCTTGCACGATGGGCAAGCACTCAAGGAAGGCAATTCCGAAAGGGAGAAACAATTGAGCTCAGGCATCTCTGGGATTCGTGCCTGCTCATCTTTTTCGGTAAAATTTGTATGCTTCGAATTGTTGGCAAGGTATGAAAACAAACATATATTTTCACCTACAAGGCTACCTCATTTATAGAAACAAACGAACTTTTTTCACATCTTTCAATACCACCACAAGGGTACTTCATTTATCTAGATGTGTATTAATGGAGGTAAGGGAAAGCATGAAAACTTTTGGATAAGATATACCTTCCTCAAACTAAGCCATCTCAATACATCGCAAACAAGATATGCACATAAGGGAACGGCAGTATATGGAATGCTAGAAGATGAACAATGTCTACCCCTCACGAGTGTATTTTGTCTTCCCAATTCTGAACTATGGTATTCATGGGAATCCCAACTTGCATATTGGATGAAGACCGAATTGGAGCATTAAAAGCATTTCTAAGGAAAGGGTGTTACGAGAGTCCCCAATTGTGGGATAAAGGGTAGGAGTGAACAACTAAGTCGGGAGGTCATAGGAGGGCTAGCATGCCACTTGATCACCCAAGCGATCGCATGTTGGTGCGATAGTAAGAGAATATTCCACGGTTTATTCCATATCTAGATTCAATTTTGATGGAATATCCATGAAATGCTTGAATGAAAATCTACCCTAATCGAGATCTTTCTTTAGCATGGAAGAGGTAGAAATCCACATGTGTTATGTGCTATTGTTATGAGTGCATGTGTGTTTGTGCTTACTCTATTTCAAAACATCAATAGATCACATGAAGCTTAGGGCATATCGTCTCACTAATATGAGAACAAGAATCACACTCATACACAAAATCTTAAGAATCGATTAGGAAACGAGAACACTCTAGTGAGAACAAGAATCACACTCATACACAAAATCTTAAGAATCGATTAGGAAACGAGAACACTCTGAGTTATAAAAGAAGGAAAACCTCATGAACAAAATCAAACACTTACAAGACCAACAATTTGTTGTTGATAATTTGATAACGCTCGAAGAAATGTCTCATAATTGTGTTTGAATTCTTTCTACAAAATATGATGGTCTAAGAACTACCCTTGATACGAAGGTTGCATCCTCCTCTTATGTCCAAAGAGTTTTTTACAATTCTTCCAGAAGATTTTTGTTTTTTGAAGAACGGTCAAGGTGCAAATAACGCCATATTTTTAGGAAATGCAAAGGGCAAAGGCTCCTTTGGTAGTTCAAAGAATAAGTCAAAGAAGAAGAAGTTTTCTCAAATCTCTTTCTGTTCTAAATATAAGGGTCATGGCGTTAAGGGAGGAAACAGAGATAACCTTGAGCCTTTCATTCATCCCATCAAAGCTTAGAAGGATTATGCTCTTCTATAAAATCACAATGCACGCATCTAGGGAATCTCTAATGTTACCATTGTAGAAGGACTAGTTTAGACATCATAGGCCCCATCAATGAAAATTTGGGAGATGCTTGGAGGGTAGAGATATGAGCACGGACGTGAAGGTTGGATTTTCTTCAAGGAGATCCAAAGGTAGCTCCAAATCATAGAATGACTCTTCTTGAGGATCAATGGAAGGTCGTGGCTAGCTAGCCAAGCTAGGTATTTCCAAGTTTATGTTTGATTTCAATACTTACTTTGATATTTTGCTTTCATATATATTGCATTTTATTTTGATTCAAGCGTGGAATAAGTATGATAATTAATGAAAGCAAAATAGATAAGCATAGGCATATTGATAAATTCATCAAGCACTTGCTTGAATCTATTATTCATTGTTTCCACTTCAGGGATTGAAATAAATGACTTTTTGTGCATGTTTTTTTCCAAAAGAATGTTTTTCATGAACAACACAAGATTCCTTATTGTTGAAAAAGGTAATTGATGCACTCAAGCATGTGCACTTGCATGTTTTTATTCTCCATAATAAGCAAAGTTATTATGTTTGTGAATAAATGCATTATGTGCATGCATTACAAGATAAGAACTACTTGAATTAGTTTAGGGCATGAAAACAAAAACGTGCCAACACATGCATGAAAGTACATTTGTTTGGATATTTAAGAGCATGATTTTTTGCTAAGTAGTGTTGGAGATAGACGTCTGCGGAAGCACGCGAACAGCACAAGGAAGAAGAAGAAGCTTGGAGCACAAACACACAATACTGAATGTATTACTAGAGAATGTACAAAGATGAGTAGCCCATTAGGGCAATAGGCGTATATACAAGCCGGGGGAAAAAAACCTCCTAAAGAGGGAAAAAAGTGCCCCGGCGGTCCTAGAGTGTTCACACACATCACTACCTAAATATATCAACAAATCCCCCCTAGGAGTGATGCGGTGAACAAGGAGCTGGCACTCATGTATAAGGAAGTGCCAAGCTATGTGGAAATCACTCCACAAAAGGAAGTAAGCCCAAAGCTTTGCGGAAAGCTTCAAACTTTATAGGAGAGCCTTTGTGAAAAGGTCTGCAATGTTCTCCTACGTGGGTACATATGCCAAGCTGATCTCCCCAGCAGAGAAACTCTCCCTAACATAGTGATAATGCACCTCAATGTGCCTAATGCGAGCATGGAACACAGGGTTCCTCGCAACTTCCAATGCGCTCTGACTGTCAGTGAAGATGGTGGTGGCAGAAGACTGGCCAACACCCAAATCAGCCATAAGGCGTCTAAGCCACACACACTCAACAGTCGCTGTGAAAGCTGCCCTATACTAAGCCTCACAACTGGAAGTGGCCACAGTAGGCTGCTTCTTGCTCATCCAAGATATACATGAGGTACCAAGCATGAAGCAAAAACCACTAGTGGACACACGAGTGTCATAGCAACCAGCCCAATCTGAGTCAGAAAAAGCATGCAAATCTGGCGGTAGTGATCCCCCCTTGGGATAAAACAACCCAAGTAGCCTAGTACCACTCAAGTAGTGAAAGATGCGTTTAACCGCTTTCCAATGCGTGACTCCTGGGCAATGCATAAACCTTCTCATCTGTGAGACAGCAAACTGAATATCTGTCCGAGTAATGCATAAGTAAATCAAGCATCCAACAGCCTGCTAATAGAGAACAGCATCAAATGCATCTCTAGCATCATGAAGACTCAATCGTAAACCTGTCTCCATAGGAGTGGCAATAGGCTTACAGTCTTCAAGGCCAAAATGCTACAATAATGTGTCAATATATTTCGTTTGACACAAAGCCATTCCACCATCAACGTGCATAAACTGAATGCCCAAATAGTGATGCAAATGCCCCAAATCAAACATCTCAAATGAGGCATGCAAATCAGCCTTAAAATCAGCAATATGTGTCTCAATAGGACCAGTGAGCAACATGTCATCAACATAGACAACAATGATCAGAAGCACATCATTAGCACGTTTAACATATAAGGTGCTTTCAATTGGACTGTTCTCAAAACCATGTGCAATCAGATAGGCATGTATCTTCTCATACCAAGCACGTGCTGCTTGCTTTAAACCATATAATGCCTTCTTTAACCTACAAACCTGGTTTTCATGCCCTTTCTGCACAAAGCCACGGGGCTGAAAAACATACTCTTCTTCATGCAAGTCACCATTCAGAAATGCTCTTTTAATGTCCAACTGATGTACATTCCAACCATGATGGGCTGCAAGTGCACAAATGCTCCAAACAGTAGTCATACGGCATGTAGGTGCAAAGCTCTCATCAAAATCAATGCCTCTTTCCTGTGCATAACGCTTTGCAACAAGCCTAGCCTTATACCTATCAACTGTACCATGAGGTTTACGCTTCAGCTTCTATACCCACTTAGTGCCAATGGCCTTCTTGCCAGGAGGCAAGTCACATAAAGACCATGTACCATTCTTCATTATAGCATCATATTCAGATTGCATAGCAGCAATCCAATTTTCTGAATTTTGTGCTTCATCAAAAGAAACAAGCTCATTCTCATCACAGAGACTAGATGCAGCCATAGCATAGCAATCTGATGCAAAGGAAGCACTATGAGAGCCTGAACGAGTACGATATGACAAAGGTGCATCTAATTTGCTGTCACACAAAGTCTGCACGAGCCATTTTGGCGTAGTTTTTGCCTGCTCAATATCAGCTCTCTCATCAACAAGTGCATCATGCAAATCTGCATCAGAAATGGAATGATGTGCATCATCATATGAAACCTGCAAAGGCTGAGAAGTTGCCTCATTAGGACCAGCACTAGCCTGTCCACCTGTAAAAAGAGGCATCAAAGTATCATACATGTCTTTTGAGCTAACAGATGTCTCCTTAGTACATGAAAGCAATGGCTCAATAGCATCTTCCACAAAGACAACATCACGGCTAACCAGAATGCGTTTAGTCTGTGGATGATACAGATGATAGCCTTTACTTTCAGAAGTGTACCCAACAAAAATACATTTTATTGCCTTATCATCCAATTTTCTACGATGTTGTTCAGGCACTAATGCATATGCCAAACAACCAAAAACACGCAGATGAGCAACAGATGGCTTGCGGTCATGCCAAGCCTCATATGGAGGGATAGACTGCAACGCTTTAGTGGGACACCTGTTCAGTACATATGCTGCACACATGATAGCCTCAAGCTAGAAACTATGTGGTAAAGCCTGACTTTTCACCATGCACCTCGCCATTTCCATGAGTGACCTGTTCTTTCGTTCAGCAACTCCATTCTGTTGAGGTGTATACGGCACTCTACATTGGTGTTTTATCCCACGTTCTGCCAGAAATGCATTAAAATCTGAAGACATATATTCCCCCCCTCGATCAGAACGGAGGGTGCCCATTTTACATGCTGACAGATTTTCAGCCAAAACCAAAAACTATTTGAAGCACATGAACACTTCGTACTTTGCTTTGAGTGGATATACCCATGCATGCCTGGAAAAATCATCAATGAAAGTCACGAAGTAAAGGTAATTTCCAAAAGAGGATGTCTGCATAGGACCACAGACATCACTATGTACAAGCTACAATTTCTGCGTAGCCCGAACTGAACCATCTTTTGGAAAGGAAGAACGCTGCATTTTGCCCAAAATACAGCCTTCACAAACATGTTTTCCAAGAGCCTCAAGTTTGGGCAATGAGGACACCATTTCAGATTTCTGCAGGCGTAGCAAACTAGCAAAATTCAGATGACCAAAGCATGCATGCGAAAGCTTTGCATCTGACATAGCCTGAGAATCATGAACTGCACATGCCGAATCATTCACAGATCTTTCATAGTCTATGAGCTTATACAACCCACTATATAAGATGCCAGAAGCAATAATCACATCACCATTTGAGAGATCATGGACTGTACACCTGTCATCAACAAATTTCACAACCAAGCCAATCTTGGCTAATGCAGAAACTGATAATAGGTTCTTTTTGATCCCTGGCACAAATAACGCATCTGACAAAGTGAAAGAACTACCATCAGCAGTAGTCAGAATGATCTTACCAACTCCCATAACAGGATAAGAGGAGTTATTGGCGCATGTGACAGTATTCGCTGTAGGGGCAGGCTCGAGTGAAGAGAACAAACTACGCTGCGAGGTAATATGTTTGGTCGCCCCACTGTCAAAGTACCAAACATCTGAGTCTACTGCAGACATGCACTGATCATGAGAAGATGGGTCAAAACTGCAGACAGTAGTAAACGCCCATTCTTCTTCCTACACAAGATTTGCAGACTCTATTTTTGGTGTAGAGGCCTCTGCAACAACCATTCCAACCTCTTTCTTCTTTGCCTCTTTAGCAGCCAATTTTGGACAGTTCTTTATAATATGTTCATTTCCTTTACAGTACTTGCAAAACAATTTCTGCTTTTCTGATTTCTTCTCATCTTTATCCTGCTTCTTTGATTGTGCAGCATTTGCAGATTTCAGCTTACTAGTAGAAGAGCTCCATTTTCCTTTGCCCTTCTAACTAGCCAGGAAAGCTTGATCTGCAACACGCATAATGGACCTGTTCTGCGTGGACTGATCTTCCTGCAACAGAACAGAGACTGATTCCTCAAATGACAAGGCATTCAGATTGCCTTTCATCATCAACCGAAGAGTAGAGGCAAAACTCTGATATGAATCAGGAAGACCATTCAGAATGGTCTACACAAGTGAGCTATCTAGTATAACCTCATCAGTAGAAATCAATTGTTCCTTCAGGTCTTTGATCTTTGTAAGAAAATTGTCCATAGAGTCACCTTCATTCATGTGCTCACTCTCCAACTGTTTTCGGAGGTAAGCAACACGAGCCTCATTCCTAGCCTGGTACAAAGTGGAAAGTGTATCCCAAGCATCCTTTGCTGTTCTACAAGAGCGAATGTGAGGAATAATGGCACGTTTGACAGACAAAGCTATCAATGCATGTGCCTGGGCATCTTTGCCATCCCAACGAATCTGCTCTGTAGTAGGTGCAACAGAAACAACAGCACGAACAGGAATCTGTGGAATATCATCTTCGACACCATCTTCATCAGGTCCAGCACCTCTAGCACCTGTATTTGTAGTACCTGTAGTCGCAGGTGTAACAGGACGTCTTTCAACACCCTACACAATGTTCCACAGTCCTTTTGCAACCAGTACATGTCGCATCATATAAGCCCATAATGGGTAGTTGGTACCATCCAACTTATCCTCAACAACCAACATACGGAATACATCACTGCTTTCAGCCATGGCCAGTGACTAAAATACCTTGATGCAGAAAATTGACTGTATCTCAAAAAGTTGAACGGAACTGCCTAAACGAGTTCTGCTAGACCTGTAGCAGACTTTGAGACGCTTAAACTGGCGAACAAAAACTCGTATATACCTTTGGCACAAAAGGACAAAATAGCCTGCATAAGCGCTACGATAGTGCGTTCGAAGGCCGAAACGAGCTCACCAAATTTCGTGCGAATCTGAGACTGCAAACGGAGGAGTGTCAACGGCGCACTAGAAGAAGCGACGACCTGCTTTGATACCAATTGTTGGAGATAGACGTCTGCGAAAGCACACGAACAGCACAAGGAAGAAGAAGAAGCTTGGAGCACAAACACACAATACTGAATGTATTACTAGAGAATGTACAAAGATAAGTAGCCCATTAGGGCAATAGGCGTATATACAAGCCGGGGGAAAAAAACCTCCTAAAGAGGGAAAAAAGTGCCCCGGCGGTCCTAGAGTATTCACACACATCGCTACCTAAATATATCAACAATTAAATCAACAAATATAATTTCACATTTGATAGATTATTTTTTAATAAATCAAGTTAGACATTTGGGAAGATGTAGAAATAGATAGTTGTAAACTTATGCTAGCTACCTTGCAACTCAAGTAATTACTCGATTCTTTTGGAAGGCAATACTTAGGTATCACATACTTAATGAGCACCTACATTATGTATCTTTGATTTCTTGCTTAGTTAAAGTAGGCATAAATGGAATTCAAGTATTCAATTTTTGTGCCAATTTGGTGGACAAGAAAACATGACTAGTTGCAAACTTAAAAGGTTTATGATAACTCTAAGTTTGGCAAATACTTAGAGAGTCATAAAGAAAATAAATTTTACACTTCCTTGTGTAACTTTTGATGCATCTAGTAAGGATGATAACTGAATAGACGTTTCAATAGCTCCATGAGAACTTTGAAGTGAACACTCTTACTTGATTTTATCCCAATACGTGATGGATAACAAAGAAATTTCAATCCTTTTGTATTGAAGATATCCAATGATCCATATGAATGCATACAAAATACTCCATCTGAAAATAAGATATGTTGAAAGTTTGTAAATTATTTATAACAAAATATTTTGAACAAGTAATTAGAAATTTTTGGATAGGATGAAATAGTTTTTGAACTCCATTAACATATTCTAAAACAATTTACATGGATTTTTGTTAAAGATAGTAAGACTCGTTAAGCCTACTAACTTACCTAAGCAGTAACAGACCTCCTTTCATCTTAATAATAAGATCAACTAGAAAATCATTATCAATTGTGATCATACATACATCTTTCCATAACTCCCTCCACCTATTATTTTTGGTAATTATACCTCTTCTAATAAATGTTCCTTAAACTCTTCCCTATCATAAATACTTATTGCAAAATATGTTGGGATTCAACAAGTTCATGGTAATTACAGTTAAAGGCCCACTATGCAAACGAATTGATATAAGAGGTTCCTTCAAAGTTTTCATAGCTTTATGGGTTATCAACTAGTTTCATGGAAAATATGTACTCTAAATGGAAATTCAATAATTAATAAAAACATTTTACGAAGGCATGCAATGTGCAAAAAGAAAACTTTGCTAATGCAAATGGATTAACGAGATTTCAATCTTTATCTACTGTGTCATGAGAAGGTTTTTCTAACATGTATATCCTAGTCCCTATCGGCATGTGCATCTGTGTATTCATCTAAACCATATGTCTCATTTTTTATCTTTTTATTACTTTTTAAGATTATGTGCAATATGGTCAAGGATAAAGAGTACATGCACCTTGTTGTCCACGAAAAATGCATTTGGTAGTGTTGAAATCCCCATCCACATGCCACTCTATCTCAAAATAACCCAAATTTACTAAATTGAGTTTTGCATAATGCATTTTAGAAGCTATTGTGAACACAACCATGAACGTTTTGCAACTCCTTCATGTGTTTCTATGGAAAGGATGTTTTTGGCCTTTTGATGCAATCTGTAGCATAGTAAATATCATACATATAAAAATTACTGGTAAAAACGTCTCCATATGATAAACAGAATCCAAAAAACTTTGACATATGATATACACACTTTCAAGTGATAATGAGACAACAGATATAGGAAAGAAAATGAAGTTTTTGGTAACTTCTTTAATTAGATTCGTTGGATTTGATCCTTTCTTTGCATCTCTTTTGAAGCTACAAAATCATACGTAGTGTAAGTAAAAACAAACCTACTATATCATCCCTATTTTTAAGCCTGAAATACTATAGATATATGTATTTGACGCGAATTTTTGTGCATAAGTTAGAACCTAAAGTTGTACTTATGCGGAACTTTCTAATCAAGAACAGGATTGGTCCCTTGAGTATGAATGATAAGGAAAGAAATTTATTTAATACCTTTAGAAACCATGCCCTTGAGGAATATAGTCTTCATGGATAATTACAAAGAGTTGTTTAGGAAGTTTCCCAATGTAATTTGCAATACAAGAGCCACCTCCATGAGATAATTTATCTTGTGTGATCTTGGCTTCAGACTTTTCAACTTCACTCACCTCCTAAAGAAAATCTTGAGAATAGTATCTACATTAGGAAATAAGAATGAATGACATAAATTGAAAATACTTACATATTTAGAATCTATCTTCATGTTCTCCTCTCTCCTTCTATGCTCAATGATTGGACTAGGAACCTTTGACTCTAAGATCCTTTCTTCCATATTATTGAATTCGTTTTTACTGGTTTCTTGATATTCACTTGTAAGTATGCCATCAGAAATAATTTTAATGTGTCTAGCACTGAGTAAAGGAATGGAAAACCCTTTTTCTCCAATGATTAAAAGCTTCTATCTTAATTGCACTCTCACATGGTACAAAATAAACTATGGTATTCATTGCATCAAAAGCCTAATGCCTTTTTGACATCATGCAAAGTAAACATTCCTATCGATTGAATTCTAGGAGTTTGAGTTTCTACGAAAGTAAACCTTGAAATATAAGCACAAAAAAATCGATTGGTAGAGTCCAATTTAGACATACGATGGGCATGCACTAGAGGAAGGCAAGAATTGAGCTCAAGGATCTCTAGGGCTCGTGTCTGCTCATCTTTTCGATAAAATCTGTATGCTTTGAATTGATGGCAACGTAGGAAGGAACAAACAAATATTTACACCTACAAGGCTAACTCCTTTATAGAAATGTATGATTTTTTTTCACATCTTTCAATACCACCACAAGGGTACTTCATTTATCTAGATGTATAATAATGGATGTAAGAGAAAGCATATAAAATTTTGGATCAGATATAAATTCCTCAAACTAAGCCATCTCAATAAATTCCGAACAAGATATGCACATAAGGGAACGGGTAGTATATGGAATGCTAGAAGATAAACAATTTCTACCTCACGTGTGTATTTTATCTTCCCAAATCTGAACTACCTTATTTGTGGGAATCCCAACTTGCATATTGGATGAAGATCGAATAGGAGCACTAAAAGCATTTTTAAAGAAAGTGTTTTATGAAAGTGTTTTGGAGTGACTAGCCTAAGTCGGGAGTGTTGGTGCATTTTGCCCAAGCCTACATGCTTGATATGCTTGATATTATCCTCATTTGTAAGTCACATGAGTAGTCATGTGAACACCTCTTGTAAAAGAGTACATTTTATCTCTTGTAAATGGAAAAAGAAAAAAGTAAAAGGATGGCTTACCTCATCCATGATGTAAAAGCAAATTCGTGGCTCCAACTACCAAAATCACGAATTTTTGAGCTGAGGGAATCTCTCCTAACTTTGGGGATCACTTTTAGGTGGAGCCATTCGAATTCGAATTCAAAACTCCCTCCAAGAATTGCTATAAAAGGAGCAAGAAGGAAGAGGCAATTAGCAAGCCTTGTACGTGACCACTTCATGTCATTTTGTAGAGATTGAAGAGCTTACTCCATAGCTCTATCATTCTACTCCCATTGTGCAAAGTTTCATTGCCAATGTGGTTGTAATCATATGTGAATCTATACATTTATTATCATCTACCTCTCTGTTTGTTCTCTGCTATACTCACTCAGAGCAGTAACTTCAGAAGGTCATATCTCGAGTTTTACTGAACCTTTTTCAGTGTTTTAAAGTGCGTTGGATAGCTCTCACTGTCTAGTTTCTACCTATAAAGTATCAAGGTCATTGGATTTATACTTTTGGAGATATCTGCGTTTTACTGCTTACTGGTCTATCTCTGCAGAGCCCCGAGAATTGTGGGAATGTTCCAGAACTTGATGAAACTTGTTCTCAGTGCTCAGTCCATCATTTGAAGTGTTTTAACTTGGAATAGGAAGCTTGCTAAGTCTATTTGCTATGCCCAAAAGGAATTTTTCTAATTCCTTCCAGGTTGAGAGCACTGTTCATTTTTTCCAGCAGGTGTATGTCCAAAAATAGCAAGTTTTGGGAGCTAGTCATTTCGCAACTAGCCTGTCTTGACTTAAACTTTTGGGATACATGTTCCAAAGTACTTGGCTGATATTTTGGTGGATTTAGGAAGCTCAAAGGGTCTACTAATCAACTCTGAAGTCTCAGTTGGCTGGTGTGAAGCTGGTTGTAGCGGCACCTACTCATCTTTGGATTGCATCCACCATCTCTCTTCACAGTGGTATCAGAGCATAGTCAAGCAACATGGGAGATGGATTTCCATCAACAATTGACAAATTGGATCGAAACAACTATCCGGCATGGTCTCTAAGGATGGAGGCTTACCTTCAAGGGAGGAATCTATATGGATTCATATCCGGAGATGAAGCAATGCCAACCATGAGGAACAAAGGGCAACCATCACATGAAGAAGTGGAAGGACTTTCGAATTGGTGTTCGAAGGATGCACTTGCAAGGTCCTATATTCTAAACTCAATCTCTGATTTTCTTTTACCTCATGTCAAGGGATGCAAGACATCAAGAGAAACCTGGAATGCACTTGCTTCTTTCTTCTCTTCCAACACTCGAGCAAGGAAGAACCAATTGTGGATGGAGTTCACAACAATGAAGAAAAGCCCGAAGCAAAATGTGACTGATTATGTCACAAAGATGAAGGAGATTTCCGACCAACTTGGAAGCATTGGAGAGGTAATTGAAGAGGAGCAAATCATAAGACAAATCATGAATGGAATCAAAGCAGACGACAAGTGGGAGTCATTCACAACAGCCATGGATTTATACATGGATATGCATGTACCCGACCTCAACACACTCATGGGCCAACTCTTCACTCATGAAGCAAAGATTAGCAAAGGTGGTGAGTCCTCAAGAGGTAATCAAACTTCTGCCTTATATTATGATAAAGCTAAGGTCAAGGACAAGTCAAAGAATAGAAAGAATGAAGATGAAGGAAGCTCTTTCCAAGCAAACTTTGCAGGTAGAGGACGAGCTAGAGGAAGAGGCAGAATTGGAAAGCAAGGCAGGGGGAGATTCCAATCATCTCAACCTTGCAACATATGTGGCTTATCTAACCATACTACTGAAGAATGTTTCAGGAACCCGAGGAACTCAAGAGGAAGAGGATTCAATAGAGGTGGCTATGGATCAAATAGAGGCAGGTACAATGGAGGCTACAACAACAACTACTACAACAACAATTACAACAACAACAACAACTATCAAAGTGGCCATAGAGGAAGAAGAGATTACAATAACTATGCAGAGGACCAAAGTCAAGAAGATTCATTATTGATTATGAATCTATCAACGAAGAAGGGTAAGGATGATGATCACATATTTTACATTGATTCGGGATGCTCGAACCATGTAGCAGGAAATGTGGCTTTACTTTCTGATTTGGAAGATCCTCATAACAAGCATGAAGTGCAGACAGGAGATGACACAAAGCACTCAGTGGAGAAGATAGGTAATGTGAAGACATCAGATGGGAATATGAACCTCTTAAGCAAAGTCTTGTATGTCCCTACAATTACCAAAAATTTAATAAGTGTTGGACAGATTGTTGAAAAAGGATTGCAGGTTAGATTCAATCGATTTGGAGCATATGTTGAAGACCCAAGGCAAGGCTTTCGAAGGATTGCCAAAGGAGAAAAGACAGGAAGGCTTTTCACTTTTGAAGTGGAAGATACAAAGAACATAGCTTTGTTTAGCTATGGATCTCAAACTCTAACAGAGTTGGAGATATGGCACAAAAGGCTTGCTCACATTGGTGAGAGGACACTCAAACAGATTTGCAGGGACCAAAGTGTACTTGGTTTGCCTAATATCACAAGGCAACACATGATTTATAAGTGTGAAGCTTGTCAACTCGGCAAGGCTCATAGACAACCTTTCAATAAGAAAGGATATATGTATCAAAATCCTTTGGATCTAGTGCACACGGATGTGTGGGGTCCAAGTAAGGAGCCATCTATATCAGGCTCAAGATATTATGTGTCTTTCATAGATGATTGTAGCAGGTGGACCATTCTGTTTTTCATGAAGCACAAGGATGAAGTGTTTAATTGCTTTAAGAAGTATATTGCTCTTGTTGAAAACCAAACAGGTAGGACTTTGAAAAGACTCAGATCAGATGGTGGAGGAGAATACTTCTCTTCTGAATTTGATGCCTTCTTGCATGAAAGAGGCATTAAAAGGGAAGTCACTACAAGGTATACACCCGAACTCAATGGTGTAGCAGAGAGGAGGAATAGAGCTATCGTCGAAGCTGCAAGGTCCATGCTCAACGAAAAGGGATTGCCGAACTACCTATGGGCAGAGGCTGTGTCGACAGCCACATATCTCATAAATAGACTTCCATCTAAGTCACTAGATGGAACCACTCCATATGAAGTGTGGAATGGAAGAAGACCTAGTCTAGAGCATTGTAAAATCTTTGGATGCTTAGCCTATGCTCACATTCCTTCTCAAGTAAGAGGGAAATTGGATCCCAAGGCAGAGAAGTGTGTATTCATTGGTTATGATCAAAACCAAAAAGGATATAGATTGTACAATCCAACCAATAAAGGATTTTCTGTGAGTAGAGATGTAATTTTTGATGAAAACAAATCATGGTTTGATGATGACAGGAAAGTGAAGCTGCCATATGACTTGGATGAAGATTTTCCATCACTTCAACCAAAGGAGCCAAAGCAGATTGAAGAAAGTGATTCGGAGATTGACCTAGAAGACTTGGAAAGACTAAAGCTATGGAAGAACAAAGGTAAAGCAAAGATGCAGGATGCTACATATGGACCCGAGAGCTCACATCAACCACTTAGAAGGTCTTCGAGGGAGAAGAAGAAACCAGAGAGGTTTGGTTATGATACTTCTTTGGTCACCAAGCACTCAATCTACATTGCAAAGGATTCAACCAATGAAGAACCTACCACATTCGAAGAAGCACAAAGCAAGAAAGCTTGGAGAGATGCAATGGATGAAGAAATGGAAGCCTTGAAGGAGAATGACACTTGGGAGCTTGTACCTAACAAGCCATCTATGAAGATAATCGGATCTCGATGGATATACAAAATCAAGAAGAATCCAGATGGAAGTATAAATAGACACAAAGCAAGGTTAGTTGCTAAAGGGTTTGCTCAAACCCATGGTATTGATTATGAGGAGACTTTCTCTCCTGTTGCAAAAATGCCTACAATTAGGGTTCTCATTAGTCTTGCTGCATCTAGAAATTGGAATCTTTATCAACTTGATGTAAAGAATGCTTTCTTGAATGGATGGATTTCTGAGGAAGTGTATATGGCACAACCTCCTGGATATGAGGATGCACATCATCCTAACTATGTATGCAAACTAAAGAAAGCTTTGTATGGATTGAAGCAAGCTCCAAGAGCTTGGAATTTCAGATTGGTTACTTATTTGCAGGACCAAGGATTCAAAGCTAGCAAGGCGGATACCTCTTTGTTCATAAAGAGGAATGGATCTGAAGTGATCTATTTATGTGTGTATGTTGATGATATTATTATCACAGGCAATGATCTTGAAGGAATCAAACAGGTAAAGAGTCAAATGAAGGAGGAGTTCAAAATAAGTGACCTCGGACCACTCACTTATTTTCTTGGATTGGAGTTGATCTACACAGATTCAGGTATATACATCACACAAAGGAAGTATGTCCATGACATGCTCGTCAAGTTCAAGATGGAAAATACCAAGTGTGCAGGTACACCTATGGAGCAAAATCATAAGCTTAGTGCTTATGAAGGAGAGCCAATTGAAGACATCACAAGCTATCAAAGCTTGGTTGGAAGTTTGAACTATGCAACACTCACAAGGGTGGATATATGCTATAGTGTTAGCATATTGAGTCAGTTTATGCATAAGCCGAGAAGACCACATATGGAAGCGGCCAAGCGAGTCCTCAAGTACCTAAAGGGGACCATGAATGAAGGTTTGTTCTATTCATATACTTCAGATATTGAGCTAAAGGTCTACTCAGATGCAGATTGGGCCGGATCTAAAGATGATAGAAGAAGCACATCAGGGTATATATCATTTGCAGGTTCAAAAATCATTTCTTGGTCATCGAAGAAGCAACCAACCATGGCATTATCTTCTACTGAAGCTGAATATAGAGGTTTGGCTAATGCAACTCAAGAAATCATGTGGTTAAAATCTTTGTACACAGATCTTGGACTTCATTCTTCAACACCTCACATTTTTGGTGACAACACAAGCTCACTACATCTAGCAGCTAATCCGGTATACCATGCTAGAACCAAGCATATTGAAGTCCACTACCATTATGTAAGGGAGAAGCTAATGAGCAAGGATATTCAACTATCCTACGTCTCTACAGATATGCAATGTGCAGACATGTTGACGAAAGCTCTTGATGGTACGAAATTAAGTAGATTCAAGTTGATGATTGGTTTGCAGGAAATCAAGGACAATTGAAGACTTATTTGGAGGCCAAGCATGTTAGGCTTGAGGGGGAGCTGTTGGTGCATTTTGCCCAAGCCTACATGCTTGATATGCTTGATATTATCCTCATTTGTAAGTCACATGAGTAGTCATGTGAACACCTCTTGTAAAAGAGTACATTTTATCTCTTGTAAATGGAAAAAGAAAAAAGTAAAAGGATGGCTTACCTCATCCATGATGTAAAAGCAAATTCGTGGCTCCAACTACCAAAATCACGAATTTTTGAGCTGAGGGAATCTCTCCTAACTTTGGGGATCACTTTTAGGTGGAGCCATTCGAATTCGAATTCAAAACTCCCTCCAAGAATTGCTATAAAAGGAGCAAGAAGGAAGAGGCGATTAGCAAGCCTTGTACGTGACCACTTCATGTCATTTTGTAGAGATTGAAGAGCTTACTCCATAGCTCTATCATTCTACTCCCATTGTGCAAAGTTTCATTGCCAATGTGGTTGTAATCATATGTGAATCTATACATTTATTATCATCTACCTCTCTGTTTGTTCTCTGCTATACTCACTCAGAGCAGTAACTTCAGAAGGTCATATCTCGAGTTTTACTGAACCTTTTTCAGTGTTTTAATATGCGTTGGATAGCTCTCACTGTTTAGTTTCTACCTATAAAGTTTCAAGGTCATTGGATTTATACTTTTGGAGATATCTGCATTTTACTGCTTACTGGTCTATCTCTGCAGAGCCCCGAGAATTGTGGGAATGTTCCAGAACTTGATGAAACTTGTTCTCAGTGCTCAGTCCATCATTTGAAGTGTTTTAACTTGGAATAGGAAGCTTGCTAAGTCTATTTGCTATGCCCAAAAGGAATTTTTCTAATTCCTTCCAGGTTGAGAGCACTGTTCATTTTTTCCAGCAGGTGTATGTCCAAAAATAGCAAGTTTTGGGAGCTAGTCATTTCGCAACTAGCCTGTCTTGACTTAAACTTTTGGGATACATGTTCCAAAGTACTTGGCTGATATTTTGGTGGATTTAGGAAGCTCAAAGGGTCTACTAATCAACTCTGAAGTCTCAGTTGGCTGGTGTGAAGCTGGTTGTAGCGGCACCTACTCATCTTTGGATTGCATCCACCATCTCTCTTCACAGGGAGGTCATAGGAGGGCTAGCATGCCCCTTGGCCAGCTAAGCGATAGCATGTTGGTGCAATACTAATAGAATATTCCATGGTATATTCCATATCTATAATTAATTTTGATGGAATATCCATGAAATCCTTCAATGAAAATCTATCCTAATTGATATCTTTCTTTCACATGGAAGAGATAGGAATCCACATGTGTTATGTGCGATTGTTATGAGTGCATATGCGTTTGTGCTTACTCTATTTGAAAACATCACTAGATCACATGAAGCTTAGGGCATATCGTTGTTGGTGCATTTTGCCCAAGCCTACATGCTTGATATGCTTGATATTATCCTCATTTGTAAGTCACATGAGTAGTCATGTGAACACCTCTTGTAAAAGAGTACATTTTATCTCTTGTAAATGGAAAAAGAAAAAAGTAAAAGGATGGCTTACCTCATCCATGATGTAAAAGCAAATTCGTGGCTCCAACTACCAAAATCACGAATTTTTGAGCTGAGGGAATCTCTCCTAACTTTGGGGATCACTTTTAGGTGGAGCCATTCGAATTCGAATTCAAAACTCCCTCCAAGAATAGCTATAAAAGGAGCAAGAAGGAAGAGGCGATTAGCAAGCCTTGTACGTGACCACTTCATGTCATTTTGTAGAGATTGAAGAGCTTACTCCATAGCTCTATCATTCTACTCCCATTGTGCAAAGATTCATTGCCAATGTGGTTGTAATCATATGTGAATCTATACATTTATTATCATCTACCTCTCTGTTTTGTTCTCTGCTATACTCACTCAGAGCAGTAACTTCAGAAGGTCATATCTCGAGTTTTACTGAACCTTTTTCAGTGTTTTAAAGTGCGTTGGATAGCTCTCACTGTCTAGTTTCTACCTATAAATTTTCAAGGTCATTGGATTTATACTTGTGGAGATATCTGCATTTTACTGCTTACTGGTCTATCTCTGCAGAGCCCCGAGAATTGTGGGAATGTTCCAGAACTTGATGAAACTTGTTCTCAGTGCTCAGTCCATCATTTGAAGTGTTTTAACTTGGAATAGGAAGCTTGCTAAGTCTATTTGCTATGCCCAAAAGGAATTTTTCTAATTCCTTCCAGGTTGAGAGCACTGTTCATTTTTTCCAGCAGGTGTATGTCCAAAAATAGCAAGTTTTGGGAGCTAGTCATTTCGCAACTTGTCGGTCTTGACTTAAACTTTTGGGATACATGTTCCAAAGTACTTGGCTGATATTTTGGTGGATTTAGGAAGCTCAAAGGGTCTACTAATCAACTCTGAAGTCTCAGTTGGCTGGTGTGAAGCTGGTTGTAGCGGCACCTACTCATCTTTGGATTGCATCCACCATCTCTCTTCACAGTGGTATCAGAGCATAGTCAAGCAACATGGGAGATGGATTTCCATCAACAATTGACAAATTGGATCGAAACAACTATCCGGCATGGTCTCTAAGGATGGAGGCTTACCTTCAAGGGAGGAATCTATATGGATTCATATCCGGAGATGAAGCAATGCCAACCATGAGGAACAAAGGGCAACCATCACATGAAGAAGTGGAAGGACTTTCGAATTGGTGTTCGAAGGATGCACTTGCAAGGTCCTATATTCTAAACTCAATCTCTGATTTTCTTTTACCTCATGTCAAGGGATGCAAGACATCAAGAGAAACCTGGAATGCACTTGCTTCTTTCTTCTCTTCCAACACTCGAGCAAGGAAGAACCAATTGTGGATGGAGTTCACAACAATGAAGAAAAGCCCGAAGCAAAATGTGACTGATTATGTCACAAAGATGAAGGAGATTTCCGACCAACTTGGAAGCATTGGAGAGGTAATTGAAGAGGAGCAAATCATAAGACAAATCATGAATGGAATCAAAGCAGACGACAAGTGGGAGTCATTCACAACAGCCATGGATTTATACATGGATATGCATGTACCCGACCTCAACACACTCATGGGCCAACTCTTCACTCATGAAGCAAAGATTAGCAAAGGTGGTGAGTCCTCAAGAGGTAATCAAACTTCTGCCTTATATTCTGATAAAGCTAAGGTCAAGGACAAGTCAAAGAATAGGAAGAATGAAGATGAAGGAAGCTCTTTCCAAGCAAACTTTGCAGGTAGAGGAAGAGCTAGAGGAAGAGGCAGAGGTGGAAAGCAAGGCAGGGGGAGATTCCAATCATCTCAACCTTGCAACATATGTGGCTTATCTAACCATACTACTGAAGAATGTTTCAGGAATCCAAGGAACTCAAGAGGAAGAGGATTCAATAGAGGTGGCTATGGATCAAATAGAGGTAGGTACAATGGAGGCTACAACAACAACAACTACTACAACAACAATTACAACAACAACAACAACTATCAAAGTGGCCATAGAGGAAGAAGAGATTACAATAACTATGCAGAGGACCAAAGTCAAGAAGATTCATTATTGATTATGAATCTATCAACAAAGAAGGGTAAGGATGATGATCACATATTTTACATTGATTCGGGATGCTCGAACCATGTAGCAGGAAATGTGGCTTTACTTTCTGATTTGGAAGATCCTCATAACAAGCATGAAGTGCAGACAGGAGATGACACAAAGCACTCAGTGGAGAAGATAGGTAATGTGAAGACATCAGATGGGAATATGAACCTCTTAAGCAAAGTCTTGTATGTCCCTACAATTACCAAAAATTTAATAAGTGTTGGACAGATTGTTGAAAAAGGATTGCAGGTTAGATTCAATCGATTTGGAGCATATGTTGAAGACCCAAGGCAAGGCTTTCGAAGGATTGCCAAAGGAGAAAAGACAGGAAGGCTTTTCACTTTTGAAGTGGAAGATACAAAGAACATAGCTTTGTTTAGCTATGGATCTCAAACTCTAACAGAGTTGGAGATATGGCACAAAAGGCTTGCTCACAGTGGTGAGAGGACACTCAAACAGATTTGCAGGGACCAAAGTGTACTTGGTTTGCCTAATATCACAAGGCAACACATGATTTATAAGTGTGAAGCTTGTCAACTCGGCAAGGCTCATAGACAACCTTTCAATAAGAAAGGATATATGTATCAAAATCCTTTGGATCTAGTGCACACGGATGTGTGGGGTCCAAGTAAGGAGCCATCTATATCAGGCTCAAGATATTATGTGTCTTTCATAGATGATTGTAGCAGGTGGACCATTCTGTTTTTCATGAAGCACAAGGATGAAGTGTTTAATTGCTTTAAGAAGTATATTGCTCTTGTTGAAAATCAAACAGGTAGGACTTTGAAAAGACTTAGATCAGATGGTGGAGGAGAATACTTCTCTTCTGAATTTGATGCCTTCTTGCATGAAAGAGGCATTAAAAGGGAAGTCACTACAAGGTATACACCTGAACTCAATGGTGTAGCAGAGAGGAGGAATAGAGCTATCCTCGAAGCTGCAAGGTCCATGCTCAACGAAAAGGGATTGCCGAACTACCTATGGGCAGAGGCTGTGTCGACAGCCACATATCTCATAAATAGACTTCCATCTAAGTCACTAGATGGAACCACTCCATATGAAGTGTGGAATGGAAGAAGACCTAGTCTAGAGCATTGTAAAATCTTTGGATGCTTAGCCTATGCTCACATTCCTTCTCAAGTAAGAGGGAAATTGGATCCCAAGGCAGAGAAGTGTGTATTCATTGGTTATGATCAAAACCAAAAAGGATATAGATTGTACAATCCAACCAATAAAGGATTTTCTGTGAGTAGAGATGTAATTTTTGATGAAAACAAATCATGGTTTGATGATGACAGGAAAGTGAAGCTGCCATATGACTTGGATGAAGATTTTCCATCACTTCAACCAAAGGAGCCAAAGCAGATTGAAGAAAGTGATTCGGAGATTGACCTAGAAGACTTGGAAAGACTAAAGCTATGGAAGAACAAAGGTAAAGCAAAGATGCAGGATGCTACATATGGACCCGAGAGCTCACATCAACCACTTAGAAGGTCTTCGAGGGAGAAGAAGAAACCAGAGAGGTTTGGTTATGATACTTCTTTGGTCACCAAGCACTCAATCTACATTGCAAAGGATTCAACCAATGAAGAACCTACCACATTCGAAGAAGCACAAAGCAAGAAAGCTTGGAGAGATGCAATGGATGAAGAAATGGAAGCCTTGAAGGAGAATGACACTTGGGAGCTTGTACCTAACAAGCCATCTATGAAGATAATCGGATCTCGATGGATATACAAAATCAAGAGGAATCCAGATGGAAGTATAAATAGACACAAAGCAAGGTTAGTTGCTAAAGGGTTTGCTCAAACCCATGGTATTGATTATGAGGAGACTTTCTCTCCTGTTGCAAAAATGCCTACAATTAGGGTTCTCATTAGTCTTGCTGCATCTAGAAATTGGAATCTTTATCAACTTGATGTAAAGAATGCTTTCTTGAATGGATGGATTTCTGAGGAAGTGTATATGGCACAACCTCCTGGATATGAGGATGCACATCATCCTAACTATGTATGCAAACTAAAGAAAGCTTTGTATGGATTGAAGCAAGCTCCAAGAGCTTGGAATTTCAGATTGGTGACTTATTTGCAGGACCAAGGATTCAAAGCTAGCAAGGCGGATACCTCTTTGTTCATAAAGAGGAATGGATCTGAAGTGATCTATTTATGTGTGTATGTTGATGATATTATTATCACAGGCAATGATCTTGAAGGAATCAAACAGGTAAAGAGTCAAATGAAGGAGGAGTTCAAAATAAGTGACCTCGGACCACTCACTTATTTTCTTGGATTGGAGTTGATCTACACAGATTCAGGTATATACATCACACAAAGGAAGTATGTCCATGACATGCTCGTCAAGTTCAAGATGGAAAATACAAAGTGTGCAGGTACACCTATGGAGCAAAATCATAAGCTTAGTGCTTATGAAGGAGAGCCAATTGAAGACATCACAAGCTATCAAAGCTTGGTTGGAAGTTTGAACTATGCAACACTCACAAGGGTGGATATATGCTATAGTGTTAGCATATTGAGTCAGTTTATGCATAAGCCGAGAAGACCACATATGGAAGCGGCCAAGCGAGTCCTCAAGTATCTAAAGGGGACCATGAATGAAGGTTTGTTTTATTCATTTACTTCAGATATTGAGCTAAAGGTCTACTCAGATGCAGATTGGGCCGGATCTAGAGATGATAGAAGAAGCACATCCGGGTATATATCATTTGCAGGTTCAAAAATCATTTCTTGGTCATCGAAGAAGCAACCAACCGTGGCGTTATCTTCTACTGAAGCAGAATATAGAGGTTTGGCTAATGCAACTCAAGAAATCATGTGGTTAAAGTCTTTGTACACAGATCTTGGACTTCATTCTTCAACACCTCATATTTTTGGTGACAACACAAGCTCACTACATCTAGCAGCTAATCCGGTTTACCATGCTAGAACCAAGCATATTGAAGTCCACTACCATTATGTAAGGGAGAAGTTAATGAGCAAGGATATTCAACTATCCTATGTCTCTACAGATATGCAATGTGCAGACATGTTGACGAAAGCTCTTGATGGTACGAAGTTAAGTAGATTCAAGTTGATGATTGGCTTGCAGGAAATCAAGGACAATTGAAGACTTATTTGGAGGCCAAGCATGTTAGGCTTGAGGGGGAGCTGTTGGTGCATTTTGCCCAAGCCTACATGCTTGATATGCTTGATATTATCCTCATTTGTAAGTCACATGAGTAGTCATGTGAACACCTCTTGTAAAAGAGTACATTTTATCTCTTGTAAATGGAAAAAGAAAAAAGTAAAAGGATGGCTTACCTCATCCATGATGTAAAAGCAAATTCGTGGCTCCAACTACCAAAATCACGAATTTTTGAGCTGAGGGAATCTCTCCTAACTTTGGGGATCACTTTTAGGTGGAGCCATTCGAATTCGAATTCAAAACTCCCTCCAAGAATAGCTATAAAAGGAGCAAGAAGGAAGAGGCGATTAGCAAGCCTTGTACGTGACCACTTCATGTCATTTTGTAGAGATTGAAGAGCTTACTCCATAGCTCTATCATTCTACTCCCATTGTGCAAAGATTCATTGCCAATGTGGTTGTAATCATATGTGAATCTATACATTTATTATCATCTACCTCTCTGTTTTGTTCTCTGCTATACTCACTCAGAGCAGTAACTTCAGAAGGTCATATCTCGAGTTTTACTGAACATTTTTCAGTGTTTTAAAGTGCGTTGGATAGCTCTCACTGTCTAGTTTCTACCTATAAATTTTCAAGGTCATTGGATTTATACGTGTGGAGATATCTGCATTTTACTGCTTACTGGTCTATCTCTGCAGAGCCCCGAGAATTGTGGGAATGTTCCAGAACTTGATGAAACTTGTTCTCAGTGCTCAGTCCATCATTTGAAGTGTTTTAACTTGGAATAGGAAGCTTGCTAAGTCTATTTGCTATGCCCAAAAGGAATTTTTCTAATTCCTTCCAGGTTGAGAGCACTGTTCATTTTTTCCAGCAGGTGTATGTCCAAAAATAGCAAGTTTTGGGAGCTAGTCATTTCGCAACTTGTCGGTCTTGACTTAAACTTTTGGGATACATGTTCCAAAGTACTTGGCTGATATTTTGGTGGATTTAGGAAGCTCAAAGGGTCTACTAATCAACTCTGAAGTCTCAGTTGGCTGGTGTGAAGCTGGTTGTAGCGGCACCTACTCATCTTTGGATTGCATCCACCATCTCTCTTCACAATCGTCTCACTAATATGAGATCAAGAATCACACTTAGAATCAAGATCTTGAGAATCAATTAGGATGTGACAACACTCTAAACCTCATCAAGAAAATCAAACACTTACAAGAGCAGCAATTTGTTGTTGAAAATCTCATAGCACTTGAAGAAATGTCTCACAACTGTGCTTCAATTCTTCCTACAAAATATCATGGTCTAAGAACTACCCTTGATATGAAGATTGCATCCTCCTCTCTTATCTCCGAAGTGTTTTTTACAACTCCTTGATATGAAGATTGCATCCTCCTCTCTTATCTCCGAAGTGTTTTTTACAACTCTTGTAGATTGTTTTTTTTTTTGAAGAACGGTCAAGGTTCAAACAACGCAAAATTTTTAGGAAATTCAAAGGGCAAAGGTTCATTTGGTTGTTCAAAAAATAAGCCAAAGAAGAAGAAGTTTGCTCAAATCTCTTCCAATTCTAAATATAAGGGTCACGATATTAAGGGTTTTAAGAAGAAGCAAGCTGACAAGAGAAATAGTATTATCAAATCCAAATGGAGTAAACAAAAATTTTCAAATAAGCTAGAAATTGACCTACGGGTCGCCATGGAGAAAGTATGCAGATCTACACAAACTTGTGTGGATAAACCGTGTAAACTAGATAGTGAAGCATCTCTACACATGACAAAGAACTTTGGGGAGCTTCTATGCTCCCTCTCCTTGGTGCTAAAGAAAACAAAAATTCCAAAGTGCACAAGATATACATATTTTTAAAACATTATCTAAATTATGTGTTGGAGATAGATGTCTGCGGAAGCACGCAAACAACAGAAGGAAGAAGAAGAAGCTTTGAGCTCGAACACACAATACTGAATGTATTACTAGAGAATGTACAAAGATAAGTACCCCATTAGGGCAATAGGCGTATATACAAACCGGGGGAAAAAAACCTCCTAAAGAGGGAAAAAAGTGCCCTGACGGTCCTAGTGTGTTCACACACATCACTACCTAAATATATCAACAAATCCCACCTAGGAGTGATGCAATGAACAAGGAGCTAGCACTCATGTATAAGGAAGTGCCAAGCTATGTGGAAATCACTCCACAAAAGGAAGTAAGCCGAAAGCTTTGTGGAAAGCTTCAAACTTCTCCCTAGGGAGAGCCTTCCTGAAAAAGGTCTGCAATGTTTTCCTGTGTGGGCACATATGCCAAGCTGAATTCCTCAGTAGAGAACCTCTCCGTGACATAATGATAATGCACCTCAATGTGCTTAGTGCGAGCATGGAACACAGGGTTCCTCACAACTGCCAATGCGCTCTGACTGTCAGTGAAGATGGTGGTGGCAGAAGACTGACCAAAACCCAAATCATCCATAAGGTGTCTGAGTGACACACACTCAACAGTAGCTGTGAAAGCAGTCCTATACTCAGCCTCACAGTAGGAAGTGGCCATAGTAGGCTGCTTCTTGCTCAACCAAGATATACATGAGCTACCAAGCATGAAGCAAAAGCCACTAGTGGACACACGAGTGTCATAGCAACCAGCCCAATCAAAGTCAAAAAAAGCATGCAAATCTGGCGGCAGTGATCTCCCCTTGGGATAAAACAAACCAAGTAGCCGAGTTCCACTTAAGTAGCGAAAGATGCGCTTAACCACCTGCCAATGCTTGACTCCTGGGCAATGCATAAATCTTCTCATCTATGAGACAACAAATTGAACATCTGGCCGAGTAATGCATAAGTAAATCAAGCATCCAATAGCGTGTTGATAGAGAACATCATCAAATGCATCTATAGCATCATGAAGACTCAATCGTAAACTGGTCTCCATAGGAATGGCAATATGCGTACAGTCTTCAAGGCCAAAACACTACAATAATGTGTCAATATATTTCGTTTGACACAAAGCCATTCCACGATCAACTTGCATAAACTGAATGCCCAAATAGTGATGCAAATGCTCGAAATTATACGTCTCAAATGAGGCATGCAAGTTACCCTTAAAATCAGCAATATGCTTTTCAATAGGAGCAGTGAGCAGCATATCGTCAACATAGATAACAACGATCAGAAGCACATCATTAGCACGCTTAACATATAAGGTGATTTAAGCTGGATTGTTCTCAAAACCATGTGCAATCAGATAGGCATGTATCTTCTCATACCAAGCACGTATTGCTTGCTTTAAACCATATAATGCCTTCTTTAAGCTGCACACCTAGTTTTCATGTCCTTTCTGCACAAAGCCACGGGGCTGAAAAGCATACACCTCTTCATGCAAGTCACCATTCAGAAATGTTGTTTTAATATCCAACTGATGTACATTCCAACCATGATGGGCTGCAAGTGCACAAATGCTCCGAACAGTAGTCATACGGCATGTAGGTGCAAAGCTCTCATCAAAATTAATGCCTCTTTCCTGTACATAACCCTTTGCAACAAGCCTAGCTTTATACCTATCAAGTGTACCATCAGGTTTATGCTTCAACTTTTATACCCACTTAGTGCCAATGGCCTTCTTGCCAGGAGGAAAGTCACATAAAGACCAAGTATCATTCTTCATTATTGCATCTTATTCAGATTGCATAGTAGCCATCCAATTTTCTAAATTTTGAGCTTCATCAAATGAAACAGGCTCATTCTCATCAAAAAGACTAGATGCAGGCATAGCATAGTAATCTGATGCAAAAGAGGCACTATGAGTGCCTGATTGAGTACAATATGACAAAGGTGCATCTAATTTGCTGTCACGCAAGGTCTGCACCAGTCATTTTGGCATAGTTCTTGCCTGCTCAATATCACCTCTTTCATCAATAAGTGCATCCTGTAAATCTGCATCAGAAATGGATTGATCTGCATCATCACATGAAACCTACAAAGGTGGAGAAGTTGCCTCATTAGGACCACCACTAGACTGTCCACATGTAAAAAGAGGCATCAAAGTATCATGCATGTCTTTGGAGATAACAAATGTCTCCTTAGTACATGAAAGCAATGGCTGAATAGCATCTTCCATACAAAAACAACATCACCGCTAAATAGAATGCATTGAGTTTATGGATGATATAGACGATAGTCTTTACTTTCATAACTGTACCCAACAAAAATACATTTTTCTCCTTTATCATCCAATTTTCTATGATGTTGTTCAGGCACTAATGCATATGCCAAACAACCAAAAACATGGAGATGAGCAATAGATGGCTTGCGATTATGCCAAGCCTCATATGGAGTGATAGATTGCAGTACTTTAGTGGGACACGTGTTCAGTACATATGCTGCACACATGACATCCTCAAGCCAGAAACTATGAGGTAAAGCCTGACTCTTGACCATACACCTCGCCATTTCCATGAGAGACCTGTTCTTCCGTTCAGCAACTCCATTCTACTAAGGTTTATACGGCACTGTACATTGGTGTTTTATCCCATGTTTAGCCAGAAATGCATTAAAATCAGAAGACATATATTCCCCTCCTGGATCAGAACGGAGGGTACCCATTTTTCATGCTGATAGATTTTTAGCCGAAACCAAAAACTCTTTGAAGCACATGAACACTTCTGACTTTTCCTTTAATGGATATACCCATGCATGGCTCGAAAAATCATCAATGAGAGTCACGAAGTAAAGATAATTTCCAAAAGAGGGTGTTTCCATAGAACCACAGACATCACTATGTACAAGCTGCAATTTCAGCATAGCCCAAATTGAACCATCTTTTGGAAAGGATGAACGTTGCATTTTGCCCAAAATGCAGCCTTCACAAACATGTTTTCGAGGTGCCTCAAGTTTGGGCAACGAGGACACCATTTCAGATTTTTGCAAGCGTAAAAAACTAGTAGAATTTAGATGACCAAAGCGTGCATGCCAAAGGTTTGCATCTGAAATAGCCTGAGAATCATTTACTACATATGCCAAATCATTTACAGATTTTTCATAGTCTATGAGCTTATACAACCTACGATATAAAATGCCAGAAGCAATTATCACATCGCCATTTGACAGATCATGAACTGTACACCTGTCATCAACAAATTTCACAATCAGGCCAATCTTGGCTAATGTAGAAACTGATCAGAGGTTCTTTTTTATCCCTGGCACAAATAAAGCATCTGACAAAGTGAAAGAACTACCATCACCAGTAGTCAAAATGATCTTACCAACTCCCATAACAGGATAAGAGGAGTTGTTGGTGCATGTAACAATATTCCCTATAGGGGTAGGCTCGAGCGAAGAGAAGAAACTACGCTGTGAGGTAGTATGTTTGGTCGCCCCACTATCAAAATACCAAACATCTGAGTCTACTGTAGACATCCACTACTCATGAGAAGATGGGTCAAAACTAAAAACAGTAGTAAACGCCCATTCTTCTTCCTTCACAAGATTTGGAGACTCTATTTTTGGTGTAGAGGCCTCTGCAACAACCATTCCAGCCTCTTTAGCAGCTAGTTTTAGACAGTTCTTTATGATATGATCATTCCCTTTACAATACTTACAAAACAATTTATGCTTTTCCGATTTCTTCTCATCTTTATCCTCCTTCTTTGAATATGTAGAATTATCAGATTTCTGCTTACTAGTTGAAGAGCTCCATTTTCCTTTGCCCTTCTTACTAGCTAGGAAAGCTTGATCTGCAACTCGCATAATGGACATGTTTTGCCTGGACTGATCTTCTTGCAACAGAACAGAGACTAACTCTTCAAATGATAAGGCATTTGGATTGCCTTTCATCATCAACCAAAGAGTAGAAGCAAAACTCTGATATGAATGAGGAAGACCATTCAGAACGGTTTGCAAAAGTGAGCTATTTGGTATAATCTCATCAGGAAAAATCAAGTGTTCCTACAAGTCTTTGATTTTCGTTAGGAAATTGTCCATAGAATCACCTTCATTCATGTGATCACTCTCCAAGTGTTTTCGGAGGTAAGCAACACAAGCCTCATTCCTAGCTTGGTACAATGTGGTAAGTGTATCCCAAGCATTCTTAGCTGTTCTGCAAGAGCGAATGTGAGGAATAATGACAGGTTTGACAGACAAAGCTATCAATGTAGGTGCCTGGGCATCTCTACCATCCTAGCGAATTTGCTCTGCAGTAGGTGCAGCAAAAACAGCAACACAAACAGGAATCTGTGGCATATCATCTTCCACACCATCTTCATCAGCACCAGCACCTGTATTTGTAGTACCTGTAGTCACAGGTCTAACTGGACGTCTTTCAACACCATGCACAATGTTCCACAATCCTTTTCAACCAATACATGTCGCATCATATAAGTCCATAATGGGTAGTTCGTACCATCTAACTTATCCTCAACAACCAACATACAAAATACATCATTGCTTTCAACCATGGCCAGCGACTAAAATACCTTGATGTAGAAAATTGACAGCTCTCAAAAACTTGAACACAACTGCCCAGAAGAGTTCTGCTAGACTTGTAGCAGACATCAAGATGCTTAAACTGGCGAACAAAAAATGGTATATACCTTTGGCACAAAGAGACAAAATAACCTACAGAATCGCTACGATAGTGCGTTAAGAGGCCGAAATGAGCTCAGATCGCAATTTTGGCACCGCACAACGAAGGTGTTTTGATCTTTGAAACACCTTGAGTATGCTCACCAAATTTCGTGCGAGTCTGAGACTGCAAACTTAGGAGTGTCGACGGCGCCCTAGATGAAGGGACGACCTGCTCTGATACCAATTGTTGGAGATAGATGTCTGCGGAAGCACACGAACAACACAAGGAAGAAGAAGAAGCCTGGAGCACAAACACACAATACTAAATGTGTTACTAGAGAATGTACAAAGATAAGTACCCCATTAGGGCAATAGGCGTATATACAAGTCGGGGGAAAAAAACCTCCTAAAGAGGGAAAAAAGTGCCCCAGCAGTCCTAGTGTGTTCACACACATCACTACCTAAATATATCAGTATTATGTGAGATAAATATAATCCGATTTACAAGCTTCCTTATTTTTGAAAAAGGTAATTGATGCACTCAAGCATGTACACTTGCATGTTTTTATTTTCCATAAGAAGCAAAGTTAGTATGTTTTTGAATAGATGCATTAAGTGCATGCATTACAAGGTCAAGAACTACTTGAACTAGTATAGGGCATGAAAACAAAAACATGCCAACGCATGCATGAAAGCACATTTATTTGCATATTAAAGAGCATGATTTTTTGCTAAGTAGATAAACAAATATACTTTCATATTTGATAGATTAATTTTGAATAAATCAAGCTAGACATTTGGGAGGATGTAAACATAGTTAGTTGTAAAGTTATGCTAGCTGTCTTGCAACTCAAGTAATTACTCAGTTCTTTTCCAAAGCAATAGTTAGGTATTAGATACTTAAGGAAGACTTACATTAAATATCTTTGATGTCTTGCTTAGTAAAAGTAGGCACAAATAGAAAATCAAGTTTTCAACTTTTTTCTCATTTTGATGGACAAGAAAAAATGACTACTTGCAAACTTATAAGGTTTATGATAACTCCAAAAAGGATGATAAGTTAATAAAAGTTTCACTAGCTCCATGAGCACTTTGAAGTGAACACTCTTACTTGATTCCATCCCACTACGTGGTGGATATCAAAGAAATGTCAATTCTTTTGTATTGAAGGTATCCAATGGTCCATATTAATGCATACAAAATACTCCATGTGAAAATAAAATATGTTGAAATTTTATAAAATACTTATAAAACAATATATTCAAGTACTTTGAAAGATTTAGAAATTTTAAGATAGGTGAAATGCATTTTGAACTCCATTAATGTATTTTGAAACAATTTACATGGATTTTTGTTAACGTTAGTAAGACTCATTAAGCCTACCAACTTATCTAAGCATTAACAAACCTCCTTATTTCATGCTAATAAGATCAACATGAGAATCATTATCAATTTTGATCATGCATAAGTCTTTCCGTAGCTCACTACACCTATTATTTTTAGTGATTATACCTCTTCTAATAAATGTTTCTTGACTTGTTCCCTATCATAAATACTTGTTGCAAAATATATTCGGATTCAACAAGTTCTTGGTAAGTACAGTTACACTCCCATTATGAAAACCAATTGAATTAAGAGGTTCGTCCAAAGTTTTCATAGCTTTATGGATTATCAACTAGTTTGATGGAAAATATGTATTCTATATGGAAATTGAATAATGTATCGAAACATTTCATGAAGGCATCCAATGTGGAAAAAGAAAACTTTTCTAATGCAAATGGATTAACGGGATTTCAATCTTTATCTAATGTGTCATCAGCAGGTTTTTCTAACAGGTATATCCCATTCCCTAGAAGTATGTGCATCTATGTATTCAGCTAAACCATATGTACTCATTTGTTATCTTTTTTTTACGTTTTAAGATTATGTGCAATATGGACATGGATAAAGAATAGATGCACCTTGTTTGCAAGGAAAAATGTCGGTAGTCTTTAAATCCGCATCCAAATGCCCATCTATCTCAAAATAACCCAAATTTACTAAATTGCATTTTTCACCATGAATTTTAGAAGCTATTGTAAACACACCCATGAACTTTTTGCAACCCCTTCAGGTGTTTCTGTAAGAAATAAAAGAGCACTGCAGAATAGACCTATACACAGAGTTGAGACAAAAATGCAGACAAAGATAGATGTAGACTGAGAGATAGAGAACTCAAATTCTCAGATTGCCGAGCGTAATGCAGTTACAATGATGGTGTTGTCCACCCGTGCACTCCCACTATGGAGCTTAGATGGCGATCTAGAGAGACTCTAGATGAAGGGCTTACTAGTGCGCAATGCTATGTAAACCTCAACCTGGGTCGTGCTTATATAGCTTTTACAAGGAGGTTCGGTATAGATAAACATAGTCGGGAGATACAAAATAGTCGGTAAAATATATGATCCGACAATATCTCCACGACCAGAAGTCCTACGCTCTCGGCCCTACGGGTCGAGGGGATAGGCCCCCCGCACCCCGCAAAAGGGGGCAAGCCCCCCTCTGCACTCTCCCCATTAAGGTTCTATGGGGAAACCGCGCGACGCGAGAAGGCCTTTATTTTCACCTTAAATGGCAACCCAATGGCCTGGAAGTTTATGCCCTACGTAACCTAACGGCTAGGCTCCCAAAGATCATCTTCAACCATCAAGGGTCACACATAGACCTCATCTAACTTGGAAGTTAGGGTTCCACAAATGTCCCGGCTCTCATAATGGCTTCTCCTCATAATGGGGGCCTTACAACTTAGAGCACCATGGATCATTTGTGGTCACATGAGGGTGGATTATTGAGCACATCTAACACCCCCCCTCAATGTCCACCCGATGGTGAACTACCTCCTTGGTCCAATCCCAAGCTTTGGAGAGTGTCAAAGAAGTTGCTCTCTCCCAAGAGCCTTGGTGAAGATGTCTGCCCATTTTCTTGAGTAGGGTAATAGGTTATCTCCACGACCCCATCCTCAATCAACTCACGCACAAAGTACTATGTATCATTCATTGATGATCATAGTAGAATGAGATTTTTGTATTTCATTAAACAGAAGAGTGAAGTCTTTGATTGTTTCAAAAAATTTAAATCATTTGTCGCGAAGCAAACAGGAAGATATGTTAAGAAGCTAAGATCCGATGGAGGGGGAGAGTATTTCTCTCAAGCTTTTACTGATTTTTTGTATGATGAAGGTATCAAAAGAGAAGTTACATGCAGGTATACTCCACAACAAAATGGAGTTGCAGAAAGAAGAAACAGAATCATAGCAGAAGCATCTAGAAGCATGCTAAATGATATGTGTTTGCCTAATTCTTTTTGGGTTGAAGCTATTAGCACAAGTGTGTACATTATGAATAGAGTACCTACTGCTGGAGTTCATCATTTGACACCATATGAAGTATGGCATGGAAGGAAACCAAGTGTAAGTCATTTGAAAGTATTTTGTTGTGTATGTTATGTACATGTACCTAGTGAAGTGAGATCAAAACTTGATGTGAAATCAGAAAAGTGTATATTTATTGGTTATGCAGATACTCAAAGAGGATATAGATGTTATAATCCTCATACCAATAAGGTGGTTGTTTCAAGAGATGTAAACTTTGATGAGTCACTTTCATGGTATGTAGATAAGAAAAGTTTGTAGGTCATAAATGAAGATGAAGATATAGGTGAAGGAGATGAGTGCTTACCTCAGCCCACAAGAAGTTTAAGTGATGAGAAAAGCGGTTTGGATGAAGAAAGGGAGCTACCTTTCAATGAAAGATTAAGGCAAGATTCACCTCCTAGTGTTAAAAGTAAAGGTAAACTCAAACTTGTTGAAGTTAATGATGAAGGAGAGGAAATTAGTGATGTATGTGACTATGGAGAATCATCAAAGGTTCCTAATAAGAAAGGAAGAGCATCTACGTTGGAGGTAAGAAGAACTTCAAGAGTGAGTAAGCAACCTCAAAGGTATACGTATGAACCTTTCATGACTACTCATTATGCTTTTATGACAAAAGTTGAGCAGGAAAATGAACCCACATGTTACGATGAGGCAAAAGGAGATGAAAAGTGGGAGAAAGCAATGAGCAAAGAAATGGAAGCACTACAGGATAACAAGACTTGGAATTTAGTTCCAAAGACACCAAAGCAAAAGATAATTGGTTGCAAGTGGGTTTTTAAGATTAAAAGAAATAGTGATGGTAGTGTGTCAAGATATAAGGCGAGACTTGTAGCAAAAGGATATAATCAAACTGAAGGATTGGACTATGAGGAAACATTTAGTACAGTAGCAAACATGGCAACGGTGAGAACTTTGTTGGCTTTAGCTGCAAGTAAAAAGTGGAATATATATCAACTCGATATAAAGAATGTCTTTCTTAATGGTGAGTTAAATGAAGAAGTGTATATGTCACAACCACATGGTTATATGAATGCAAAATGTCCTGATCATGTATGCAGGTTAAAGAAGGCATTGTATGGTCTTAAACACGCACCAAGGGCATGGAATGCAAGGTTGGTAAAGTATCTTATGCTGCAAGGATACACAACGAGTCATGCTGATCCTTCACTTTATGTAAAATATGTAGACGACATGTGTGTCTATGTATGCATTTATGTGGATGACATGTTGACTACAGGAAATGATGCAAAAGCAATTGATGAGATAAAAGGTAATTTGGGAAAAGAATTTAAAATTTCAGATCTTGGTTTGCTTAGATACTTTCTTGGGATTGAAATTGTGTATAGCAATGAAGGTATGTGGTTGATACAGAGAAAGTATTATGTGATATGCTGAAAAGGTTTGGTATGCACGAATGTAAATTTGTTTCCACTCCAATGGAATGTAATGTAAAGTTGAGTGCAAAGGAAGGTGATGATTTGTATGATGTGAATGCATATAGATCCATGGTAGGATCTTTGATTTATGCAACAAAAACTAGACCTGATATATGCTATGCAGTGGGAGGAACAAAGCATATAGAGGTTCACTATCATTATGTTCGAGAGAAGGCCATAAACAATGAAGTACAAGTTTCTTTTGTGGGAAAAAAGTATCAAGTTGCAGATATCTTCACGAAATCCTTGGATGGACCAAAGCTTCAAAGATTCAACTATATTCTTGGCATGAAGGAAATACCCTTTGAAACTTGAGGGGGAGAATGTTGCGAACATTTGTTTTATGTAGGGTAAAAGTTTCAAATTATGTAAATACCTTTGGGAAGTCTTCAAATACTTCAAGAAGGCTCATATTATTCATAAAAGATAGCAAAAATACCACGTGAGTTCTAGAACATGGTGAGTCAAATTAGTGAGTCACAAGGGAGCTGCAGTGGTGTCCTAGTGGAAGGTCGATGTGGCTAGTTCTCAAAGTCCATCAATACTTTGCTTATTTGGGCACTTGAGTCATGTAATACCTCCACCCAAGTGTCTAACACGAATTTAGATGTAGTAGTAAGGTTTTAGA
>CM035411.1:55211841-55216841 GCA_020310875.1 Ceratopteris richardii
TATTGATTCAGGATGTTCTAACCATGTAGCTGGCAATGTGGCACTACTCTCTGATTTGGAAGAACCCAAGGGCAAACATCAGGTACAGACAGGTGATGATACTAAACATTCTGTTGTTAAGATTGGAAATGTAAAGACATGTGATGGTAATCAGAACCTATTGAGCAGGGTACTCTATGTACCAACCATCACCAAGAATCTAATGAGTGTTGGTCAGATTGTGGAGAAAGGGTTATGTTGGTGCAGACCAATCACCAATTGAAGGCTTGGAAGATCAAATGATGAAGGAAGAATCAATTCCTAAAGTGTGGAAGAAGATCATATTCAGAGGACAAGAGAAGTGTACACATATGTATATTAGCATAGTCATAAATGACTTAGATTTTTTGTTCAGTAAGAATCATGTACAAATTATCTATAAATACTTTGAGAAAAGTCGGGGCATGTATGAGAGCATATGTGACAATGGTTAGAAGTCAAGAATGAGGAAGTTAAAAGTCATGTGATAGAGGAAAAGTTAGTTGAGTTAGCTCTCATCACTCAGTTGTAATTTCTCTGAGTAAATGAAAAGTTTTGCGCCCGATGTTTCTGCGTGTTCTCCTTCTACAGTAGATCAATTGTGAAATGCTTTTGTACAAGTCTAAGTTGAGAGTTGCTTGACCTCTGTGCAAAATTTTAGCTTCCAATTGTAATCAGGCTGAGTGAATTAAGTGTAGGAACATTCATATGTGAAGTATATTCACTGGTTCCTAAAACAGGCGCATATTTCGAAGTTAATGTTTTGATCATTTCTCCTAGCACAGTTTAAAGTTTTGCATGAGTCAGGGCTTAATCTTTAAGTTGGAAGATAAGCTACTCATGTCTAGAAGCATTTTGTAAAACGGGTTCTATTCAAGGAGAACCAAGTCTTAAAAGTTACAGGTGTAAAGTCGACTGTTTTGGATGACAGTTTCTGACATAGGTAACTTGTGAAATCAATTTCTCAAGTTATACTTAACCTTTTGAAGTGATTCAACTTGGAGTAGATGCGCAATCTCTAGGAGATGATTCGTACAAAGTTTCATCAAAAACTTTACAGATTTGATAGGTCAATGTGAATGAACAATGCAGCAGACTTTCCTGTGTATCATCTTCTTCACAGATTTGTTAATCTTTTGGTAATTAGTAGTTGATCCTCTAAATGAGTGGAAAGTTTTGACTTATTCTTGGTATAGAGGTGCTCGAATCACAAGAATAAGTTATTCTTTTGGAGATTAACACTCTCCATCAGGTTACAGGTCAGGTTCACTCAACATGGAGCATATGTGGAAGACCCAAGACATGGTTTCAAAAGAATTGCAAAGGGGGAGAAATCAGGTAGATTGTTTACTTTTGAGCTAGAAGAAACCAAGAACATTGCTTTATATAATTACAAGGATCAAACACTTTCAGAGTTAGAAATATGGCACAAGAGGTTAGGTCACATAGGTGAAAGAACCCTAAAGCAAATGTGCAGGGATCAATGTGTGCTTGGGATACCTAATGTATCCAAACAACACATGATTTACAAGTGTGGTGCTTGTCAGTTTGGTAAGTCTCACAGGTTGCCCTATTCAAGGAAAGGTTTCATGCATAAAGACTACCTAGACTTGGTACACACAGATGTTTGGGGACCTAGCAAGGATCCCTCCATTTCAGGATCAAGGTACTATGTGTCCTTCATTGATGACTATAGCAGGTGGACTATCTTATACTTTATGAAACATAAAGATGAAGTGTTTAACTGTTTCAAGAGGTATCTTGCACTTGTTGAAAATCAAACAGGAAGAAGCTTGAAAAGGCTAAGGTCAGATGGTGGAGGAGAGTACTTCTCAAATGAGTTTGAAGATTTCTTGCAGGAAAGAGGCATCAAAAGGGAGAGAACCACAAGGTACTCACCTGAACAAAATGGAGTAGCTGAAAGAAGGAATAGACTCATAGTAGAAACAACTAGGTCTATGCTTAATGAAAAGAAATTGCCAAATTATCTTTGGGCAGAAGGTGTATCCACTGCCACCTATCTCATTAAGAGGTTGCCATCAAAGTCTCTTGATGGCATGACACCTTATGAAGCTTGGCATGGTAAGAGACCTTCTCTGGATCACTGCAAAATCTTTGGATGTGTAGCATATGTGCATATTCCCTCACAGGTAAGGGGAAAGCTAGACCCTAAAGCTGAAAAATGTATCTTCATTGGTTATGATTTGAACCAAAAGGGATACAGATTCTACAACCCAACAAACAAAGGCTTCAAGGTAAGCAGAGATGTCATCTTTGATGAGAATGACTCATGGTATGAGAATGAATGCAGGAAGGTTAGTCTACCTTATGACATGGAAGAAGATTTTCCAAGGCTTACCAAGGAGGAACCAATCTAGAAAGAAGACTCAAGCTCAGATGATGATAATACAATTAACCTTGAGGAATTCAAGGCATGGAAGTCCAAAGGAAAGATGAAGATGAAGAAGCTAGAGGATATACCAGAATCCTCAACTCAAGCAATGAGGAGATCTCGGAGAGAAAGTAAGAAGCCTATCAAATATGGGTATGACACATCTCTTGTAACTAAGCATTCTGTATATCTTGCAAAGGATTTGTTGAATGAAGAACCAGGTACCTATGAAGAAGCAATTACCAAACCAGAATGGAAAGGAGCTATGGATGAAGAAATGGAAGCTCTCAAGGAGAGTGATACTTGGGACTTGGTACCCAAGAAGGACACTATGAAGGTGATAGGATCCAGATGGATCTACAAGCTAAAGAGGAATCCTGATGGACCAATAAACAGGTACAAAGCTAGGTTGGTTGCCAAGGGTTTTGCACAAACCCAACGCATTGATTATGAGGAGACATTTTCTCCTGTGGCTAAGATGCCAACTATCAGAATATTGGTGAGTGTAGCTGCATCCAAGAATTGGAACATGTACCAATTAGATTTCAAGAATGCTTTCTTGAATGGATGGATATCTGAAGAAGTCTACATGTCACAACCACCTGGCTATGAAGATCCCAAGAAGGTAAATTATGTTTGTAAATTGAAGAAGGCTCTATATGGTTTGAAGCAGGCACCTAGAGCATGGAATTACAGGTTGACAACCTACCTCCAAGACCAAGGATTTGTGATGAGCAAAGCTGATACTTCTCTGTTCATAAAGAGAAGTAGTAGAGAGGTAATCTATTTGTGTGTTTATGTTGATGACATCATCGTTACAGGCAATGATGTCAATGGGATTAGACACATCAAAGGACAGATGATGAAAGAGTTCAAGATTAATGATCTTGGATTATTGAAGTACTTCTTAGGTCTTGAGTTAGTCTACACCAACTCAGGTATATATATCACTCAAAAGAAGTATGTACAGGATATGGTCAAGAAGTTTGGCTTGCAGGATGCTAAAGTCTCAACTACTTCAATGGAGGTCAACCTAAAGCTTAGTGCTCATGAAGGGGATGAAATACAAGACATTACAGGATATCAAAGCATGGTAGGTAGTTTGAATTATGCTACCTTGACATAGCATATGGAGTTAGTGTGCTAAGCCAATTCATGCACAAACCAAGGGTACCTCACCTAGAGGCAGCAAAGAAGATCTTGAAGTATTTGAAGGGAACTCAGAACCATGGTTTGTACTTTCCTTATACATCAGATATTGACATTAAAGTATACTCAGATGCAGATTGGGCAGGATGCAAGGATGATAGGAGGAGCACATCAGGTTACATTTGCTTTGCAGGAGACAAACCTATTTCTTGGTCAGCCAAGAAGCAACCTACAGTGGCATTGTCATCCACTGAAGCAGAGTATAGAGGGCTTGCCAATGCCACTCAAGAAGCTATCTGGTTAAAGCTTTTGTATACAGAACTAGGCCTATACACTAGGCCTCCAATCATCTTTGGAGATAACACAAGCTCTCTTCACCTTGCAGCTAATCCAATATATCATGCTAGGACAAAACACATAGAGGTTCATTACCACTATGTGAGAGAAAAATTGCTAAGCAAAGACATTCAATTGACTTATGTGTCTACTAATATGCAATGTGAATATTTACTCACTAAAGCATTGGATGGAAACAAGTTATGCAGATTCAAATCCATGATTGGATTGCAGGATGTGATTGAAGACTAAAGATGAAGACTTAAGCCAAAGTGCTTGGCTTGAGGGGGAGCTGTTGGTGCATTTCAAGCCTTCACACTTGGCTTGGAACTTTGGAAGATTAGCTTGGACAATTTTCATCAAGGCTTCACTTGAAGGGAAGAGCATAAGAACCCATACCTATGATTTATTATCTTTTTACTTTCATTGTAAAAGTCTTAGTGACTTGTCATTTATGAACACACACCTACTTAATTAAGTCGTGGAAATTGGATGGTGTAAATGGAGAGAATATCTCCCTACTTTTAGAGGAGTGATTATAGGAGATTTGAACTTGAATTCAAATTCAAATCTCAACTCAACTTCTATAAAAGTCAATGTAAAAAGTCGCGGGTAAGTTAGTCCAATTGAGCTCACTCCCCGAGGCATTCTATGATTGTAACCATGTGTGTGTTAGTGCTACTTCATAGCCTACACCACAACACCTCATTTAGCTATGCTTGTCATGCTAATGGGACTGTACAACTACATCAATCAATAGAAGTATACACATTCATTATCTCTGTTTTCTCTGAGTCATCATCTCCAAGTCTGTCAACTTCAATAGGGCATATCTCAGGATCTACTAAACCAAATCAAGTGACTCAAAGCACATTGGAACCAGCTCCAAGCATACTAAACGCTTACAAAATTTCAAGGTCAAAGGATCAGCCATCTCAGAGAAATCCCACTCGAAGTCGTCACTGGTATTAGTCTGCAGAATTCCTAAAATATCGGGGGTACATATAATTTTGCTAAACTTCTTTCTCAGAGTATAGTTTGTCATTTCCTCTCATTCCACTTGCAAATGGTAGCTTGTTAAGCTAATTTAATATGTCCAGAAGGA
>CM035411.1:55244341-55246841 GCA_020310875.1 Ceratopteris richardii
CTTTCAAAACAAATTCTGAAGAAATACATAAACGAGAATTACAATACAAATCATTATTTCTCAAATGAAATTTTCCTTGAAACATAGAACCTAGATTCATACCCAAAAATTCCAAGATTGCTGCATAAAATAAATCTTCTTTTAATTCTTTTCCAATATCAAAATCAGAGGATAAAATAGAAATTGAACTGCATAAGGGTTTACGACTCAAAGCATCGGCCACCTTGTTTTCTTTTCCTGCTAAGTATTTAATATCAAAATCATATTCACTTAGCAATTGGATCCATCGTTTTTGTCTATTGTTAAGTAAAGGTTGAGTAAATATGTATTTAAGGCTCTGATGATCTGTTCTTAATTCAAACTTTACTCCTAGCAATAAGTGTCTCCAATGTTTAAGTGCATGAACAACTGCAAGCATTTCTAAGTCATGTGTTGTATAATTTAGTTCATGTTTCCTTAATTTCCTTGACTCATAAGCCACTACCCTCCCTTCTTGTGAAAGTACACATCCGATTTGGCTTCCACTAGCATCACATGCAACAATAAAAGGCTTCCCTAACTCAAGTATCTTTAGCACACAATTTTCGATAACTTTCTGTTTTAATTCGTCAAACGCCTTTTGATACTCATCGTTCCATGTGAACTCTCTATTTTTCTTTGTCAATTCTGTAAGAGGATTTGCAATTCGAGAAAACTCCCTAATGTGTGCCCTCTCATATTGTGCCAAACCAAGGAAGCTTCTCACATCCCTCACACATTTGGGTGTAGGCCAATCAACTATGCTTTTAACTTTCTCAGGATCTATATGAATCCCTTCCTTAGAAACAACTCTCCCCAAATAAGTCACTTCCCCTTTTGCAAAAAAAAAACATTTACTCATCTTACCATATAGTTTATGCTCTCTTAGTTTTTGTAAAGTCTTCTTGAGATGCAATGCATGTTCATCATCATCCTTAGAATACACAAAAATATCGTCAAGAAAAACTAATATAAATTCATCGAGATATTCATGAAACACATTATTCATCAAACACATAAATGTTGCAGGAGCATTTGTTAATCTAAAAGGCAAAACTAAGAACTCGTAATGACCATATCATGTTCTAAAAGTGGTTTTGGGTATGTCCTCAGACTTTACTCTAATTTGATGATATCCCGATCTTAAATCAATTTTAGTGAATACTGTGGCACCACTCAATTGACTCAACAGTTCATCTACGTGTGGCAGTGGATACTTGTTCTTAATGGTTTTCTTGTTCAATCCCCTATAGTCAATACAAAGTCTGTATGAACCATCTTTCTTTTTCTGAAACAAAACAGGTGCTCCCTAAGGTACACTAGGTCTTATCAACTCCTTCAATAGATCATCCAATTGGAGCTTCAACTCTTTCAATTCATCAATATTGAACCTATAAGGTGCTCTAGAATAAGGCTCACTTCCTGGATAAAGGTCTATAGCATGGTCAATTTTCCTAGGAGGAGGCATGCTCGGTAGATCATCAGGAAATACATCTACGTACTCATCTAAAAGTTTTTTAACATATTCCGATATTTCCTCTTCTTTCTTCTTCTCCTGAAGGTCATGCACATAAACCAAATATGTCTCACAACCCTGTCGAATACCCCTAATCAACTTTATCACAGAAATAGAAGAAAAACTTGAGTTACACTTGCCTGCAAGACGATGTTCCTTCCCTTCTATTTTCAAAGTAAGGATCCCGCTTTCACAATCAATCACGACACTATTATGAACTAACCAGTCCGTTCTGATGATTACATCACATTCTCTCATTTCAATTACATGGAAGGTACCCAAAAACTTATGTTCTTCTAACATAAAATCAAGATTCTCAATACAGCCTCGAGTATATTGTATCCTACCATTAGCCATCTGTACAGGTCTTTTAGTCTGCATCTCAATATGCAACCCTAAAGCTTCTGCCATCTTAAGTGAAAGGAAACAATTTGTACTACCCGAATCAATCAAGAAACTAACCTTACGTGAGGATATGTCCCCCATAATCCTAATCACCAATGCCCTTGAATGAGAAGAAGTTTTCATGCATTGAATTCTAGGGCTAGAACACTTACCTTGATCATCCACTTCCTCAATTGTCATGTTTTCTTCTTGTAGATGAGCTATCTTTGCTTGCATAAAACAGTTGATGGCCTTGTTTGGACATTCAAAAGTGCAATGTCCTTGTTCTCCACATCAAAAACAAAGTCCCAACCTCTTAGCCCGCTCTAGGAAATCAGAATCATGTTGCCAGTGCACAAGTTCTTGCTTCTTAGGTGTATCCGTTTGCTTCGGTTTTGGTCTTCCTCCTTGACCGTTAATAGAGTTAGTCGATCTCTGTCCATTTTGATTTATTGAAATAGGTCTTGGGGGTCGATGTCCTATTGAGATAAACCTTCATTTGAATGCCTTTTTCATGGTAAACTTCTCCATATTCTCAAAGTTTTCTGCTTTTGCAACCGCATCAAGAAAATCTACACATCC
>CM035411.1:55256841-55259341 GCA_020310875.1 Ceratopteris richardii
GTGGTAAGAAGGAAGGTAGACTTTTTACTCTCAAAGTGCAAGGAAATGTTGGTCAAGCCCTAATTACACATGGTGATGAAGTAATTACAGAGTTAGATCTTTGGCATAAAAGATTGGGACATTTCAATGAAAGAGGAATCAAAACTATGGTGGAGAATCAATCTGTATTGGGACTACCAAATGTAAAGAATCAACATATGATATACAAGTGTGAAGCTTGTCAGATGGGAAAAGCTCATAGACAACCATTTCAGAAGAAAGGTTTCAAGCATGATGGTTTGCTTGAACTCATACATACAGATGTATGGGGACCAACAAAAGAAGGTTCAATAAATGGATCTAGGTATTATGTTTTGTTTATTGATGATGCTACAAGGTGGATAACCCTTTATGTTCTAAAGGAAAGATCAGAAGTCTTTGGAGCCTTCAAACATTTTCATGCTTATGCAGAAAGAGTTACAGGTCACAAACTCAAGAGGCTAAGGTCTGATGGAGGGGGAGAATACTTCTCCCAAGAATTTAATGACTATCTTTGGAATGCAGGTATCAAGAGAGAGATAACTTGCAGGTATACACCTCAACATAATGGGGTGGCAGAAAGGAGGAATAGAACATTGGTTGAATTTGCAAGAGCAATGTTAAAGGAAAAGAATTGCCCTAATTATCTTTGGGCTGAGGCTGTAAATACAGCCACATACCTTGTGAATAGGTTACCATGTGGAGCTTTGAATGGTATGACCCCTTATGAAGCTTGGTGGGGTAAGAAACCAACACTTGATCATTGTAAAGTGTTTGGGTCAATTGCCTATGCTTATGTACCATCACAACTCAGACATAAGCTTGAACCAAAGGCAGAAAAATATGTGTTTATTGGGTATGATGAAAAACAAATGGGTTATAGACTATGGAGTCCTTTAACTAAACATTTTATTGTTTCCAGAGATGTGACTTTTGATGAACAGAAGAGTTGGTATGCAGATAAAGAATGTGATCTTGAAACATTTGAAGAAGAGATAAGAAGGAGTGCAAGAGGTAAATCACATATGCAGATAGATGGAGATGAAGAACATATGCAAGCAAGCACATCAAGAGTTGGATCATATAGAAGGAATGAAGATGGACCAATATTTGATGAAGAAGTACATCCAGATAGACATGAAGAGTGTGAACCAAGAAGGTCAACCAGAATAAGGAATCAACCTACAAGGTATTCATATGACACTTCTTACTTGACTCAGAAAAATTATGCTTACATGGTTAAGGAAGATGAAGAACCTCAAAGCTATGATGAAGCAAAGGGTAAGAGACATTGGGAAGTAGCAATGAAGGAAGAATTTGATGCTCTTGAAGAGAACAAAACTTGGGAACTTGTCCCAAAACCTAATGGTAAGAAAGTGATTGGAAACAAATGGGTTTACAAAGTTAAGAAGCATGCAGATGGAACTATAGCCAGATACAAAGCTAGATTGGTGGTTAAAGGCTATGCTCAAACATTTGGCATAGATTATGATGAGACATTCAGTCCTGTGGCAAAGATGTCAACCATAAGAACAATCATTGCCATTGCAGCATCAAAAGGATGGACATTGAGTCAATTGGACATTAAGAATGCATTTTTGAATGGATATATATCAGATGAGGTTTACATGGAGCAACCTCAAGGGTTTGCAGATCATAAGTTTCCAAATTATGTTTGCAGGTTGAGAAGAGCCCTTTATGGTTTGAAGCAAGCTCCAAGAGCTTGGAATTATAGACTTGTAAAGTATCTTAATGACCTTGGGTATCAAAGTTCAAAGGCAGATGCAAGTTTACTTATCAAAAGAACAGATGAAGGTATGATCTACATTTGTATATATGTAGATGACATTATAATTACAGGTACCTCAAATGAAGGAATCAAGGAGGTGAAGAAGCTACTTGAAAGAGAATTCAAGATAAGTGATCTAGGAAAATTGTCATATTTTCTTGGAATGGAAATCACTTATGCAGAGCATGGCATTTATGTATCACAAGAAAGGTATCTCTTGAATCTTCTAAAGAAGTTCAACATGGAGAATTGCAGAGAGGCATCTACACCATTAGAAGTCAATCACAAACTCAGTAGATATGTTGGTGCAGAGTTCAAAGACATGAGGAAGTATCAATCTTTAGTTGGAAGTTTGATTTATGCAACTCTAACAAGGCCTGATCTTAGTTATGCAGTTGGTGTTCTTTCCCAATTCATGCATTGTCCAAAGGATCCACATTGGATTGCAGGTCAAAGAGTCCTTAGATATATCAAAGGGACTTTGAAAGAAGGATTGTATTATCCTTTTACATCAGATATAAGATTGAGAGCCTATAGTGATTCAGATTGGGCAGGAAGTCAAGATGATAGAAGGTCTACTCATGGCTACATGGTATACATTGGAGATAAGCTTGTGAGTTGGTGTTCAAAGAAACAACACACAGTGGCCTTATCATCAACAGAAGCTGAATACAAAGGACTTGTGGAAGCAGC
>CM035411.1:55269341-55279341 GCA_020310875.1 Ceratopteris richardii
AGCCACATACATCATGAATAGATGTCCTACATCAGGTATACATCATCTAACCCCTGAGGAAGCATGGAGTGGAAGAAAACCTTGCATTTCACATCTTAGAATCTTTGGTTGTATATGCTATGTACATGTACCTCAAGAGTTGAGGTCAAAGTTAGATGCCAAATCTGAAAGGTGTATTTTTTTGGGATATTCTATGGAACAAAAGGGGTATAAATGCTATAATCCCATCACCAAGGAGCTGAAGGTAAGTAGGGATGTTGTCTTTGATGAGTTGAAGCCTTGGTATGCATGCACAAGTCCATTGCAGGTTGAAGACATAGGTGAGACAGATTTGAAGAATGATGATAGAGTTCAAGAAAGCATGGATTTGAGTGGTCCAAGCAACTCATGCAACGCAAGGACACCCTCACCATGGAGTGGAAGGCTTAGGGAAAGAGAGACCAGCTCTGAAGAAAGCAAAGTCAAAGGCAAAGAGAAGATTTCAGTTGAAGAAGGAAGCTATGTGGACGAGAGCATGTTGGAAGATGAAGAGATAGAAGAAGTTCAAACTCCAGGAGTGGCCAAACAAAGAAAGAAGATGGCAACCACACCAAAAGGAAGTGAAAGAAGGTCTTCAAGAGTAAGATATCTAGTACAAAGGTTAACATATGATAATTTCATTGCAAGCATTATGCATACATGACTCAGGTAATCAAGGACAAAGAACCAACTAGTTATGAAGAAGCTAAGGATTGCAAGGAATGGCAAGAGGCAATGAAGGAAGAGCTCAAAGCACTTGATGAGAACCATACTTGGAGCTTGGTACCAGCTCAAGAAGGCATGAAGGTGATAGGTAATAAGTGGGTTTACAAAATTAAAAGAAATTCAGATGGTTCCATTGCTAGGTACAAAGCAAGGTTGGTGGCGAAAGGCTTCTCCCAAAGCTACGGGATAGATTATGATGAAACTTTCAGCCCCGTAGCCAAGATGCCAACAATTAGGACTTTGATTGCAGTGGCCACATCAAGGAAATGGAGCTTATATCAGTTGGATATGAAGAATGCCTTCCTCAATGGAGAGCTTGAAGAAGTAGTCTACATGAGCCAACCTCAAGGATTTGCTAGTATGAGGTACCCAAATCATGTTTGCAAGCTAAGGAAAGCACTATATGGACTAAAGCAAGCCCCAAGGGCCTGGAATCAGAGGTTAGTGGATTATTTATCAAGTTGTGGATACAAAGAAAGTGTTGCAGATCCATCACTTTACATGAAGAAGGAAGGAGACAAGACGGTATATATATGCATCTATGTGGACGATTTGATCATCACAGGAAGTGATATTGCAGGTATTAAAGATATCAAATCAAAGCTAGGAAAGGAGTTCAAGATATCTGATCTTGGAACATTAAAATACTTCTTGGGAATAGAGGTAATCTATGCACACAATGGCATCTTCTTGATTCAAAGAAAATACTTGTTGGATGTGCTATACAGGTTTGGTATGAGTGGTTGTAAGCCACTTTCTCAGCCCATGGAGCCCAATACAAAGTTGGTTGCAGGTCAAGGAGAGGCTATACAAGATATTACACTATATAGAAGCATAATTGGTTCATTAATTTATGCTACATTCACTAGACCTGATCTTGCATATGTTGTAGGTGTTCTCTCTCAATTTTTGCATACACCTACTCATGATCATCTTATGGCGGCAAGAAAGGTGCTTCGTTACATCAAGCACACCATCAACCAAGGTCTATTTTACTCATATGATGCTGATCTAAGTGTCAAAGGATATAGTGATGCTGATTGGGCAGGTAGCAAGGATGACCGAAGGAGTACATCGGGTTATGTTTTCATGATAGGTACAAAAGTGATCTCTTGGAGCTCTAAGAAGCAACCCACTGTTGCTCTTTCATCCACAGAGGCTGAGTACAGAGGTTTAGCATTGGCTACATGTGAGCTATTATGGCTTAAGAAGCTACTTAAGGACTTGAAGTGGAAGTGCAGGAGTTTCCTCTTTATGGAGAAAACATTTCAAGCATCTATCTAGCTAACAATCCCATGTTTCATGCAAGGAGCAAGCACATAGAGGTTCATTACCACTTCGTTAGAGAAAAGGTGATGGCAAAAGAGCTAGATATAAGGTATGTGAACACTAAAATGCAGGTTGCAGACATGATGACAAAGTTTCTTGAAGGTACAAAGCTTGGAGGATTCAAGGAAGCTATCAACATAAGAGACATAGGCTGAAGCAACAAAGGAAAAGACTTGAGCTTGAGGGGGAGTGTTGAAAGTTTTTCAGGCTCAAGAGTGTGGGAACATGCCCCAAATTGAACCTTCCACATCATCCACAATCAAAGGAGGCTCATTTCCACGAGTTGGAGGCATCGAATCATGCCCATAATGGAAAGAATTTGATTAGAGAAGATTTAGCTCACCTCTTGATGTGATTGGACCTCACTTTTGACATGTATATGCTTTTGATTGGTTAAAGAGGTTAGTATGAGGTCTTTAAAACCTCTAATGAGTTTTATTATGACTTAGAGTCGTGGAAAAACGTGCCCAAGCTGCCCCCTTGCTTAAGCACACCCCCTACTAGCTATTCTCTGCATATTTTGCAGAAATTTCACTTTTACACACTCTATCTATCTAGATGTTTTTGGCAGACCCCCGGTCTTGTAATTGTTGTTTCTCCTTCATCCGGAATCCATTTGCAATGATTTTTGTCTTGTTGGAAAGCTTATAAGTTCTGCTTTGTCTGGTATAAGTCTCAGGTTCAGTGCCTGCACATGTGTAGAGAAATGTCCAGAACAGTGTCTGTCTAGTTAGCTCATACTTTGTGGAGAGATCAAGTTGTCTATTTTGTTGCAGCTGGTTGAGGCATCATCCAGTATTCAAATGGAGTGATTTTACTCTCATTTGAAAGCTCTTAATGTCTAGTTTATGCCTGAAAAATTTCATTTTCAGTGTCTGCATATACTCAGAGAAACTCAGAAAATACAGAGCCTATGTCTAAAAAATTTCAGGATCCTAGGAGGGTTCATTTGCTTTTGTTGTGCACATAGGAGTGTTTATCCTCCAACAAGATAGATAGATAGATAGATAGAGAATAGATAGATAGATAGATAGATGGATGGATGGATGGATGGATGGATGGATGGATGGATGGATGGATGGATGGATGGAGGGATGGATGGATGGATGGATGGATGGATGGATGGATAGATAGATAGATAGATAAATAGATAGATGTGGAGAAATTTGACTCCAATACACACCAATACACATAGTGGGAGTTAGAGAACCTCTTCTAGAATCTACCCTTTAAGAAACTGATGGAGAGTATTAATCTCCAAAAGAACAAGCTCCACTTGAAGTTAGAGCACCTCTATATCAAGAGTAACTCAAGACCTTTCCCAATTTGGAGGATTAATGATCAATTATAAAGATTTTGGATAAACTGTGAAGAAGATGATTCTACAGAAAGTGTGTTGCACATATCTTTCTCATTGACTTATCAAATGTGTAAAGCTTTTCTATAAATCTTTGCATGAGGTGTCGCTAATAGTCTACGCACCTCCTCCAAGTAAAATCACTCCAAAAGATTAAGTAGATCTTGAGAAATGAACTTAACAAGTCACCTATGTCTAAAACTGTTCTTCTGAGAAGTTGATTCAGACACCTATAACTTCTAACACTTGGTTCTCTCAATGTAAAACCCATTTATGCAAATGCTTTAAGCCACAGGTAGCTTACCTTCCAACTTAAAGATTGAGTGCCTGCTTGCTCAAAACTTTACACTGTGGAAGGAGAAGTCACCAAAACATTAGCATCAAATTTGCGCCTATTTCAGGAAACAGTGATCACTTCTTCACATATGAATGTTCCTACTCATTATTCTCACAGCCTGTTTACAATTAGGCTCTCAAACTTTAATCATAGATTCATTAACTATGGACTTAGACATCTACAAAAGGATTCTTGAAATGATCAAGCACAGAAGGAGAATACACAGAAACATTGGGTGCAATTTCTCTTCATTACGAGAAAACTTTACATCTGGATGAAAGAGCCAATATTTTTGCTTCTCAAGAATCTAATTGCTTCTAATTCTTCTGGATTCTTGTATTCTACACTCTCTCATACTTGCCTCGACATTTTTTTCTTGTATATATAGGTAAATATTTACAAGCTCCTGACTATACAAAAGTATAAGTAAACTATCTCTGAATTAATGTACATATGTGTACACATCTTCATCTTTTGGATATGCACTTCCTTCATACATCATAACTTGATCTTTTCTTCAGTCCTTGACTTGAATTATTCATAAAAAACATCAATTGTTGATTTCCCTGCACCAACAACTCCCCCTCAATCATCAATTGAGGTTTTCTCTATCTTCTTTATGCCTGCCATGTCTTTAAATCTTTGTAGCTTTGGTCCATCCAAGCTTTTGGTTAGCATATCAGCTATCTGATATTTTGTTGAAGTATCTATGACTTCAATCTCTTTATCCATCACCTTCTCTCTTACGAAATGGTATTGAATCTCAATGTGTTTAGTCATGGCATGAAAAACAGGGTTAGCAGCTAAATACAATGAACTCATGTTATCTCCATGAATAGTGGGTGTACTCAGAATGATATCAAAACTCTTCATAAGGTTCTTAAGCCATATCACTTCCTTTGCAGCTTCAACCATCCCTTTTTACTGTGCTTCTATAGATGACAAAGCAACTGTGTGTTGCTTCTTTGAACACCAAGAAATTAACTTATCTCCCACATAACACAAGTATCCATATGTTGATCTCCTATCATCAGGATTACCTGCCCAATCTGTAGCACTATAAATCTTTATGTTTGTATCTGATGTAAAACCATAATACAAACCTTCTTTGAGTGTACCCTTAATGTACCTCAACACTCTTTGACCTGCAATCCAATGTTCTTTCCTAGGACAATGCATGAATTGAGACAATACTCCCACTGCATATGATAAGTTAGGCCTAGTTAATGTAGCATAGATTAGACTACCAACCAAACTTTGATATAACTTTATATCCTTGAACTCTTCTCCTCCATATCTGCTCAATTTGTGATTCACCTCTATCGGAGTAGGTGCTACCCTGCAATCATCCATTTTAAACTTGATGATCAAGTTTCTCAAATACCTTTCTTGAGTTACATACACTCCATGTTGAGTGTATGAGATCTCCATGCCCAAGAAATATGACAAGTCTCCAAAGTCACTGATCTTGAACTCTTTCTCCATTTGCTTCTTTAGACTTTGAATACCTTTCTCATTTGTACCTGTAAGAATTATATCATCAACATATATGCACATGTAAATAAACCCATATTCACTTGATTTGACAAGCAAGCTACTATCTGCCTTAGATACTTGGAAACCAAGTTCTTGAAAGAACTTCACAAGTCTATAATTCCATGCCCTTGGGGTCTGCTTCAAACCATACAAAGCTCTCTTCAGCTTGCACACATGATCTGGATACCTTCCATCTCTAAATCCTTGTGGTTGCTCCATGAAAACATCATCTGAAATATAACCATTTAGAAAAGCATTCTTCACATCTAGTTGACATAACTTCCAACCTTTACATGCAGCAATAGCCATGAGTGTCCTAATGGTTGTCATCTTTGCCACAGAACTATAGGTGTCATCATAATCTATACCATATGTCTGAGCAAAACCCTTCACAACAAGTCTAGCTTTATACCTAGACGCATTTCCATCTACAAACCTCTTTGTCTTGTAGACCCATTTGCATCCAGTGATCTTCTGACTATTTGGTTTAGGAACCAAATCCCAAGTTTCATTCTCCATCAATGCATCATACTCTTCCTGCATAGCTTTCTCCCAATTTTCCTTAACTTTTGCCTCTTCATATGTAGAAGGGTCTTCATCTGCCTTTATCATATAAGCATAATCTTTGGTAGCCAAAAAAGAAGTGTCATAACTATACCTTGTAGGTTGCCATTTGTGCCTTGATGAACTTCTGAGTTCTCCACTTCTTGAGGTTTCTGGTTCATCACACTCTGGATCAAACCTTCGCACTTCTTCAACTTCAACCTGTACTTCATTGTTCTCCTCTTCATCAAATATCTGGACCTTTGATTTACCTTTCTTTTGAGCCACAACTTCTTCATCACCTGCATAAATATTGATTGTACCTGCATACCGAGTACCTTGCTCATCAAATGTAACATCTTTAGACACAATGAATTGCTTTGTGGATGGACTCCACAACCTATATCCCATCTGCTTATCATCATATCCAATAAACACATATTTTTCAGCTTTAGGCTCCAATTTATGCCTCAATTGTGATGGCACATATGCATATGCTAAACATCCAAATACTTTGCAATGATCTAAAGTAGGTCTTTTACCCCACCATGCCTCATATGGTGTCATACCTTGTAAATCTTTACATGATAATCTATGGACCAAATAAGTAGTTGTATTCACAGCCTCAACCCACAAATAATTTGGGCAATTTTTCTCCTTCATCATGGATCTTGCAAACTCAATAAGAGTTCTATTCCTTCTTTTTGCTACACCATTTTGTTGAGGAGAGTACCTTCAAGTGATTTCCCTTTTTATACCTGCATTCCATAAGTAATCACTGAACTCATTAGAGAAATACTCTCCTCCTCCATCTGACCTTAGTCTCTTCAACTTATGACTTGTAATTCTCTCTGCATATACATGATAATGTTTGAATGTATTGAATACCTCTGACTTATCTTTGATCACATAGATAGTGATCCATCTGGTAGCATCATCAACATAAATCACATAGTAGCTTCAACCATTGATACTGAAATCCTTTGATGGTCCCCACACATATGTGTGTACCAACTCAAGCTTCTTTGAATACATAAAACCATGCTTGAAATAAGATTGCTTATGAGCCTTACCTAATTGACAAGCTTCACATCTGTATGTCATATGTTGACCTGCAACATTAGGCAACCCAAGCACTGAACCATTGTTAACCATATCTTTGATACCTCTTTCATTAAAATGTCCAAGCCTCTTGTGCCAAAGATCTAACTCACAGATCTTATGTCCTCCATAAGTGAACAAGGCATGACAAACATTACCTTGGATCTTCAATGTGAACAATCTTCCTTCTTTCTTCCCTGAAACAATTTGTTTATACCCATTGCTAGGGTCTTCCACAACTCCTTCATTTGTGAGCCTAACTTCATAATCTTTTTCAACAATTTGTCCTACACTTATGAGATTTTTAGGAATTGTAGGAACATACAAAACCTTACTCAAGAGAGTCCTACAATCCTTGGCCTTCATTGATCCAATTGACTTCACATTATGCTTTGTATTGTCACCTGTTTGAACTACATGATTAGTTACCTTATGTCATCAAAGCTATGTTACCACTCAGGTGATTGCTACACCCTGAGTCAATGTCGAACACTCTTTGATCTTCACTTTGCCTTTCACAAGTTGCATTCATTATCAATGTTGAATCCTCCTTCTGATCTGAAGCATAATTGTAGTAGGTATTGTTGTATTGTTGACTCTGGAATCCTCTACCTGCATTTCTTCCAAAGTAACCCCTACTACCTCTACCTCTGAAATTACCTCTTTGATTTCTTCCACCTCTTCCTCTTGAATTAAAATTCTGATTATATCCACCATTATTCTGAGTATTATGCCAACAATCATTAGCTAAGTGATTTGTCTTACCACAAATCCAACAAGCTTTGACTCCATCTTTATTACTCCTACCTCTTCCTCTACCTTTGCCACCTCCCCTTCCTCTTAGGAAGTTAGCTTGGCTAGTTGTACCTTCATCTTCATTTGATTGTTGCTTCCCTTTTCTATTCTTCTTCTTATCCTTTGAATACATTGCATGACCTGTACTTTTATCACTTTCACCTTTGACATCCTGCTCAAAGGTTAGCATATGTCCTAGCAACTGATTTAAATCAGGAGTGAAATGATCAAGTGATAATTCGGTAGACAAAATGAATGGCTTCCATTTGTCATCACCTCTCAAACCTGTAAGGATTTGCCTTACCAATTTATCCTCCTCTATGTCTTCATCAACTGCTCCTTATGCATCTGCAATGTCCTTCATTCTGGTTCCATAATCTGAGATGGATTGAGAGGCCTTGTTCTTGAATGTGGTAAATTCTGCCCACAAGGATGCCTTCCTAGACTTTGTGGTGTTTTGGAAACGCTCCTCCAAAGCATTCCATATATCACTTGCACTTTCAAGACCTCTAATATGAGGTAGCAAGTAATCATTAACTGCCATATAGATAATACTCTTGGCTTGAGAATCTTTCTTCATCCAAGTCTTCAAATTTGATAATTCCTCCCTAGTTGGAATACTAGGATCTCTGAACTAAGGCTTTTCTTCTTCACTTGTGATATATCCTATCAAATCTTTACTCATAAGATGAGCTTCCGTCCTCATTGACCATGCTGGATAGTTCTCTCTATCCAACTTCTCTATTTGAAGAGAATCTCCCATCTTTTCTTCACCTGTGTATTGAATTCTTCAAACTTTATGAGTAATATATGTACCTTTACTGTGAATGATACTCCTTTTGTCTTCATTGATGTTGTATGGCCTCCTTCTCAAGCTTTGCTCTCAAGCTTTCACCTTCTGAGTCTTTAATTGTTGAATTCTTTATGTCTGCAGCAGTCGGGGTCCTCCTTCCTTCAATTTTGATACTTCCTGCTGTGATACCACTGATGGAGAGTATTAATCTCCAAAAGAACAAGCTACTCTTGAAGTTAGAGCACCTCTATATCAAGAGTAACTCAAGACCTTTCCCAAGTTGGAGGATTAATGATCAATTATAAGTTTTTGGATAAACTGTGAAGAAGATGATTCTACAAAAAGTCTGTTGCACATATCTTTCTCATTGACTTATCAAATGTGTGAGAAATGAACGTAACAAGTCACCTATGTCTAAAACTATTCTTCTAAGAAGTCAATTCAGACACCTATAACTTCTAACACTTGGTGCTCTCAATCTAGAATTCGTTTATGTAAATGCTTTTAGACACAGGTAGCTTACCTTCCAACTTAAAGATTGAGTGCTTGCTTGCTCAAAACTTTACAGTGTGGAAGGAGAACTCACCAAAACATTAGCATCAATTTGTACGCCTCTTTCAAGAAAGAGTGAACAATTCTTCCCTAATCATAATTCTCATAGCCTGTTTACAATTAGGCTCTCAAACTTTAACCATAGATTTATTAATTATGGACTTAGACATCTACAAAAGGATTCTTGAAATGATCAAGCATAGAAGGAGAATACACAAAGACATCGGGCGCAATTTCTCTTCATTACTAGAAAATTTTACATCTGGATGAAAGAGCCAATCTTTTTGCTTCTCAAGAATCTAATTGCTTCTAACTCTTCTAGATTCTTGTATTCTACACTCTCTCATACTTGCCCCGACATTTTTTTCTTGTATATATAGGTAAATTATTACAAGCTCATGACTATACAAAAGTATAAGTAAACGGTCTCTGAATTAATGTACATATGTGTACACATCTTCATCTTCTGGATATGCACTTCCTTCATACATCATAACTTGATCTTTTCTTCAGTCCTTGACTTCAATCCTTCATCAAAAACATCAATTTTTTATTGCTCTGTACCAACAGAAACATGCTTACTAAAACCTAATTTAGTCACAACACAGAGATCCATGCTTATAGCTTTCTAACAAGCTATAGAACACTCCATTTGGAGTTCATTTGACTAGGCAACCGGCTGTCCAAAGTTAAACTACATGTCAACTCAGGTTATGCAGAAAACAAAGGTTCACAAGAAATGTTCCCATTCACTACTAGAGAATGATCTGAGAGGGATATTTGAGATACAGAGAATGTGAGAGATAATCTTTCAAACAAGATATCATATGCATTAATTGGATAAGTACATAGAGAGATATGAGCTTTACAAGGTGACTATGTATAGAAAAGGTATGCGGCTGGAATACCTTTG
>CM035411.1:55294341-55296841 GCA_020310875.1 Ceratopteris richardii
CATGAGTCATTCTCATCAAAGATGACATCTCTGCTTACCTTGAAACCTTTGTTTGAGGGGTTGTAGAATCTGTACCCTTTCTGGTTCAAGTCATAACCAATGAAGATACATTTTTCAGCTTTAGGGTCTAGCTTTCCCCTTACCTGTGAGGGAATATGCACATATGCAATACAGCCAAAGATTTTGCAATGATCCAATGATGGTCTCTTACCATGCCAAGCTTCATATGGTGTCATTCCATCAAGTGTCTTTGATGGTAACCTGTTAATGAGATAGGTGGCAGTAGATACACTCTCTGCCCAAAGATAATTTGGCAACTTCTTTTCATTAAGCATAGACCTAGCTGTTTCTACAATGAGTCTATTCCTTCTTTCAGCTACCCCATTTTGTTCAGGTGAGTACCTTGTAGTTATCTCCCTCTTGATGCCTCTTTCCTGCAAGAAATCTTCAAACTCATTTGAGAAGTATTCACCTCCTCCATCTGACCTTAGTCTTTTCAAGTTTCTACCTGTTTGATTTTCAGCTAGTGCAAGATATCTTTTGAAACAATTAAACACTTCATCTTTATGCTTCATAAAGTATAACACAGTCCATCTGCTATAATCATCAATGAAGGACACATAGTACCTTGATCCTGAAATGGAGGGATCCTTGCTAGGTCCCCAAACATCTGTGTGTACCAAGTCTAGGTAGTCTTCATGCATAAAACCTTTCTTTGAATAGGGTAATCTGTGAGACTTACCAAATTGACAAGCACCACACTTGTAAATCATGTGTTGCTTGGACACATTAGGTATCCCAAGCACACATTGATCCTTGCACATTTGTTTTAAGGTCCTTTCTCCTATATGACCTAACCTCTTGTGCCATATTTCTAATTCTGAAAGTGTTTGATCCTTGTAATTGTATAAAGCAATGTTCTTTGTGTCCTCTAGCTCAAAAGTACATAATCTACCTGATTTCTCTCCCTTGGTTATCCTTTTGAATCCATGTCTTGGGTCCTCCACATATGCTCCATGTTGATTGAACCTGACCTGTAAACCTTTCTCCACAATCTGACCAACACTCATTAGGTTCTTGGTAATGGTTGGTACATAAAGTACCCTGCTCAATAGGTTTTGGTTACCATCATAAGTTTTCACATTTCCAATCTTTATAACAGAATGTTTAGTATCATCACCTGTCTGTACCTGATGTTTGCCCTTGGGTTCTTCCAAATCAGAAAGTAGTGCCACATTACCAGCTACATGGTTAGAACACCCTGAATCAATATAAAATAAATGATCATCATTTGTACCTGTCTTGGAGGTCATATTCATGATTAATAGGGAGTCATCTTGCTCCTCTGTGTAGTTGTTGTAATCCCTTCTAATTCTGAATCCACCTTGGTAGTTACTATTGTGGTTGTGGTTGTAATTGTTGTTGTATTGATTGTTGTATCCATTGTAGCCTTGGTGTTGGTTGAATCTGCCTCTACCTTGAGAGTATCCACCTCTTTGATGGCCTCTTCCTCTCTGATTCTTATAATTTCTGTAGCACTCATCTGTAGTATGATTAGATAATCCACAAATGTTGCATGGTGATGAGTTGTAGGGTCTCCCCCTACCTTGCTTACCTCCTCTGCCTCTTCCTCTTGAAGATCTACCTCTCCCTACATAGTTTGCTTGGGAGGTAGAGCCTTCTTCATCAACCTTCTTACTTTTACTTTTATCTTTAACCTTCTTATCAGTGTATAAAGCAGAGGGGTTGTTACCTTTTGATTGCTCTCCATTCCTTGTAAGCTTTGCTTCATGTGTGAAGAGTTGACCAATCAGAGTTGTTAGATCAGGAGCATGTATGTCCATGTATAGGTCCATTGCTGTGGTAAAGCTCTCCCATTTGTCATCAGCTTTTAGTCCATTGATTACCTGCCTTACTATTTGTTCCTCTTCAATCTCTTCTCCAATACTTGCAAGCTGGTCTGCAATGTCTTTGACCCTAGTGACAAAGTCTGAAACTGATTGCTTTGATTGCTTCCTAAGAGTAGTGAATTCAATCCATAGTTGATTCTTTCTGGCCCTTGTACTTGATGAAAAATATGTTGACAAGGTTTCCCAAGTTTCTTGGGAAGTCTTGCAATTCCTTATGTGAGGTAAAAGGAAATCAGATATAGAGTTAAGAAGATAAGACCTTGCCAATGCATCTTTTGCACACCATATATTGAGCCTCTCTTGTTCATCCTTGGTGGGTAGTCCTCTTGCTTTGAATGAGGGCAATTCCTCATCTCCTGAGATGAATCCAAATAAGCTTCTTCCTTGTAGATAGGTCTTCATCCTCAGAGACCAAGCTTGGTAATTATTCCTGTCCAATTTGTCAATGAATGAAGGAAAACCATCTCCCATGTTACCTTATTTGCTCTGATACCACTGTTGGGAGAGAATGGTTGGATGCACTCAGAGATTGAGTAGGTGCTGCTAAACCTGCTTCACACCAGCCCTCTTTGACTCCAGGAATGCTTAGT
>CM035411.1:55306841-55310245 GCA_020310875.1 Ceratopteris richardii
TCATTGACAAATTGGACAGGAACAATTACCAAGCTTGGTCTCTAAGGATGAAGACCTATCTACAAGGAAGAAGCTTATTTGGATACATATCAGGAGATGAGGAATTGCACTCATTCAAAGCTAGAGGACTACCCACCAAGGATGAACAAGAGAGGCTCAACCAATGGTGTGCAAAAGATGCTTTGGCAAGGTCTTACCTTCTTAACTCTATATCTGATTTCCTTTTACCTCATATAAGGAACTGTAAGACTTCCCAAGAGACTTAGGAAACTCTGTCAACATACTTCTCTTCCAACACAAGGGCCAGGAAGAATCAACTGTGGATTGAATTCACAACCCTTAGGAAGCAGCCCAAGCAATCAGTCTCAGAGTATGTGACCAAGATTAAAGATGTGGCAGACTAATTAGCAAGCATTGGAGAGGAGATTGAAGAGGAGCAAATAGTCAGGCAAGTAACAAATGAACTCAAGGCAGATGATAAGTGGGAAAGCTTCACCACTGCAATGGACCTCTCCATAGACATGCATACCCCAGATCTCACAACACTCATGGGCCAACTATTCACACATGAAGCAAAGTTTACAAAGCAGGAGATCAATCAAAAGGTAACAACCCCTCTGCTCTATATACTGATAAGAAGGTTAAAGATAAAGGTAAAAGTAAGAAGGTTGATGAAGAAGGTTCTACCTCCCAAGCAAACTATGCAGGGAGAGGTAGACCCTCAAGAGGAAGAGGCAGAGGAGGTAAGTCAGGTAGGGGGAGACCCTACAACTCATCACCATGCAACATTTGTGGATTGTCCAATCATACCACAGGTGAATGCTACAAGAACTACAAGAATCAGAGAGGAAGAGGCTATCAAAGAGGTGGATACTCTCAAGGGAGAGGCAGGTTCAACCAACACCAAGGCTACAATGGATACAACAATCAATACGACAACAATTACAACCACAACCACAATGGTAATTATCAAGGTGGATTCAGAAATAGAAGGGATTACAACAACTACACAGAGGAGCAAGATGACTCCCTATTGATCATGAATATGACCTCCAAGGCAGGTACAAATGATGATCATTTATTTTATATTGATTCAGGATGTTCTAACCATGTAGCTGGCAATGTGGCACTACTCTCTGATTTGGAAGAACCCAAGGGCAAACATCAGGTACAGACAGGTGATGATACTAAACATTCTGTTGTTAAGATTGGAAATGTAAAGACATGTGATGGTAACCAGAACCTATTGAGCAGGGTACTCTATGTACCAACCATCACCAAGAATCTAATGAGTGTTGGTCAGATTGTGGAGAAAGGTTTGCAGGTCAGGTTCACTCAACATGGAGCATATGTGGAAGACCCAAGACATGGCTTCAAAAGAATTGCCAAGGGGGAGAAATCAGGTAGATTGTTTACTTTTGAGCTAGAAGACACCAAGAACATTGCTTTATATAATTACAAGGATCAAACACTTTCAGAGTTAGAAATATGGCACAAGAGATTAGGTCACATAGGTGAAAAAACCCTAAAGCAAATGTGCAGGGATCAATGTGTGCTTGGGATACCTAATGTATCCAAGCAACACATGATTTACAAGTGTGGTGCTTGTCAGTTTGGTAAGTCTCACAGGTTGCCCTATTCAAGGAAAGGTTTCATGCATAAAGACTACCTAGACTTGGTACACATAGATGTTTGGGGACCTAGCAAGGATCCTTCTATTTCAGGTTCAAGGTACTATGTGTCCTTCATTGATGACTATAGCAGGTGGACTATCTTATACTTTATGAAACATAAACATTAATTGTTTCAAGAGGTATCTTGCACTTGTTGAAAATCAAACAGGAAGAAGCTTGAAAAGGCTAAGGTCAGATGGTGGGGGAGTACTTCTCCAATGAGTTTGAAGATTTCTTGCAGGAAAGAGGCATCAAAAGGGAGATAACCACAAGGTACTCACCTGAACAAAATGGAGTAGCTGAAAGAAGGAATAGACTCATAGTAGAAACAACTAGGTCTATGCTTAATGAAAAGAAGCTGCCAAATTATCTTTGGGCAGAAGGTGTATCCACTGCCACCTATCTCATAAATAGGTTGCCATCCAAATCACTTGATGGTATGACACCATATAAAGCTTGGCATGGTAAGAGACCTTCTCTGGATCATTGCAAAATCTTTGGTTGTGTAGCATATGTGCATATTCCCTCACAGGTAAGAGCAAAGCTAGACCCTAAAGCTGAAAAATGTATCTTCATTGGTTATGATTTGAACCAAAAGGGATACAGATTCTACAACCCAACAAACAAAGGCTTCAAGGTAAGCAGAGATGTCATCTTTGATGAGAATGACTCATGGTATGAGAATGAATGCAGGAAGGTTAGTCTACCTTATGACATGGAAGAAGATTTTCCAAGGCTTACCAAGGAGGAACCAATCCAGAAAGAAGACTCAAGCTCATATGATGATGATACAATTAACCTTGAGGAATTCAAGGCATGGAAGTCCAAAGGAAAGATGAAGATGAAGAAGCTAGAGGATATACCAGAATCCTCAACTCAAGCTATGAGGAGATCTCAGAGAGAAAGTAAGAAGCCTATCAGATATGGGTATGACACATCACTTGTAACTAAACATTCTGTATATCTTGCAAAGGATTTGTTAAATGAAGAACCAGGTACCTATGAAGAAGCAATTACCAAACCAGAATGGAAAGGAGCTATGGATGAAGAAATGGAAGCTCTCAAGGAGAGTGATACTTGGGACTTGGTACCCAAGAAGGACACTATGAAGGTGATAGGATCCAGATGGATCTACAAGCTAAAGAGGAATTCTGATGGAACAATAAACAGGTACAAAGCTAGGTTGGTTGCCAAGGGTTTTGCACAAACCCAAGGCATTGATTATGAGGAGACATTTTATCCTGTGGCTAAGATGCCAACTATCAGAATATTGGTGAGTGTAGCTGCATCCAAGAATTGGAACATGTACCAATTAGATGTCAAGAATGCTTTCTTGAATGGATGGATATCTGAAGAAGTCTACATGTCACAACCACCTAGCTATGAAGATCCCAAGAAGGTAAATTATGTTTGTAAATTGAAGAAGGCTCTATATGGTTTGAAGCAGGCACCTAGAGCATGGAATTACAGGTTGACAACCTACCTCCAAGACGAAGGATTTTGTGATGAGCAAAGCTGATACTTCTCTGTTCATAAAGAGAAGTAGTACAGAGGTAATCTATTTGTGTGTTTATGTTGAGGACATTATCATTACAGGCAATGATGTCAATGGGATTAGACACATCAAGGACAGATGATGAAGGAATTCAAGATCAATGATCTTGGATTATTGAAGTACTTCTTAGGTCTTGAGTTAGTCCTACATCAACTCAGTATATATATCACTCAAAA
>CM035411.1:55332745-55362745 GCA_020310875.1 Ceratopteris richardii
CACTTGCATTTGAATCACTATTTTGGGCAACACTTTTGGCTTTAGATCTTTCATAAGCTGATGTTGGTGATGAGGAATGACTCCTTAGCCTCCCCTTCCATGTTGAGCTTTCTCCAAGTGATGTAGAAGCTTCTAGACCTGACATTTGAGTGCTTGTTTGTTGAAATTCTTCTTGGACAGCACTTTCATCATCTTCGCAATCTTCTTCAAGAATCTTCTCTTTCCCTTTGTCTCCAAACCATGGTCTTAGCTCATCAAATACCACATCTCGTGAGACTCGTAGCTCCTTTGTCACCGGATTGTAGCACCTATATCCCTTTTGCTCCGATGAATATCCAATAAAAATACATTTTTCGGACTTTGCCTCCATCTTTGTCCTTAGTTCTTGAGGGATGTGAACATAACACACACATCCAAAAACTTTGAGATGTGTAAGGTCAGGCTTCTTACCGGAATAAACCTCCTCGGGACTTAGATTATGCACTCCAGCCGTTGTGCACTTGTTCATCAAATAAACGGCGGTACTAGTTGCTTCAGCCCAATAGTTTAGTGGCATCTTCATCTCGTTGAGCATGCATCTTGCAACTTCTGTGATATGTCGATTTTTCCTTTCAGCTAGTCCATTTTGTTGAGGTGTGTACCTACATGTAAATTGTCTCTTGATTCCATTTTCATAAAGAAAATCTAAAAATTCTTTGGAGAAATATTCTCCTCCTCCATCGGACCTCAAGGTCTTTATGTAGCGTCCTGTTTCCTTTTCTACCTCTGCTTTAAATCTCTTGAACATGGAGAACACATCTGATTTTTGTTTTATGCAAAACATCCATACTTTCCTTGAATGATCATCAATAAAAGTGACAAAATATCTATTACCAGCCACTGATGGTTGTTGTGATGGTCCCCATACATCCGTGTGTATCAAGTCGAGGACATTCCTTGCCACATAGTTGCTTTTCTTGAATGGTTGTCGAGTTTGCTTTCTTAGTTGGCATGCTTCACAAAACTCATGTAGTCCGACATCATTGAATCTTGGAAGACCTCTTACCACTTCATGGTTGCTCATGTCCTTGAGCTTGGGAATGTTGATATGTCCAAACCTTTTGTGCCACAAATCGATTTCAGCTATCCTCTTGTTTCCAAACTGAATATACATCACCTTTCCATGCGGTTGTTGAATGTCCAAAGTGAACATCCTTCCTTCTTTCCTTCCTTGAGCAATGACCTTGAATCCTTCTTTTGGATTCTTTATAAAGCAGCCTTTTTCATTGAAGATAACATGATATCCTTTCTCTACCATTTGTCCTACTGAAATCAAATTCTTTGCAATAGTAAGAACAGAAGAACATCAGCCAATACCTTCTTGTCTCCAAGCTTGATATCTCCAACATGCTCAATTGCGTGTTGAGTTTCATCGCCGGTCTCCACACATCCTTTTCCACTTGGAACTTGTAGCTTTGTGAACAAATCTCCTTGGCATGTCATATGGTTGCTACAACCTGTGAACCATTTTTGGTCGTCACTTCTTGAGTTGTTGTAGTCATGCTTCATGGCAAGCATGGTTTGCTTGTCTCCTTCACTTGATATACTCGCATAGTTATTTTGGCTCCTTTGGTTGCCTCCATTCAGCCTTCCATTCTTTTGCCAACAATCATTTGCATAATGTCCTAGTTTACCACAATGATAACATGTTATACCTTTATGAGGATTGTATGAACCTCGACCTCTTCCTCTATTTCTTCCTCGACCTCTTCCATGTGTGTTGTCATTTGAGTTGTCCTTGTTGTCCTCCGAGTTGTGTTGGCTGAAATTTGTGTTGTTGTAGCTTCTTCCTCTTCCTCTCGAGCCTCCTCTTGAGTTCCTTCCTCTACCTCTTCTTGCATATAACATTTGACTATGGCTGTCCTTACCTTTGTTGCCTTCTCCTTGTTGAGCAACCTCTTCAGCCACAAGATTTGGTATAATCTCGTCGAATGTTGGTAGAGGATCTCTATAAAGGATGTTTGTGATGAGGGGCTTCCACTTTTCTTCACTCCTTAAGCCATTGAGGGTTGTTTGGACGATGTCTTCCTCTTCTATCTTGCATCCAACTGATGCTAGCTGATCTCGAAGTTCCTTAATCCTCAATGTATACTCACTTATGCTTTGGTTTGAGCTTTTCTTCATGTTGTTGAGCTCGTTCTTGAGTTGCATCCTCCGAGACCTTGTTGAGGTAGCATACACCTTCTCCAATGCTTCCCAAACTTCTTTGGCTATTTCTAAGCTTTGCACATGACCAATCATAGTGTTAGAAATAACTTGTGAGATGAGGAACATCACCCTTCGATTACTCTCCTCCCAATCAGCAAATTGTCTCCTTTGTGCCGGAGTAATGTTGGGATCTTCAATGTCCACCGCTTGTGGATCGTCTCCACTAACTAGACTCCATAAACCTTTACCTTTAAGGTAATTTATCATTCTATACTTCCAAGACTGAAAATTGTCTTTGTCTAACTTCTCAACTTGTTCTCCTAAATCAGCCATTGAAAACTTCTAAGATTGAAGTTTACCTCAAGTATGTTGTGGCGCTCTCTCTTGACTTCACGAAGCTCCCCCTTGATTTGTAGCTTCTCCTTTGCTTTAATTCAGCTCCAATGCTTTGCCACTTCGAGGTCCAATGCTCTGATACCAATTGTTGGAGAATTCCTCTCCTAATCACAGCGGAAAGTGTAGAAGACCTTCTCAGGATCAAGGCTCTTGCCAACAACAGAACCTTCAAATGAAAACTGGTACCAATTGAAATATCCAATGAACTTGAAACTTTGGTCACTCAAACTAGACACCTAGAGCTTTCAAATGAGATATCAAACACTCAATTTGGAGTAGATTTGAGTTGGCAACTATTTGATTCAAAACAGACTACCTATCCACTCAATTAAGCTCAAAATTGGACTTCACTAAAACCTGAATAACTCACAGACCATATAGTATTCCATAAAACTCTGTTAGACAGAGGAAGTACGCAAGATAAGATTTCCAACGAATGTTTAAACAATAAAATTGGATACATATGTTGAGAGATATGGCTCTCACAAGTAGACTACCCAGAAATGGGTGTGCGGCTAGACATACTCTATGAGAGTGAACTGAATGAAATGACTCAAAACAAATGAAGTAGCTACAAGGGGGCTTCCACGCCTTCTTCCTCTATACTTGAGTGTCCTCCCTTGCTTCTTTTATATCCAAGTGACCAAAAACTCTCATGATGAGTTTGAGAGCTCTTCTCCATCATTTCTCTACTACTTTGGACAGCCACTCCTCTTACAGTTCAGATTTTGGATTTGATTCCCTTTTGAATGATTCTCTTTTGGCCTCCACTACTTGCTGAAGTAAATGCTTCTATTTTTCATTTTTGTATTTTCCTTCTACTTGAAGAAAATCCTTTTTGCAAAAATATATACGAGCTTACTTCTTTATTTTTAACAAGATAGATAGATAGATAGATAGATAGATAGATAGATAGATAGATAGATAGATAGATAGATAGATAGATAGATAGATTGATTGATTGATAGATAGATAGATAGATAGATAGATAGATAGATAGATAGATAGATAGATAGATAGATAGATAGATAGATAGATAGTTAGATAGATAGATAGGTAGGTAGATAGATAGATAGATAGATAGATAGATAGATAGATAGATAGATAGATAGATAGATAGATAGATAGATAGATAGATGGATAGATAGATAGATAGATAGATAGAATAGATAGATAGATAGATAGATAGATAGATGGATATATAGATAGATAGATGTTGAGATATCAAGCTCAACATGTGATGATCCAAGATGACATTTACTAGTTTTTTGTTCTATTGGCATGTATAGTGGTCACTGTTTGTTATTGATCTTTGGAGTTGTCCTCTCCAATCATTTAGCATAAAGAATCAACAATACATCTTTATTTTGTCAATCCAGGAAGTATTCATGAGACCACAGCCCCTTCAAGATGATAGAATCCAAGAAATAAGAGAATAATGGCTGGATTTCTGAGAATGGTGAAAATGAAGAGGAATTTCTAGGGTCTGGATTATCTTGAGCAAATCTCCACCATTTTCCACAATCTTGGTGTCTAATACATGCTATTTTATCAGCAGAACACAATTATGAAGTCAACACTCAAAAATATTACCTGCACCATACAGACGAGACAATCGCGATTCTGTGAAAACAGACGATTTTCATCTCCAGCACCTTTCTTCATCAACTTATCACTCAATACATTAGTATTCAACTCTCTTCATACACATTCAACAGATTTACACAATAGAAGCTCACAAATCTCCATAGATACACAAGAATTAGACTCACAAATCAAAGAAACCACACAAAGAGGAGAAAACACGATTTTCAGCAGAAAACTCCTTCTCTATTCACTTGGATAGCATGTAAACAAATGATTAACCAACCCCCTCATAATAGAGGAAATTATCTTATATACATTTTCAAGTGTCCCTTTTCACACTTGAATTTTGGTCTTTTCCTCTATTTTTCTAAAAATATGCTATCTAGGAGTTTCCAAGAATTCTAGAAAAATTACATAAGATTCTATCCTACATAAGGAAGACTCTTCCTTATTTTTACAACAGTTGCATAAATATTTTTACAAGTTTTTATCATTTTAGAATTATTTTTCTTCAAAAAGGCTTCCAAAAATACATCTTCTAACATCCTTCCCCTCTTAAACCTTTTGGCTCCCGACAAAAGACTTTCCTGCTCTTCTGTACTGATAGCTTTCCTTCACTTCTTCTTTCTTTGATAGACTTGTGACAGCAAATCATGACTTTTCCTTTCTGTAATGTTTAGATTATTGACCATTTCAAACAATGCCTTTCTCCACTGTACTGCAGCTTCTGGTTTATCAATGACATCCCTTCAAGTACTCTGTATAGGCGGCTTCATATGCTGTGAGTCTGGACTTAGTAACAACTGACAAATTTCCAAAAATCTCAGATTCTCTTTCAAAAAACCCGTAATCAAATGCATCTTCAAAAATTTGTAAGTAATGACTGCCCAAAAATATCACTCTGTTGTAATATGCCATTAAGCAGATTCTATCAGGTGTTTTGCTCATATCAAACAATAATGCATCTGTTGGAGAATTGAAGCCAATATAATTTAATATTCCGATATCTGTGTCGGTGTATGTTTCTATACAGGCCAAAATTAATCTCATTATTCTGATAAGTAGAATACATGTAGGATCATTTACATCCTTGTATGTAGCTATTACGGACTCAGTTGTATTCACCATGTAACTTTTTGTAGGCCATGTGCCTGCCTTTGGACCTGCTATTTTTGGGAAATTCAACCACTTAGGTGGGATTTGACCTTCTCTCCGTCTTTCCCAAAAAATTGTCCATTCTCTTCTTCTTGCCACTGGACAGTAAGCTGGATTAATTTTTAGATGAAGAGGTGCCTCCTTCCAAATTTTCCTACATTCTTTGTTGGCATCCAACCATTTGTTTCTCCACTTTGGATTGGCTCTTTCAAATAATTCTTTAGTCACATTGATGTCCTCTTCATACTCAAGATATTTGTTTGGAGGTAGCCCAACTCTGGCCAACTGATAGTTCTTGATACTCTCCATGATCATACACAATGGTATACCTAATCCATCTGCGACTCAATGATGCTGATCTGGATTAATCCCCTTATTTAATGCAAATGTGACAATTTGTTCATCATATTCATCAAGCATTCTAGAATCCATTCTAGAATCTCTATTTGTCAGCAATTTTTTTACAAAATCTTCTGAATATTCTCCTTCTGATCTTTTATCTGCTGGTTCACTATCACGTTGTATTCCATCATTATTTTCTTCCCCATATCCTTCTGTATATGTGGTCTCCACATGTGTTTCTTCCCAAACTTGTGGCTTATCCAATTTTTTCTGTAATTCCTCTATCGTCATCATCAGACTTCCATTCTGTTTTGCCCATATCTCTCATTCTTTTTTCCATTCATTATGTTCCTTTTCCCTCCTTGTCTGCCAATCACTTCTTTCTTTTTCCATATCCATGTGTAACTTGTTATAACCTCTCATTGATGTGGCAGCATGTATACTAGCCTGCTTTTCTAGTTCCTTGGCGTCTTCCAATTCTATTTGTAATCTCTTAATCTCTGTGTGTAATTCTTCCTTTTCTGCCTCTGTCATATGAACTATCTGACTTTCCTCCTTTAACTGACCTTCCTCCAATTGTAGCTTGTTGATTTCTTCATTTGCTTTGGTCAAAATCTGATAAGAGGTCTGCAAGGTTCTATATCTTCCTTCAATCTTTCTCAACTCCTTTTCCAATTTAGTATTCTGCTCTGTTAGTTTTACACTCTTTTCTTCTAGATATTGAATCTTATTTTGCTTCTGCACTTCTAATTCTTCCAAAGCAATTATTTTGTTTGTAAATTCCTCATTTTTCTCTTGCACCTTCCTCAGTTGTTCTGACATTTGCTCCTTCTCCCTTTTATGCTCTTTAATAATCATACTGCCTTTCTCAAATTCGGACTCTGCTACCATTCTTGAGATGATCATATTTCTGCTTGAAGGTCTGAACTGTTCAATGTTATTCATAATAATCTGACATGCTGATCTTATATTCTTTGGTATTCTTTCCAATCCCCCTTCCATTTTCATTTGTTTAGCTTCTAGTTGTTTGTCTTCTTTACATTCATCCTCCTCTTCCTCCTCTTCTTCATATTCTAAATCCTTGGCCTGGAGTTCTTCATTGTTTGGATGAGTTTCCCGTGTTTCTGGTTCTGCCATATCTTCTACATGCTCCAAAATCTGAGCACCCAGGTTCTTCTGCTCTAAGACATCTGAGGTCAGCTTTATTCCCTATACCTTTTCCTTCTCCATCACCTGTTGCTTCTCTTCTGAGAGGTGTCCTTCCTTTATTTGTATCTCCTTTTCCTTGCTTAGAGTTTCCTGAAACAGATTATATTCAATTTCCCCAACAGAGTTTCCCTGACATTTACCTGTTTGTTCTTCCTGTCCTTCCTTTTCCTGGGCTAGAACTGATTCAGTCTCCTCAAAAATTTTGACCTGATCATTACTTTTTTCTTCTTTGTGTTCTTCTTCCTGCTCATCAATGTCCATGAGATCCATTGCTCCCTCTTGTTCTTGATCCTCATTGGTGGTAAATTCTTCATTGTTCTTCAAATCATGCAGTACATCTTTTATACTCTGGATAATCTCCTTTTCCACTACTCCTCCTGTGACTTCTTGAATATTGCCTTTCACTACTATTTCCTCTTCTTCCTGGATTTGATCTTGATCTGTACCTTGTTGATTTATAACTGGACTGCCTCTCTGTGCCTTTTTGTCTATTTCTGCTATGCTCTCATCTAATTTGAAGTAAGTTTGTGAAGGTTTTGTCCATATGGATTTCATCCCAGTATGCACCAGTCCAAAACTGACTTCTTCTCTTATTTCACTTTCTTGTTCTATCATAGCTGCTTTTCCCTTCATCAACCTTCTTTCATCTTCAGTACTCAGATGTTTTCTTGCCTGTTCCTGAATCTGCTTCTCCTGAGACTTCTTCTTCAATTCTTCAGGTGTTTTTTGTTTCTTAGAGGCCTATGTAATTACATTAGGAGTGTTTGGTATTGACAAATTTAGACTCTTTAGTAAAACGCTCTCAATATCACTTTCAGAATCAGAGGAAAAATGTGAAGGTCCTCCTCTTTCTGGTTCTTTGAGTCTTGATGCTTCTACCACAGTGGATGGCTTCTGTGTTTCTTCCACTATTACTTCCTCCATTTCTTTTGTGGTTATAGTTTCAACAACTGATTTTACCTTTCCCTTCTTGGTCAACTTCTTCTTTTGTACTGGTTTCTTTGGAACCTTCTTTTTTCCACAATAGTGGTTCTGGTCTCTGGAGGTCCTTGCAATTCCTTGAAGTAGGCTAGCAACTCAACTTCCTTTCTAACAAACACCTCTTTTGTTTCGGCTGTCATCATTTGATCATGGAGTGCTTCATAATGCTCCACCTCCTCTTGAACCCAATCTATAGCTTTGCATGAATAATCTTCCAGCATTTTCTGATATTGTGCCTCATACATAGCTCTTTTGTTATTTCCTTGGGTTAAATAAGTGTACAATTGTTCTTTGCTTGTTTGGGGTGGGTGAGGTTCACTGGAGGATTGAACCTGCTTCTGTGCCTCTTCATGTTCTTCTTTTGTAGCTTCCTCCATCTCTAGTTCAACCTTCCTTGAATCCAACCTCCTTTTCTTTACAGGAATCACTTCCTCAGATATCATCTTTCTTTTCATTCCTGTTCCCCTCATGCGGGTTTGTCCTTCTATTTCCCTCTCAGCCATTTTCCTTGGAGGACTCTTGATTCCAGACATCAGGCTTCTAAAATACTGTGCCTCTAGAGCCAATTTCAATTGATCTTCCATCCCTAGGACATGATAAATGATCCTTGTTAAAAATTGGGCTCCATTCATGAACTTCTTCTGTTCCCAGTGTTTTGCTGCTTCTTTCAGCTGTTCATGAATGTATGGTGTGGCATCCATTACTCCAAAGGGTTTGGTTCTATCCTTGTTGTTGAACATCAATAGTGTCACCGACTTATGTGGCATGGTATACCTTGGTAGTTTTGGAAAGCAAAAGTACTGTAAGAACATCCTTGTGGCATATTCTTCATTCTCTCTTCCTTTAAAGTCAGTGAATTTTGCATACCCTGTATAAGTTTCCTTATTCTTTTTTACAAAGCTTGGATCAAGCTTGGTTCCCATTGGGTAGAATTGTAATGCTGCTGTGATATGTTCTGCCTTGATAGTGATACCCACCTCCTGATTATCCTTGTTCTTGACTTTGCACCTGAAATAGGCATCATTCCCTCTTCCTATTTCCATCAGACTGCTCATTACTTGTGCCACTCTCTCAAAATCAATGAAAAAGATAGGCTCCTCCAATATTTTGTGCAACCCTACTGCCTTCCATCTTTTCATATTGACAGCAACTCTTTGGAACCTGTAGAACTTTTGCCACAACATTGTATATTTATATCCTCCTACTCCCACTGTGAATATGTGCTGACCAATTATGCTTAGGGTCTCCTTGAGTTCCTTCACCACCTTCTCAGCTTCTGGAATTTTTGGCTCTTCATCTGACTCTAGGTCCACCTGTTCTTCCACAGCTTCACTGTCTAGAAACCAATGGCCTCTTGATAGAGTGGTTGATTCTGCCTTGAAGTCATGAATTGATAACTCCTTTGTATTCACCATTCTGGAGAAAATAAAATACACAAAGAAAAAACTCCACCCACATGAGTCACAAGAAATCAAAGAGTAATACTTATTTTGAGATGTCATGACATAAGAATGAAAATAAGATCCAAAATAAATGATGTTTCTTCAGAAAGACTCAAAAAGTGATCATTACAGGTGTAGCAAGATGTCTAGTGCAGTCCCTTTCCCAAACCACTCTTTTGGAGAAAAAACAAAACATTTATCAATGATAGAAACAAAAATTAATTAATAAAAAATAAATAGATCTCTACTACTCTTCTACCTAGATCTTGCTTTGTGCTATATAATTTTTGTAAAAAAGGAAAATAAACAATTTTTCTCAATTTTTCTTTCTCTTTTGTTTTATTATTATTTTTTCTTCAACAATGATTGCTTCTTTTTTTTCTTTATAGATATATTTTCTCTTTTTTTTAAATAATAATAAAATTTTTTTCTATTTCTTTTCTTCCCCTCCTAATTCTCTTTTTCAGAAAAGAAAATCAGGTCAAATATATATTTTTTCATAAATTTTTTTTCAACATGTTATGATTTTCTAAATACAGATCAAATCTGGATGATCTTTTTTCCACTGGAACAACTCTGATTTTTTAACCCAATACTTCCTGACTCCAATTGTTCTGGTTTCAAGCAAACAACCATTCTCTTTGGATAAGCATTTTGTAGGAGTTTTTGGTCTCCATATCCATTTTGTCCTTGATTTCTGTTTTGATGAGCAGACCTCCTGTAGACTTTGATTCCATGTGCTTCTTGTTCTGAGGCTTTGACTCTTTGGACAATGCCATGATTGCCATCTTCTTCCTATCTCTCCACCCTTCTTTGTTCTTCCAATCTTTTGCTGATTTTGATTACATGAAGCTTGATCATTTAACATTTGTATTGGTAATGTTTGTGTATCTTCAAATGCAAAAGTGAATCCTTTCAAGTGTATATCATGAACATCTGATTGAACTTCCTGTTTTTCATTACTCAATAAAAATATTAAAATCCTTTTGTCATTTAAGTTCAATTTAAGCTCCATTTTTTCAAAATCCAAAATCACTTTACCTTGTTGGAGCCATGGTTGACCTAAAATCACTTTTTCAGCCATTAAATGATCTGGCCATTCTTCACAGTCTATTTTCATATATTCTTCATTGAACTTTACGTCAATAGACAGTGAAGACATGCTCTGTACTATTTAACCTTCCAAAGTTTTGATTAGGGTTCTACTTTCAGTTCTTTTTATGTTGAATTTACTTACCAAAGCTGAACTAATCAGATTTACTTGTGCTCCAGAATTTATCAAAACCCTAATGCTTTCATTTTGAAAATCCATTATCATCACCGGGACATGTTCCTTTGGTTTGAGAGGAGTTTCACACAGACAGACTTCCCTAAGCTCTTTGATTTTTCTTATCCTTTCCATAGCTTCCTGTTGAGCTTCTTTTCTAATGTCTTCCTCTTCTCTTTTCCTATTTTGAGCTTGTTGCAACCTTCTCCATTCATCCATAGTTAATGGGCAATCATACCTCTTAACTCTACATCCACTTATGAAGTTTGGCATGATTTCTCCGTCTATGTTAGCTAGTTGAATGGCTCCATTATTGCTTATTTGATGTATAATATATGGTCCATGTCCTTTTTTCTGGAACTTTTTCTGATGTTCTCTGACTGTGTAAGCCAACACTAGATCTCCTACCTGTAGATCTTTCTCTTTTATGTGAACATCATGATAAGCTTTTTGCCTTTTCTTGTAAACATATAAACTCATAATGGCTTGGAGTCTAGATGCTCCAACTTTCCCAATTCCATTACTCTCTCTGATAGTTCATGTCTAGTCAAATTGTAGTGACTTCCTACTTTTAATGTTGGAATAAGGAATTCCATAGGTAAAACTGCATTTTTTCCATATACTAGATTGAATGGTGTGTTTCCTATTGCAGTTTTATAAGCCACTCTATAAGCCCATAGGACATGATTCAGTTGTAGATCCAAATCATTCCTGTTTGTGTTTACTAGTTTTGATAGTACAGTATAGAGTACTTTATTAGTGCTTTCTGCTAACCCATTGGCTTGTGGGTGATATGGGGCTGACTTTCTATGACTGATCAGGAAATATTCAGTGATGTTTTCTATGATTTGATTGTCAAAATGGGTCCCCCTATCACTTACTAGTTCAATTGGAAGTCCAAATCTGGTGATAATGTTTTCATATAGGAATCTGGCAGTAGTATGAGCATCATTCCTTCTTGTGGATTTGGCCTCAGCCCACTTTGTCAGGTAGTCTGTAGCCACTCTGATGTATTCAGCATGGGATTGTTTTGCTGGAGGATGTATAGGTCCAATGAAATCCAACCCCCATTTACTAAAGGCTCTGGCTGAAATTAATGGAACTAATGGCATATCATTTCTTCTATTTGTGACTTACCCTTTGACAAACATCACACCTTTTTACATAGGTTCTTGATTCAGGAAATAGCGTTGGCCACCAAAAGCCAGAATATAAAATGAGTTTAGCAGTTCTGTCACTTGGGAAGTGTCCTCCTGCCACTCCAAAGTGTGCCATTTCCAACATTTCCAGATATTTATTCTCAGGAACACAAATTCTTAGGTATCCATCCATTCCTCTCTTATACAACTGTTCTCCTATCAATTGATATTCTTTAGAGATTACTTGTAAATTTTTTGAATTTGTACCAGCTATCACTTGTTTTCCTTTCTTCTTCCTTTTCAATTCCTCAATGATATTTTCACTCCAATCTGGATTTTTATGGAACAAATATAGAGTTATGAATTTTGAATCTTGCAATATTTGGCACTTCCCGCAATTAGCAATGTATTTTGTTACATCTTGAATTTTATTATGCCAATGTATCCCCATCCTATTGAGATTACTTAGGATGACTACCCTAGAAGCATGAGTGCAAGGGTTCCAATGATGAGCTCTCCTCAGATATTCGTGTTGCTCTTCCTCAGGAGTGCAATATTCCAATATGCCTGTGTGGTTGAGATGGTACAAATGCCCAGCTAGTAACATAAAGTTTTTGCTTTGTAACACTAAGTGTGCATTGTTCCCAACTATTCTGCAAGGTCCCATGGTTAATAATGGTACTAAAGTCATGGCCCACTCAGGAACACTCTCTACCTTAAACAGATATGTGTCTGGCAGATTGTCATCTAAAGGTGAACTGGGTTCTTTAGACTAAATTCGAGATAAATGATCTGCTCTCAAGTGTGTTTTCCCTTGTCTGACCTCCACTTCAAACTCAAATTCCATTAGCAAAAGAAACCATCTGACTATTCTCCCTGTGTGACAAGGTTTATTTACCAAATATAACAAAGCTTGATGGTCTACAAAGAACTTAAACTTGTTGGCCAAAAGGTAATGTCTGTATTTTTTTACAGCAAATACCATGCCCAATCCCTCTCTTTCAGCGGTTGTGTAATTTTTCTCTACTAGATTCAATTGTCTACTAGCATAGGCCACTAGAAAATCTAACTTGCTTCCTTCTATTGGTTGTGCTAACACACATCCCAAAGCATAATTTGAAGCATCCACACGGACATGAAAAATTTTATCCCATTGAGGTGTTTTCAGAATTGGGGCTGTTACCAAACAAGTTTTTAGAGTTTCAAAGGCTTGGTCACACTCCTTAGTCCACTCAAACTTTGTAATTAGGGCATATAAGGGTTTGGCTATGTCAGCAAATTTGTGTACAAATTTCCTATAGTACCCACAATGTCCCATGAAAGTTTGAAGTTCCTTTACACTTGTTGGTCTTGGAAGCTCTATTATGGCCTTTATTTTCTTCTCATCAATTGAAAATCCATTTTTAGAGACTATATGACCTAGCATTCTTCCTTGTCTTACAAAGAATACACATTTTTCTGGATTCAAACATACTCTGTAGGTTCTGCACTTCCTGAATATATTTTCTAAATCCTGCAAGTGATCTTGTCTTTTTAATGAAAAAGTACAGAGATCATCTTCATAGATTTCCATTACCTTTCTTAGGAACTCTTTGAAGATATGACACATCAATCTCTGAAAAGTTGCTGGAGCATTAGTTAACCCAAAGGGCATAACCCTAAAGGCATAAATTCCCCATTCTGTGGAGAAGGCAGTTTTATGTTGGTCTTCCAATGCTATAGGAACCTGGTTGTATCCTGAAAAACCATCTAAGAAACTATGAACCTCCTATAGTTGCTGCATTTACCTTTTTCAAGTTGATGCATACCCTAAGTTTCCCATTCTTTTTTGGTACCACAACTATAGGAGATATCCATTCTGTATACTCGATTTCATAGATGAAATTGGCAGCTAATAGCTTGTCAATTTCTTCCTTTATTTTAGCAGAATATTTATCATTGAATGTGTAATGTCTCTGTTTACTAGGTTTTGCTTCAGGTGTAATAGGAATCTTATGCTCACAGATTTTAGGATCAATACCTTTCAAATCCTTATAGCTATAAGCAAATACATCCCTATAATTTCTTGCCAAGTTTCTTAGTGCCTCCTCTTCTTGAGTAGTCATGTCATCAGCCACTACAATGTGTCTTTCTTCTCCCTCCTCCTGAGTGATCATGATCTTTTTGGTTTCTTCCTCATTATCATAAGCCTCTCCTTTCTTCTTTTCCCTCTTTGGTTTCCTTTTGAGAAGTAGTCTGTTTTCCACTTCATAAGTCTTGAAATTTTTTGGTACATCAAATTGTTGATCTTTGTTCATTTCCCTTGTCTTCTTCTCATTCTCCTGATTTTCTTCTATTTCCTTGTGTTTGATTTTCTTGTACTTACCTGAGATTTTATCTTTAACAGCATCTTCAGCTTTTACTTCCTCCAAAAATTGTATCTTCCCTTTTTCTAATATCATATCTTCTTCTTTGTCCTCTTCTATTCTGGATACCTTTATCATTTGTATTCCAATGTGAAAAACATCATAGTTGAAATTCCACTCCTACATATTCATCACTGGCTAGATCCATGGTAGCCAAGATTTGATTCCACCCATAAGGCTCAAATTCCTCATCCTTGAATTGTTGTGGTACATAATTCTCATCTTGTAACTTCCTTCCCTCCACACAATCCTCTCTTCTTAATCTCCTTTTCATATTGGTAAGATTTCTTATCATATTGCACTTCCATACTGATGATTCAGTTTCTTCCTGGTCTTCCATTTCCGATTCCTCACTCAACTCGTGATTCTGATAAATTTTTTACCATTCTTGAGGAGATATGTCACAGTAGTGCCCATTTCTTAGATTTACTTTGGTTATTCTTCCTTTGCTCTGCAGGTATAAGCAATCATTACCCCAATCTTGCACAATTTGCATTTGTCTCATGAATGTTCTTCCTAGGATAATTTCATATGAAGTGGATTGTGGGAATTCAACTATAGCAAAGGTATGTTCTATCTCTATCCCACATATGTCCACAATCACTTTTTCCCATATTCCTAGGGGTTTTTCTATGTGTCCATCTGCAAGTTGCAATCTCATTTTTGTGGGTAATAATTCATTTTTTTCCCATTTCTCCCAAGTTTGTTTAGTCATAATGGCCACTCCTGATCCACTATCCAAAATAGCTTTGGCCTGGTTTTTACCAAATTGTATTTTTAGGGTTGAATTTCCCTCTTCCCCTTCACAATATCCTCCTATCTTATCAATGGGAATATACCACAACTCCTCCATTTCTTGTAGTTGTGGGTGAAGATTTTCTGGTGTTGTCTCCCATTTTTTCACTTGGTTCTGTAGGTGAGGATTTTGTTTCATTAAATCTTCCCATGTGGTATGATAAAGAATTGTGCATCGTTTATCTATATTCACCTGGAGTGTTACTTGTGGGTTTTCTTCCTTGATACTATTTCCTCTTGTTCTTATTACTTCAGATTCCTCAATTGTTCTTTGAGAATTGTCTTCTTCCCCCATTTTGAGTTGCACTTCCCGTATGATTTGTTTACACTTCTACATCCTTTCATGATCTAAGTCTGGCATAGGATAAGCCATTGTATGATCAGTAGGGCTTGGTCCCTCTTGAATTCTTCCTTTGTATGCTTTTATTAGAGTGTCTATACTTTGTGAATTTCCTATTTCCAACTGGGTTTGTGTCTTTTGAGGAGAAGTACTACTTGATTGTTCCTTATTTTCTTCTTCAATATTTTTACTCATTTTTTGTTTCCTTTCCCATTTCCCTTTTTGTCTATTTTTCTTTACCTTTGAGATTGAACCTTCATTTTGTTCCTTAGTTGTTCTTTGTTGTTTTGTTTGTGACCTTGTTATAGCATTTACATTTACTTGGTCAATGTCACTCAATTCTTCCTGTTCCATGATACTAACTCCTTTTAGTGGTATGTTATTAGGTGTGTTTTGTTGTTTTTGAGGATTTTTTGGGCAATCCTTAATCAAATGCTCCCTGCCACAATCCTTGCAATATGCTCCTTCTATTCTTAATGTGGGAGGTTGTGGACAGTCTCTAATGAAATGATCTCCCCCACACCTATAACAAGTTATCTTTGGTCCCCCTTTGAATTGAGGTTTTTGATTGGACATATAATTATTAGTTATATACATGAAAGTGGTAGTGTCCATCTCAATTCTTCCATTTCCCAAGTCTAGGGCTTGTAATTCTGGTTCTCTTGATTCATAACCTTCCCATTCTTCTTGATATCCTTCATTCCATTGATAATCTTCCTTGTATGGTGACTTTGTTCTTGAGTTTCCCTCCTCTATTGGTGTGTATTTGATTGGTACCACATTTGTTGGTATAGGAGGTTGTTGCCCAAGCACAGGTCTTGGTTGCTCAATATACACTGATTCTCTTTGGCTCCCATAGTCTCTCTCCTTTATGGGTTGTTTATTATAGAAGCATTCCTCCCTGGTATGATTTGTCCATTTCCTCTCTAGTGTACAATATTTGAGTGTTTTTCTATCTTGCAAATGTGGAGGTTTTTGATATGGGCAATGTTGTACCAGATGACTTTCTCCACAATTGTAGCATTTTTTATTTGTGTTTATCCTGGAATTTATCAAATTGGTTTTAGTGCTTACCTCTAGGGCTTTAGCAATGGCCTGAGCCAATTCTTCTATTGGAGGGATTTTATCTTCATTTGATCTGGGTTGATCAAATGCTAACAGATCTTGGCCTCTGTTATCTTCCAAATCTATTGCTTCTTTTACACATCAGGGCATCTCCTGTAGTACACTAGGGTTCTTAATTGAGCACTTCTTAACCCTTCTATGAATAGGGATACTTGTCTAACCATGGAAGGTACTTCTTCTCTAGGGCATCTGTCAATATATTGCTTAAATCTCCTGGCTGCCTCTCTGACATTTTCATATTTTTGTTGTTTAAAACTGTGTATCAGAGTGGCTGTGCTATGTTTTATTCCGGTCTTTGAGAATTCCCCAATAAAGGCTTCTAGGAAGGATTCAATATTTAGGTACATTTCTTTTCTCAAAGGGATGAACCAAGATAATGCTGGTCCTGTTAGGGTTAGACCTCAGAATACCCTTCATATTGATTTTTCATGCATTTGGCTACTTGATATGGTCGAAGCATTCTACCCTGAGGTTGCCAATGATGTCTTCTTCTGAGTGAAAATTCATTATATCCTTCTGGTTCCTTTTCAAATGGATTTCGGGAAGCATGTGTCCTCCTCCCTTGTTGTTGCTCAGTACTAGTGTAGTTTTCATGTGGTCTAGGTAAATCTGGTTGTCCCATGTTATGTTCCCAAGGTCCTTTGTCAGCACATTGCCCTAGGTCATTTGAATTTTCTGGGTCTTGGGAGAAGATGTACACACACCCTTGCCTATCCTCATATCTACCATCTTTGAACTGAGCTACTGGTGTTATGTTTAGGGGAACTTCTAAGTTTCTCAATCTAATGAGAAACTTATGCATTCCATCCTGATATACATAGGTGCCAAACCTATTTGTATACATGTATTTGAGGATATTTCTATAATCCCCAGTTTCAATGGGCTCATTTGTTTCATTTAAATTTTCCATGTTGTTTTCTTGCCCTAAATTTCTTTTTTGCACTTCCCCTACTACTGACTCTATCTCCTTCCTACCTAGGTCTTGCTTAGTATGTGAGTTTAGTTTGTTCCCAGACCTAAGGATCATTCACCTAATTTTCACGATTCTATGGTTAGAATCGTGTTTTTCACGATTTTGTGCTCAAAATCGTGTTTCTCACTATTTTCTAACTAAGCTAGTGTTTTTTCACGATTTTATGACTAAAATCTTGTTTTTCACGATTTTCTACTTAAAATCGTGTTTTTTACGATTTTGTGTTCAAATTAGTGTTTTTCACGATTCTCTACTAAAAATCGTGTTTTTCACGACTTTCTGTTCAAAATCGTATTTTTTCACGATTTTCTAACTATATTAGTATTTTTTCACGATTTTATGTTCAAAATTGTGTTTTCCACGATTTTGTGTTCAAAATCGTGTTTTTCACGATTCTGTGCTCAAAATCGTGTTTTTCACGATTCTGTGCCCAGAATCGTGTTTTTTCACGATTCTGTGCCCAAAATCGTGTTTTTCACGATTCTGTGCCCAAAATCGTGTTTTCCACGATTTTGTGCCCAAAATCGTGTTTTCCACGATTCTGTGCCCAAAATCGTATTTTTCACGATTTTGTGCTCAAGATCGTGTTTTTTACGATTTTGTGCTCAAAATCGTGTTTTTCACGATTTTGTGCTCAAAATCGTGTTTTTTGCGATTTTGTTCCCATACAATCGTGATTGCTCACAATCGTAAATAACACGATTTTCTTATGAAAATCGTGTTCTGGGAATCGCGATTTTGTGTTTGACTACAGAATCGCGATTCTGAACACTTTTTGAAGATTTTAAAGTATTGATTTTCAAGTTTTTCTTTCTTCTAATAAAATCACCTTATCAAGTTTTTAACATGCAAATGAAAAAACTTAACCAAAAAATAATATTTTTCTACTGAGAATTAAAAACTCAGAAAATCGCGATTTCGTGATTTTGATATTTTCCTACTTTTATGTGCTTAATGATCATGAAAATTTAAAGTCGTGTAATTGAAATGATATAGAAACCACTCACCTTGCTTGGTTGACTCAAAAAACTCTTCAAGACCTGAATTTGTAGAAGATCGCGATTTTTCCTTGCTCTCTCTCTCTCTCTCACACTCACTCAAATGAATTTTTCTTTCAATTCCAGGTTTTTATAGTGTCCTGAAAATCGCGATTTTGTGTGATTTCCACTTTTCTTCACTCTTTCATTTGTCCAACTTCACTTACCCAATCTTGATGACATCTCTTGCAATTATCTTTCTCCAAAAACCCAAGTATGCTGAAAATTCCAGAAAATTTTCCTTACAGAAAATCGCGATTTTGTGCAAAAAATCGTGTTTTTTCTGTACTTCTTATTTTGTGCAAATTTGAGTGTTCTTTTCTCTTGTTCTCTTTCAATACCCTCTACCCATTGCGATTTACCAGACTCCTATACTTTTGCATCAGAATCACTACATTACTCAGAAAATCGTGATTTTGTGTAGAAAATCGTGTTTTTTCTACATTTCTTATTTTGTGCAAATCTGAGTATTCTCCTCTCTTGTTCCCCTTCAGCACCCTCTACCAACTCCAATTCAACAATCACCTGCAATTTTACCTCATAATCACAACATTATTCAGAAAATCGCGATGTTGTTCAGAAAATCGTGTTTTTCAAATTTTCTAATTTTTTGACAAATTTCTACTTTTCTTTCACTTGGTCTCTATTACTCCTATCCACAAAGCTTCAGTCCAACTTCCTAAGAAGAAAAGAAATTTTTTTGATTGTTTTTTATGAATTTTATGAATTTTTTTAGTATTTTGCCCTAAATAAAGGTAAACACTTCACTTAGGGTTTCTTGTTTGGTGATCTACTGATCCTGTGTTCCTTGATTGTTTATAATCTCTTATGGCTTAGCTATCAAAACAGTTCATGAGAAAAACTTTCCAAAGAAAATGTGCTATGAAATGCAAGTATCAATTTTCGCAAAGATAAACTCAAACACATTTTTTCAAAATGCAAATCAGCTTTGTTTCTCAAGATTTATGCTTTGATTTGGTTAACAATTGAATCTTTTCTACTTGCATCTAGCTACTTTACCTGACTTTTCCTTAGTGCAACCATGTTATCTTCCCAAGATCAACAATATTGCCTAGTACTTGGTCAAAAAGAACTCTAAAAATGCAAGAATAGACACATGTTACCTCATCTTCAGCTTTCTTGATTCAAATTTTTCACACACCTGCACTTTTACTTCAAAAAATGAAATGAGCAACTATCAATTTACAAAAATTTTAGCACTTCCAACTTTAAAAGATGATCTATTGCTTTCTTTTCCCAAAAGACAAACAAAGACATCTACCTTTTCATGTTCACATTTCTTGATTAAAGAGTGTTACCTTTTGCATGTGTTTGTTACCATCATCAATAGAAGATCCAGCAAGGTCCAACTTCAATGAAGCTTTTGAAATACTCCCCGGCAACGGCGCCAAAAAATGTTTGTTATTGATCTTTGGAGTTGTCCTCTCCAATCATTTAGCATAAAGAATCAATAATACATCTTTATTTTGTGAATCTTGGAAGTATTCATGAGACCACACCCCCTTCAAGATGATAGAATCCAAAAAATAAGAGAATAATGGCTGGATTTCTGAGAATGGTGAAAATGAAGAGGAATTTCTAGGGTTTGGATTATCTTGAGCAAATCTCCACCATTTTCCACAATCTTGGTGTCTAATACATGCTATTTTATTAGCAGAACACAATTATGAAGTCAACACTCAAAAATATTACATGCACCATACAGACGAGACAATCGCGATTCTATGAAAACAGACGATTTTCATCTCCAGCACCTTTCTTCATCAACTTATCACTCAATACATCAGTATTCAACTCTCTTCATACACATTCAATAGATTTACACAATAGAAGCTCACAAATCTCCATAGATACACAAGAATTAGACTCACAAATCAAAGAAACCACACAAAGAGGAGAAAACACGATTTTCAGCAGAAAACTCCTTCTCTATTCACTTGGATAGCATGTAAACAATTGATTAACCAACCCCCTCATAATAGAGGAAATTATCTTATATACATTTTCAAGTGTCCCTTTTCACACTTGAATTTTGGTCTTTTCCTCTATTTTTCTAAAAATATGCTATTTAGGAGTTTCCAAAAATTCTAGAAAAATTACATAAGATTCTATCCTACATAAGGAAGAATATTCCTTATTTTTACAACAGTTGCATAAATATTTTTACAAGTTTTTATCATTTTACAATTATTTTTCTTCAAAAAGGCTTCCAAAAATACATCTTCTAACAGTCACGCCGGTATATGCCAGGGACACTTCATTGAGCTTTATTAGATTTATCTATCGAGAGTGATGGCACATTTGTCCCTTGCCAGCTCACTTATTCGTGGAGATTAGGTTTCGCCTTATGTACTGACCTTTATATATTGCACTTGTTGTATTCTTGTTTTTAGGTCATTCTTGTATATTCATTTGTATGTGTGAGCTCTCTTCCTTATCTCCTTCCTCGTGACATGGTATCAGAGACAGCGTGGCTGTAGAGAGCTTGTTGAGAAGGCGACGGTGAAGAGTACGCAGCAAGGCATGGAGAAAACATGATTCAAAAATGACCTCCGTTTGCTACGAAAATCGGCATGAAGGTAGAAGACCTCAAAATAGTTTTGAGAGTTATCCCTTTAGGGTCACTAGTTTTTGTCAGATCGAAGTTTCAAAGCCATCTCGACCTCCATTTCGAGCTCGCAAGGTGGGCCCCATACAAAAACCAGGTCAGTTTCAGAAATTCTAACTTGGGTTGTGTTCAACAATACTCATATATTCCAAATCCAGAATTTCAAGTGATTTCGTGTACTGTTGGTATATGAAACCTATGTTTTTCTGAGATCAAACTATCACATCATAGTACGATAGACTTCAAGCAGAAGTGTTGCTTGTAGTGTTTTGCAGTGTTGTGAATTGCTATAGCAATGGCAAACGTAGATGGAATGAGTCAGTTTATGAGTGATAAGCTGGACAAGAACGACTTCCATGCTTGGAGATTCAGAATGACGAATTTCTTGATGGGAAAAGGCTACTGGAAGTACATCGAGGGAGAGAACGAAAATGCTCCGCAGTTACCAGAGAGGAATCGGAATGCAGAACAAATAAGAGCATATGAGGAATGGAATCAAGGAGCACAAAAGGTAATGTACTGGCTGTCTGTTAGCATACAGGATAGCATGATTGGGCATATACAGGATGCCAAGACTCCAAAAGAGGCTTGGAATAGTTTGGTCACATTTTACGAGACCAATACAAAGGCACGAAAATTGCAACTCAAGAACGAGCTGCATACATTGGAGAAAAAGAGCATGTCGGTAAGTGACTACACTCTGAAAATCAAAAGCATATGTGAGTCCCTTGCATCTATTGGCATGAATGTAGATGATGATGATAAGGTGGAAGTGTGCCTTCGTGGTTTGGGAGCTGCATATAAGTACTTGAGAACTTCTATACAGACCAGGGAAAATATTTTGAATTTTGCTGATATGGTATCCATGCTGATTATTGAAGAAAAGAATCTTGGTGAGGATTCAAAATCCCAAGGAAAGCCCAATGCTGAGCAGGTATTCTAATCAGGTAGAGGAAGAGGTAGAGGTAGAGGTTTTGGAAATGGACAATAACCAAGACCAAGGTGAACAACAAAATCATGCAGGAGGAAGAGGACAATTTTGAGGTAGGGGGAGCCAAACAGGTCGCACAAATGTCCAAAGAAATGATTTAGGTAATGATAGTAAAGGATGTTGGAATTGTGGTAAACCTGGACACTTTGAACGTGATTGCAGGTTCAAGAATCAAAATAAGAGAAGGCAGCAAAAGAACTATGCATCCACAAAAACAGATGATTCTGAGAAGTTGTTCATGGTTCAACATCACATGATGAATACAATGTCCGCTGGTGTTTCATAATCGAATGATAATGTATGGTATGTTGATTTAGGTGCTTCAAATCACATGAACAATCATGCAGAATGGTTTAGTACTTCATAGAAATTGCCAGTTCATGGATATGTTGAAACAGCTGATGACACATCACATCATATTGAGCATACATGAAACATAGCACTATCGATGGAGGTTGGAAAGGTAAAACATCTTGCTAATGTGCTGCATGTTCCAAATATAACAAAGAATATGGTTTCTGTTGGACAAATGGTTGACCAGGGATTACAAGTCATGTTCAATGTTGATGGATTATATGTAGAAGAGTACTGGACGATTGGCTGCCAAAGGAAACAAAGTGGGTAGGATGTTCACCTTAAATGCGAAGATTCCTAAAATGAATGCAACCATGTTTGCAAAAGGTGCATGAGTTATTGCAGATATAGAGATGTGGCACAAACGGATTGGACATGCAAGCTTGCAAAGGCTGAAATTGATGCAGTCAAAGGAGATTGTCCATGGACTACCGAATTTCAAAGCTGCAGAAATGCAAAAGGTATGTGTAGCATGTCAATTTGGTAAACAATCAAGAGCATCATTTCCACATGACAAGCATGTTCGTGAGAATGTACTAGAAGTAGTACATACAGATGTTTGGGGTCCAGCAAAGACCACATCTATGGGCGGTTGTAGGTTTTATGATACTTTCATTGATGATCATACACGCAAAGTATGGGTATATTTCATGAAAGAGAAGAGTGACGTATTCACTCACTTCCAGAATTTTAAAGCTATGCTGGAAAAGAAAATAGGGAAGTACATTCAAACATTAAGATCTGATGGAGGAGGTGAATACATGTCAAATGAGTTCAACCGTTTTCTAAAAATCATGGAATTCGACATCATTTTTCATGCAGGTACACACCACAGCAGAATGGCGTTGTTGAATGCAAAAATAGACATATTGCAGAAATAGCAAGAGCCTTGATGGCTAAGAAGAATATGCCTCATTGTTATTGGGCAGAAGTTGTGCATACTGTTGTATACATCATGAACAAAACTCCAACTATTGTTGTACATCAAGTTACACCTGAAGAGAAGTTTACAGGTAAAAAGCCAAACTTATCACATCTGAAAGTTTTTGGCTATATTGCATATGTACATGTTCTAGATGAGTTGAGGACGAAGCTTGATCTCAAAGCAAAAAAATGTGTCTTCATTGGATACTCCCTTGAGCAAAAAGGGTACAATGTTATAACCCACTCACATGACAGGTGAAGGTGAGTAGAGATGTGGTATTTGATGAAATGTCAAGCTTCTATGCAGATGCCAAAGAAGGACTGAATCTTGAACCAAATGACAAAGAAAATGCTAAAAAATCAAGTGCAAAATCTCAAGTTTTGAGTGGACCAGATGCATCACCAAGCAATAGTTCCAACTCAAATCCATGGAGTGGAAGATTGTGTGGAAATTTCAGTCCATAAAATTCATCAAATACATCCAAGAAAGGTAAAGAAAAGCTTTTTGATGGTAGTAAAACATGTGTAGGTTTTGAAGATGTTGATGGAGATTCAAGTGGTTCAAAAAAGAGTCTTGATGAGGAACTTGGATTGCCCTCTATGAATACTCCAGGAGTAAGAAGGGCACATGCAGATGATACAAGGAGAAGTGACCCAGGACCAAGAAGATCTGGGAGGATGTGTAATTCAGTGCAATGATTGACATATGATAGTTACATGGCTCGCCATTGTTCCTACATGACAAAGGTAATACAAGATGTTGAACCTTCTTGTTTTGAAGATGCAATTGGTAATGAAGATTGGGAAAAAGCTATGGATGAGGAGATGGATGCACTTTATGGAAATGATACATGGAAGCTGGTTCCATTGCCACAAGGAAAGAAACCCATAGGCTGCAAATGGGTTTACAAGGTAAAGCATAATGCTGATGGTAGCATAAGCAGGTATAAAGCACGATTGGTAGCTAAAGAATATGCACAGACATATGGCATTGATTATGAGGAAACATTCAGCCCTATAGCTAAAATGTCTACTGTGAGAACACTTGTTGCATTAGCTACAACAAAAGGATGGACTTTGCATCAGATGGATGTGAAGAATGCTTTCCTACATGGTGAGTTACAGGAAGAAGTATATATGGACCAGCCATAAGGATATGGAGATTCAAAGCATCCAGAATATGTTTGCAGGTTGCAAAAGGCTTTGTATGGGCTGAAGCAAGCCCCTCGTGCATGGCATGCAAGGATTGCTGATTACTTAACCAGCATTGGGTTTTCTATGTGAGATGCAGATCACTCACTATTAGCAAGGAAGGTTGATGATGGCATCACTATTGTGGCTATTTATGTTGATGACCTGATTGTAGGTGGTGATAATGAAGCAAGCACCAAAGACGTAAAGCAACTTCTTATGTAGGAATTCAACATGAAAGATCTTGTTGTGTTGCGCTATTTCTTGGGCTTTGAGTTTATACATACAGAAACCGGTATATGGATGTTGTGGAGAAATTTCACTCCAATACACGCAGCGGAATTTAGAGAACCTCTTCTAGAATCTACCCTGCAAGACACATGCTTACTAAAACCTGATTCAATCACAACTCAGAGATTCAATGACTCTGCCATTTTGTCCACACATAGTAGACTCTCTTAGCTTTCTAACAAGATAAATAACACTCCATTTGGAGCTCATTTGACCAGGCAACCGACTGTCCAAAGTTAGACTACCTGTCATCTCAGGTTATGCAGAAAACTGAGGTTCACAAGAAATGCTCCCAGTAACTACTGGAGAATGATCTGACAAAGATATTTGAGATACAAAGAGTAGACAAGATACGCTTTCCACCAAGATATCATGTGCATTAATTGGATAAGTACATAGAGAGATATGACCTTCACAAGGTGACTATGTATGCACAGGGTATGCGGCTAGAATACCTATCTTCATTGTAGCATCCAAATGAGGTACCTTCTGATATCCATTGGTGAGAGACTGACCAGCATATGCTTCCATATCATGTCCTTGTCATCTCCACAAATTTTCACGTTCAAATGAGCTCTTTATATAGAGCTATGGGCATAGGACTTTTCACCTACCCTTGCATCTTCTCTCACCTCTTGACCTTTCACTTCACGGCCTTTGTCTTTCCATTGCCTTGAATGACTTTTGGTGATCCATATCACTCTATATGGATAAGGTCACGAATTTTATGAGTATTCCTTATCTCTAAATATATTTTGGCTTTTATCCAGGCCATAAATACAAATGCCCTTTTTAATTCAACCCTCTTCTCTAAGGTTATGAGTGTACCCTTTATATTTTTAGGGTCTAACTTCATTTATGGCTTACATGAAATACATAAATGATGAAGAGGTAAATAATGAGAGGTGAGTATGTTTCAAGCCTCATAATTGGAGCTTGCACAAGACCATATTTTTCAACACTCCCCCTCAAGCTACAATTGGGAGTCCATGCTACTCTCCAATTCTCCTCCTCTTCGTCTTTGCTTCTATCTCCCTTTGCTTGATAGCTCGGTGATCTCCATCCTTTGCTTCCAAGCTCCTTTGGCTTCTCTTCAGCTTCATCCTTGCTTCTTTGGCTCTTTGCAAGAGCTCTTCTTCAATCCCTATCAAGAAACATGCTTCATACATACTCATAGAATGAAATGAGATCACCTTAGATGTACATATCCTTGTTGCTTCACTCTCTTCTTCTTTGTTGTCCTCTCTTTGTAACTTCATGGCTTCATGGCTTCTCTCTTCTTTGCATGCTTCTCTTTGATCCTCCTTTGTCTTTGGATCATCTTTGTCTTTGTCTATGGGTGCAATCTTTGCATCTCCTTTTGACGTTGTCATGGTTGTCATGCTTTCTTCTAACTTCATGACTTCTTATGTGCATCATGGCTGCTCCTTTATCTTCTAGATACTCCTTCAATGTAGGTGGCTTCTCCTCATGATTTCAATTTACCTTTGATGGCTGCTCTTGCTCTTTCTTTGAGCTTGGCTTCTTCTCTTCCAAATCTGAAATTTGTGTTGGCTCCACTTTCACTTCATTGGACTCTTCTTGGATCTTTGAATCCTTGCAAGCTAACTCCCCCTTGCTTCATAATCTTTACTCCATTCTTCATGGCTGATTTTAGACCTGCAAAATCATCAATGGACTGATCATATATGAACTATTTCATGAGTTCCATTCATGTGAAGCATTTGTAGCTTCCACATCTTCCAAGCTTTCTTCATTGCCTACAAAACAACACAAGAAATGTGAATGTGATCAATGGTGCCTCTTGCACCCAACAAGGGTTGACATGCCTCTTGGGATGGTCTTACTTTCCCTCACATAGGCTTGCCATTCCTCTTTGAATGGTCTTACTTGCCATAGGCTTGCCACTCCTCTTGGGTGGTCTTACTTGCCTCACATAGGCTTGCCATTCCTCTTTGAATGGTCTTACTTGCCATAGGCTTGCCACTCCTCTTGGGTGGTCTTACTTGCCTCCACATAGGCTTGCCATTCCTCTTTGAATGGTCTTACTTGCCTTTACATAGACTTGCCACTCTTTTGGTGGTCTTACTAGCCATAGGCTTGCCACTCCTCTTGGGTGGTCTTACTTGCCTTTACATATGGCTTGCCACTCTGTTTTGGTGGTCTTACTTGCCTTTACATATGGCTTGCCACTCTGTTTTGGTGGTCTTACTAGCCTCACATTTTCACAATACATTCACATGATTTATGCTTGGAACTTACCACCACACACAATGTGGATTTTTCAAAACCTTTACCTTAGCCCTTAGCATTGCAAAAGGTCTTATTTACCTCCCTTCAACTTCAGCCATGTTGTCACACTTCTCATGAGTGACTCTACCTTCTTTTCATGGCACTTGCTTGTGCTCAATCCATGGGGAGTATCCTCAAGTCTTCTTTGAGTCTTCACACTTCATGGCAGCCCTCCTTTGGAGTCTTCTACTCCTTTCGCTCTTCAAGAGTCTTCAAATGGGCATCCTTGCCTTAGCCACCTTCAACTTGGGTTCAATCTTCAAGTGCACACACTATGTGTTTGGAAACCTTTGAGCTTGGGCTCCTTCCTTCACTTTGGCTCCAAGCTTTGTGTCCTTGCATCACCCAAGCTTTGCCTATCTTTGCTTTGGCTTGTCCAATAGGAGCATTGATTTGACTTCCTATATCTCAACTCAAACATCAAACACATTTAGTTGGCATAACATGTGCACAATTATGTTGCTTTTGGCAACTCTACCTCAATGGGTTTTCATCCACAACAAAATACATCCACAAATTTCAGACATGGCAACCTTGCATCTTACCAATCTTTTTGGCATCTAAACACATGTACTTTCAGCTCATCTATGGCTGAACATGAGCAAACTTTCACACTTCAATATCATGCTAAGAATATCACATAAGCATGTATACAAATCAACAACAACTTGAGCATATATTCAGCTCACATTGTGCCACTTCATATGGCTACATAAACCTACAATTTTCAGCTTTTATAGGCTTTATAAAATAGCCTATTACTCATCCACACATTATCCTACGTGTGCATATATTCTACTTAACCACATTTGCATACATTTTTGCATGATAGACATCAATCCTCAACTCCAAATTCAACTTATATTCAGCCTACACATGGCTGTCCAAAATTGTCATTCATGTTGATCATAAACTTCATGAGCATGCATACAAAAACATATATCAATGCATAAGCATATAATGCTACCATCAAGCTTACATAAAAGCTTAAACCTTCAGCCATTTACATAATAAAAACTTGCACTTCATTCAATTGAGTGCAATACCTCAATGACACATACAATGTTCATATGCAACTACATGTAGTTGCCCATCCAAGATTCTTGCTTGAATCTTCATCTCCTTCTATAGGCTGCTCATACATCCTGAACAAAGTGATTAGTATCACTTATAACATTCCTCAATGGTCAACATATGTACTAGAGAGTAGGACAAGAGAGTGTATCACTTCAAATAACATAAAGCAACAAAATTCTCTTACATACCACAAGCTTCATCTCCATAGCTTTCTAATGAGCATGATAGCTCCAAGCTTTCCTTTGCCATCTTTGCATCTTCTTCAAGATCTCTTTGCACATCCATGGGCTCCACTCCCAATGCTCTGCAACCAAAGCTCTGATACCAAAATGTGGAGAAATTTCACTCCAATACACTTCAATACACGCAGCGGAATTTAGAGAACCTCTTCTAGAATCTGCCCTGCAATACACATGCTTACTAAAACCTCATTCTGTCACAATTCAGAGATTTGATGACTCTGAAATTTTGTCCACACACAGTAAACTCTCTTAGCTTTCTAAAAAGCTAAAGAACACTCCATGTGGAGTTCATTTGACCAGGCAACCGACTGTCCAAAGTTAGACTACCTGTCATCTCAAGTTATGCAGAAAACTGAGGTTCACAAGAAATGCTCCCAGTAACTACTAGAGAATGATCTAATAGAGCTATTTGAAATACAGAGAGTAGACAAGATAAGATTTCCAACAAGATATCATATGCATTAATTGAATAAGTAGATAGAGAGATATGAGCTTCACAAGGTGACTATGTATACACAGGGTATGCGGCTAGAATACCTATTTTCATTGTAGCATCCAAATGAGGTACCTTCTGATATCCATTGGTGAGAGACTAACCAGCATATGCTTCCAAAACATGTCCTTGTCATCTCCACAAACTTCCACGTTCAAATGAGCTCTTTATATAGAGCTATGGGCATAGGACTTTTCACCTACCCTTGCATCTTCTCTCACCTCTTGACCTTTCACTTCATGGCCTTTGTCTTTACATTGCCTTGAATGACTTTTGGTGATCCATATCACTTTATATGGATAAGGTCACGACTTTTATGAGTATTCCTTATCTCTAAATATATTTTGGCTTTTATCCAAGCCATAAATACAAATGCCCTTTTTAATTCAACCCTCTTCTCTAAGGTTATGAGTGTACCCTTTATATTTTTAGGGTCTAACTTCATTTAGGGTTTACATGAAATACATAAATGATGAAGAGGTAAATAATGAGAGGTGAGTATGTTTCAAGCCTCATAATTGGAGCTTGCACAAGACCATATTTTTCAACAGATGTCACAAAGTCAATATGCCTTGAATATGCTGCAAAAGTATGGTATGGATGATTGTAAGCCAATTTCTATGCCATTAGATCATAATTTGAAATTGGATACTACATCAAGTGAAGCATTGGAAAATGCTACTATGTAAAGGAAAAGTGTGGGGAGTCTTATATATCTCACAATTACAAGGCTTGATCAAAGTTATAATGTTGGACTTGAAAGTCAGTCTATGCACGTTCCCAAGAAGCCACATTTGGATGCTCTGAGGTGCACTCTATGCTATGTGAGTGCTAGTTTGGATTATGCATTGTTTTATGAGGCTAGTGTAGATTTGCAGGTTTATGCATACACAGATGCAGATTCGGCTAGTAGCATTCCAGATAGAAGATCTACTAGTGGTTTTTTATTCTCACTTGGGAGTGCAGCTGTTACATGGAGCAACAAGAAGCAACCTACCGTTGCTTTGTCGAGTACAGAGGCTGAGTATAGAGGTGCTGCAATGGTAGCATGTGAGGCATCATGGCCAGAAATGTCACTTGCAGATTTAGGTGTGGAAGTGGGAAAGCCTATCACTATTTATTGTGATAATCTTAGC
>CM035411.1:55405245-55560245 GCA_020310875.1 Ceratopteris richardii
CATATAAGTAGTTCACAATGTTTATTTAGATTTGGGAAAATATTCCAAATTTTATTGATATGGTGTCCATGTTGATTATTGATAAAAAGAATCTTGGTGAGGACTTGAACTCCCAAGGAAAACCTAGTTCTAAGTAGGTATTCTACTCTAGGAGAGGAAGAGGCAGAGGTAGAGGTTTTCCAAGTGGAAGAGGACACAATAATCAAGACCAAGGTCAACAACAAAATCATGCAAGAGGTAGAGGACAGTTTTGAGGCAGAGGGTGCCAAAGAGGCAACATAAATTTCTAAAGAAATGATTCAGGTAATGACAGTAAATGATGCTAGAATTATGGTAAACCTGGACATTTTGAACATGATTGCAAGTTGAAGAATCAAAATAACAGAAGACAACAAAACAACTATGCATCCACAAGTGCAGATGATTCTGAGAAGCTATTCATGGTTCAACACCACATGATGAATATGATGTCTGCTGATGTTTCAAAATCAAATGATAATTTATGGTATGTTGATTCACGTGTTTCAAATCACATGACCAATCATGCGGAATGGTTTAGCACTTTCCAAAAATTGCCAATTCTTGGATATGTTGAAACACATCACACCCAATCGAGCATACAAGAAACATAGCACTGTCTATGGAGGATGGAAAGGTAAAACATGTTGTTGATGTGCTGCATGTTCCAAATATAAAAAAGAATCTAGTTTCTATAAGACAAATGGTTGACCAGGGATTACAAGCTAGGTTCAATGCTGATGGTCTATGTGTAGAAGAGTACAAATAGGATGGAAGATTGATTGCGAAAGGAAACAAAGTGGGTAGGATGTTCACCGTAAATCTGAAAATTCTTGAAATGAATGCAGCCATGTTTGCAAAAGGTTCGAGTTATTGCTGATATAGAGATCTGGCATAAACGAATTGGACATGCAAACTTGTAGAGGTTGAAATTGATGCAGTCAAAGGATATTGTCAATGGACTACCAAGTTTCAAAGTTATAGAAATGCAAAAGGTATGTGCAGCATGTCAATTTGGTAAACAATCAAGAGCATCATTTTTGCATGACATGCATGTTAGTGAGAATGTACTAGAAATAGTACATATAGATGTTTGGGGTCCTACAAAGACCACATCTATAGGTGGTTGCAAGTTTTATGTTACTTTCATTGATGACCATACACGAAAAGTATGGGTATATTTCATGAAAGAAAAGAGTGAGGTGTTAACTCACTTCTAGAATTTTAAGTCCTAGGGGGAAAAGCAGACAAGAAAGTATAAGCAAACATTAAGGTTTGATGGAGGAGGTAAATACATGTCAAATTTGTTTAGAAACTTTCTTAAAAATCATGGAATTCAACATCAGTTCTCATGCAAGTACACACCACAATAGAACATCATTGTTGAATGCAAAAATAGACATATTATAGAAATAGCAAGAGCTTTGATGGCTGAGAAGAATATGCCTCATTGTTATTAGGTAGAAGGTGTGCATACTATTGTAGACATTCTGAACAAAATTTTAATTGTTGTTGTACATTAAGTTACACCTGAATAGAGGTTTATAGGTAAAAAGCCAAACTTATCACATATGAAAGTTTTTGGTTGTATTGCATATGTACATGTTCCAAATGAGTTGAGGACAAAGATTGATCCAAAAGTAGAAAAATGTATCTTCATTGGGTACTCCCTTTAGCAAAAGGGGTATAAATGTTATAACCCACTCACACGATAGGTGAAGGTAAGCAAAGATGTGGTACTTAATGAAATGTCGAGCTTCTATGTAGATGTCAAAGAAGGACTGAATCTTGAACCAAATGACAAAGAAAATGCACAAAAATCAAGTGTAGAATCTCAAGTTTTGAGTGGATCAGATGCATCACCAACAAATAGTTCCAACTCAAATCCATGGAGTGGAAGATTGCATGGAAATTTTAGTCTAGCAAATTCATGAAATACATCCAAGAAAGGTAAAGAAAAGCTTTCTATTGGTAGTAAAATATCTATAGGTTTTGAAGACATTGATGGAGATTCAAGTGATTTAGAAAAGAGCCTTGATGAGGAACTTGGACTGCCCTCTATGAAGACCCCAGAAGTTAGAAAGGCACATGCAGATGATACAAGGAGAAGTGACCCGAGACCAAGACGATCTGGGAGGATGTTGAATTCAATGCAATGATTGACATATGATAGTTATATGGCTTGTCAGTGTGCCTACATGACCAAGGTAATACAAGATGCTAAATCTTCTTGTTTTGAAGATGCAATTGGAAATGTAGATTGGGAAAAAGGTATGGATGAGGAGATGGCTACACTTTATGGAAACGAAATAGGGAAGCTGGTTCCATTGCCACAAGGAAAGAAACCCATATGCTACAAGTGGGTTTACAAGGTAAAGCACAATGCTGATGGTAACATAAGCAGGTACAAAGCACGATTGGTAGCAAAAGTATATGCACAAACATATTGCATTGATTATGAAGAAATGTTCAACCATGTAGCTAAAATGTCTATTTTTAAAACACTTGTTGCATTAGCTACAACAAAAGCATAGACTTTACATCAGAAGGATGTGAAGAATGCTTTCCTACATGGTGAGTTACAGGGAGAAGTATATATGGACCAACCACAAGGATATGAATATTCAAAGCACCTAGAATATGTTTGTAGGTTGCAAAAGACTTTGTATGGATTTAAGCAAGCTCCTCATGCATGGCATGCAAGGATTGTTGATTACCTAACCACCATTCGGTTTTCTATGTGTGATGCAGATCATTCATTATATGTAAGGAAAGGTGATGATTGTTGGTGCATTTTGCCCAAGCCTACATGCTTGATATGCTTGACATATTCCTCATTTGTAAGTCACATGAGTAGTCATGTGAACACCTCTTGTAAAAGAGTTCATTTTTATCTCTTGTAAATGGAAAAAGAAAAAAGGAAAAGGATGGCTTACCTCATGCATGATGTAAAAGCAAATTCGTGACTATAACTACCAAAATCACGAATTTTTGAGCTAAGGGAATCTCTCCTAACTTTGGGGATCACTTTTAGGTGGAGCCATTCGAATTCGAATTCAAAACTCCCTCCAAGAATAGCTATAAAAAGAGCAAGAAGGAAGAGGCGATTAGCAAGCCTTGTACGTGACCACATCATGTCATTTTGTAGAGATTGAAGAGCTTACTCCATAGCTCTATCATTCTACTCCCATTGTGCAAAGATTCATTGCCAATGTGGTTGTAATCATATGTGAATCTATACATTTATTATCATCTACTTCTCTGTTTTGTTCTCTGCTATACTCACTTAGAGCAGTACCTTCAGAAAATCATATCTCGAGTTTTACTGAATTTTTTTCAATGATTTTACTTGCGTTAGATAGCTTGTATTGTCTACTTTGTTCATATAAATTTTCAAGGTCATTGGAGTTATACTTTTGGAGATATCTGCATTTTATTGCTTACTGGTCTACCTCTACAGAGCCCCGACAATTGTGGGAATGTTCCAGAAATTGATGAAACTTGTTCTCAGTGCTCAGTCCATCATCTGAAGTGTTTTAACTTGGATTGGGAAGCTTGCTAAGTCTACTTGCTATGCCCAAAAGGAATTTTTCTAATTCCTACCAGGTTGAGAGCACTGTTCATTTTTTCCAGCAGGTGTATGTCCAATTAGCAAGTTTTGGGAGCTAGTCATTTCGCAACTAGTCTGTCTTGACTTAAACTTTTGGGATACATGTTCCAAAGTACTTGGCTGATATTTTGGTGGATTTAGGAAGCTCAAAGGGTCTACTAATCAACTATGAAGTCTCAGTTGGCTGGTGTGAACCTGGTTGTAGCAGCACCTACTCATCTTTGGATTGCATCCACCATCAGCAACCATCACATGAAGAAGTGGAAGGACTTTCGAATTGGTGTTCGAAGGATGCGCTTGCAAGGTCCTATATTCTAAACTCAATCTCTAATTTTCTTTTACCTCATGTCAAGGGATGCAAGACATCAAGAGAGACCTGGAATGCACTTGCTTCTTTCTTCTCTTCCAACACTCGAGCAAGGAAGAACCAATTGTGGATGGAGTTCACAACAATGAAGAAAAGCCCGAAGCAAAAAGGGACTAATTATGTCACAAAGATGAAGGAGATTTCTGACCAACTTGGAAGCATTGGAGAGGTAATTGAAGAGGAGCAAATCATAAGACAAATCATGAATGGAATCAAAGCAGACGACAAGTGGGAGTCATTCACAACAGCCATGGATTTATACATGGATATGCATGTACCCGACCTCAACACACTCATGGGCCAACTCTTCACTCATGAAGCAAAGATTAGCAAAGGTGGTGAGTCCTCAAGAGGTAATCAAACTTCTGCCTTATATTCTGATAAAGCTAAGGTCAAGGACAAGTCAAAGAATAGGAAGAATGAAGATGAAGGAAGCTCTTTCCAAGCAAACTTTGCAGGTAGAGGAAGAGCTAGAGGAAGAGGCAGAGGTGGAAAGCAAGGCAGGGGGAGATTCCAATCATCTCAACCTTGCAACATATGTGGCTTATCTAACCATACTACTGAAGAATGTTTCAGGAACCCGAGGAACTCAAGAGGAAGAGGATTCAATAGAGGTGGCTATGGATCAAATAGAGGTAGATACAATGGAGGCTACAACAACAACAACTACTACAACAACAATTACAACAACAACAACAACTATCAAAGTGGCCATAGAGGAAGAAGAGATTACAATAACTATGCAGAGGACCAAAGTCAGGAAGATTCATTATTGATTATGAATCTATCAGCGAAGAAGGGTAAGGATGATGATCACATATTTTACATTGATTCGGGATGCTCGAACCATGTAGCAGGAAATGTGGCTTTACTTTCTGATTTGGAAGATCCTCATAACAAGCATGAAGTGCAGACAGGAGATGACACAAAGCACTCAGTGGAGAAGATAGGTAATGTGAAGACATCAGATGGGAATATGAACCTCTTAAGCAAAGTCTTGTATGTCCCTACAATTACCAAAAATTTAATAAGTGTTGGACAGATTGTTGAAAAAGGATTGCAGGTTAGGTTTAATCGATTTGGAGCATATGTTGAAGACCCAAGGCAAGGCTTTCGAAGGATCGCCAAAGGAGAAAAGACAGGAAGGATTTTCACTTTTGAAGTGGAAGATACAAAGAACATAGCTTTGTTTAGCTATGGATCTCAAACTCTAACAGAGTTGGAGATATGGCACAAAAGGCTTGCTCACATTGGTGAGAGGACACTCAAACAGATTTGCAGGGACCAAAGTGTACTTGGTTTGCCTAATATCACAAGGCAACACATGATTTATAAGTGTGAAGCTTGTCAACTCGGCAAGGCTCATAGACAACCTTTCAATAAGAAAGGATATATGTATCAAAATCCTTTGGATCTAGTGCACACGGATGTGTGGGGTCCAAGTAAGGAGCCATCTATATCAGGCTCAAGATATTATGTGTCTTTCATAGATGATTGTAGCAGGTGGACCATTCTGTTTTTCATGAAGCACAAGGATGAAGTGTTTAATTGCTTTAAGAAGTATATTGCTCTTGTTGAAAATCAAACAGGTAGGACTTTGAAAAGACTCAGATCAAATGGTGGAGGAGAATACTTCTCTTCTAAATTTGATGCCTTCTTGCATGAAAGAGGCATTAAAAGGGAAGTCACTACAAGGTATACACCCGAACTCAATGGTGTAGCAGAGAGGAGGAACAGAGCTATTGTCGAAGCTGCAAGGTCCATGCTCAACGAAAAGGGATTGCCAAACTACCTATGGGCAGAGGTTGTGTCGACAGCCACATATCTCATAGATAGACTTCCATCTAAGTCACTAGATGGAACCGCTCCATATGAAGTGTGGAATGGAAGAAGACCTAGTCTAGAGCATTGCAAAATCTTTGGATGCTTAGCCTATGCTCACATTCCTTCTCAAGTAAGAGGGAAATTGGATCCCAAGGCAGAGAAGTGTGTATTCATTGGTTATGATCAAAACCAAAAAGGATATAGATTGTACAATCCAACCAATAAAGGATTTTCTGTGAGTAGAGATGTAATTTTTGATGAAAACAAATCATGGTTTGATGATGACAGGAAAGTGAAGTTGCCGTATGACTTGGATGAGGACTTTCCATCACTTCAACCAAAGGAGCCAAAGCAGATTGAAGAAAGTGATTCGGAGATTGACCTAGAAGACTTGGAAAGACTAAAGCTATGGAAGAACAAAGGTAAAGCAAAGATGCAGGATGCTACATATGGACCGGAGAGCTCACATCAACCACTTAGAAGGTCTTCAAGGGAGAAGAAGAAACCAGAGAGGTTTGGTTATGATACTTCTTTGGTCACCAAGCACTCAATCTACATTGCAAAGGATTCAACCAATGAAGAACCTACCACATTTGAAGAAGCACAAAGCAAGAAAGCTTGGAGAGATGCAATGGATGAAGAAATGGAAGCCTTGAAGGAGAATGACACTTGGGAGCTTGTACCTAACAAGCCATCTATGAAGATAATCGGATCTCGATGGATATACAAAATCAAGAGGAATCCAGATGGAAGTATAAATAGACACAAAGCAAGGTTAGTTGCTAAAGGGTTTGCTCAAACCCATGGTATTGATTATGAGGAGACTTTCTCTCTTGTTGCAAAAATGCCTACAATTAGGGTTCTCATTAGTCTTGCTGCATCTAGAAATTGGAATCTTTATCAACTTGATGTAAAGAATGCTTTCTTGAATGGATGGATTTCTGAGGAAGTGTATATGGCACAACCTCCTGGATATGAGGATGCACATCATCCTAACTATGTATGCAAACTAAAGAAAGCTTTGTATGGATTGAAGCAAGCTCCAAGAGCTTGGAATTTCAGATTGGTGACTTATTTGCAGGACCAAGGATTCAAAGCTAGCAAGGTGGATACCTCTTTGTTCATAAAGAGGAATGGATCTGAAGTGATCTATTTATGTGTGTATGTTGATGATATTATTATCACAGGCAATGATCTTGAAGGAATCAAACAAGTAAAGGCTCAAATGAAGGAGGAGTTCAAAATAAGTGACCTCGTACCACTCACTTATTTTCTTGGATTGGAGTTGATCTACACAGATTCAGGTATATACATCACACAAAGGAAGTATGTCCATGACATGCTTGTCAAGTTCAAGATGGAAAATACCAAGTGTGCAGGTACACCTATGGAGCAAAATCATAAGCTTAGTGCTTATGAAGGAGAGCCAATTGAAGACATCACAAGCTATCAAAGCTTGGTTGGAAGTTTGAACTATGCAACACTCACAAGGGTGGATATATGCTATAGTGTTAGCATATTGAGTCAGTTTATGCATAAGCCGAGAAGACCACATATGGAAGCGGCCAAGCGAGTCCTCAAGTACCTAAAGGGGACCATGAATGAAGGTTTGTTTTATTCATTTACTTCAGATATTGAGCTAAAGGTCTACTCAGATGCAGATTGGTCCGGATCTAAAGATGATAGAAGAAGCACATCAGGGTATATATCATTTGCAGGTTCAAAAATCATTTCTTGGTCATCGAAGAAGCAACCAACCGTGGCATTATCTTCTACTGAAGCAGAATATAGAGGTTTGGCTAATGCAACTCAAGGAATCATGTGGTTAAAGTCTTTGTACACAGATCTTGGACTTCATTCTTCAACACCTCACATTTTTGGTGACAACACAAGCTCACTACATCTAGCAGCTAATCCGGTATACCATGCTAGAACCAATCATATTGAAGTCCACTACCATTACGTAAGGGAGAAGCTAATGAGCAAGGATATTCAACTATCCTATGTCTCTACAGATATGCAATGTGCCGACATGTTGACTAAAGCTCTTGATGGTACAAAATTAAGTAGATTCAAGTTGATGATTGACTTGCAGGAAATCAAGGACAATTGAAGACTTATTTGAAGGCCAAGCATGTTAGGCTTGAGGGGGAGCTGTTGGTGTTTGCCCAAGCCTACATGCTTGATATGCTTGACATTATCCTCATTTGTAAGTCACATGAGTAGTCATGTGAACACCTCTTGTAAAAGAGTTCATTTTTATCTCTTGTAAATGGAAAAAGAAAAAAGGAAAAGGATGGCTTACCTCATGCATGATGTAAAAGCAAATTCGTGGCTATAACTACCAAAATCATGAATTTTTGAGCTGAGGGAATCTCTCCTAACTTTGGGGATCACTTTTAGGTGGAGCCATTCGAATTCGAATTCAAAACTCCCTCCAAGAATAGCTATAAAAAGAGCAAGAAGGAAGAGGTGATTAGCAAGCCTTGTACGTGACCACTTCATGTCATTTTGTAGAGATTGAAGAGCTTACTCCATATCTCTATCATTCTACTCCCATTTTGCAAAGATTCATTGCCAATGTGGTTGTAATCATATGTGAATCTATACATTTATTATCATCTACTTCTCTGTTTTGTTCTCTGCTATACTCACTTAGAGCAGTACCTTCAGAAGGTCATATCTCGAGTTTTACTGAGCCTTTTTCAATGATTTTACTTGCGTTGGATAGCTTGTACTGTCTACTTTGTTCATATACATTTTCAAGGTCATTGGAGTAATACTTTTGGAAATATCTGCATTTTACTGCTTACTGGTCTATCTCTGCAGAGCCTCGAGAATTGTGGGAATGTTCCAGAAGTTGATGAAACTTGTTCTCAGTGCTCAGTCCATCATTTGAAGTGTTTTAACTTGGATTGGGAAGCTTGCTAAGTCTATTTGCTATGCTCAAAAGGAATTTTTCTAATTCCTACCAGGTTGAGAGCACTGTTCATTTTTTCCAGCAGGTGTATGTCCAAAAATAGCAAGTTTTGGGAGCTAGTCATTTCGCAACTAGTCTGTCTTGACTTAAACTTTTGGGATACATGTTCCAAAGTACTTGGCTGATATTTTGGTGGATTTAGAAAGCTCAAAGGGTCTACTAATCAACTCTGAAGTCTCAGTTGGTTGGTGTGAAGCTGGTTGTAGCAACACCTACTCATCTTTGGATTGCATCCACCATCTCTCTTCACAATGATGGCATCACAATTGTGGCTATTTATGTTGATGACTTGATTGTAGGAGGTGACAATGAAGCAAGCACAAAAGAGGTAAAGGAACTCCTTATTCAAGAATTTGATATGAAAGATCTTGGTGTGCTACCCTACTTCTTGGGCATTGAGTTTATACATACAGAAATAGGTATATGGATGTCACAAAGGCAATATGCCTTGAATATGTTACAAAAGTATGGTATGGGTGATTGTAAGACAATTTCTATGCCATTAGATCAGAATTTGAAGTTGGATACTACATCAGGTGAAGCATTGGAAAATGCTACTATGTACAAGAAAATTGTGGGAAGCTTGCTATATCTCACAATTACAAGGCCTGATCTAAGCTACACTATTGGACTTGAAAGTCAATTTATGCAGGTTTCGAGGAAGCCACATTTGAATGCTTTGAGGTGCACTCTACGTTATGTGAGTGCTACTTTGGATTATGCATTGTTTTATGAAGTTGGTGTAGATTTGTAGCTTCATGGATACACCAATGCAGAATGGGCTGGTAGCATTCTAGATAGAAGATCTACTAGTGGTTTTCTATTCTCACTTGGGAGTGCAGCTATTACATGAGTAGTAATAAGCAACCTACTGTTGCTTTGTCAGGTAGAGAGGCTGAGTATAGAGGTGTTGCAATTTCATCATGTGAGGCATCATAGCTAGGGATGCTACTTGCAGATTTTGGTGTGGAAGTGCAAAAGCCTATCACCATCTATTGTGATAATCTTAACAGCATACAGTTAGCACAGAATCTTGTTTTTCATGCTAGAACAAAGCATATCAAGGTGCATTATCACTTCATGAGAGAGAAGGTACTAGCAGGTGACATTGATCTTATTTATGTGAGGACAAATGAGCAAGTTGCTAATATTTTCACTAAAGAACTTGACATAGAGAAGTTGAAAAAGCTTCGAAAGATGCTTGGGTTAGAGGAAATGATGTTGAGCTTGAGTGGAAGTATTGAGATATCAAGCTCAACATGTGATGATCCAGGATGACATGTATCACTTTTTCATTTCTCTGAGATGTATAATGGTCATGCCAATATATGCCAGGGATACTTCATTGAGCTTTACTAGATTTATCTAGTGAGAGTGATTGCATATTTTTTTTCTTTCCAACTCGCTCATTTGTGAACATTAGTTTTTTCCTTATGTACTGTTCTTTATATATTGAACTTGTTGTAGTGTTGTTTTTAGGCCATTCTTGTACCTTCATTTTATGTAATAGAAGAAGAAGAAGATCATGCTTCCTTGCCTCAATCTGTGTGTATAAAATTCTCTTTGATTGTGATAGTGTCTGTGAGCTCTCTTCCTTATCTCCTTCCTAGTGACAATAGAAAGAAAGATAGATAGATAGATAGATAGATAGATAGATAGATAGATAGATAGATAGATAGATAGATAGATAGATAGATAGAAAGATAGATAGATAGATAGATAGATAGATAGATAGATAGATAGATAGATAGATAGATAGATATATAGATAGATAAATAGATAGGTAGATAGATAGATAGGTAGATAGATAGGTAGATAGATAGATAGATAGATAGATAGATAGATAGATAGATAGATAGATAGATAGATAGATAGATAGATAGATAGATAGATAGATAGATAGATATATATATAGATAGATAGATAGATAGAGAGAGAGAGAGACAAAGAGATATAGAGATAGATAGATAGATAGATAGATAGATAGATAGATAGATAGTGTTGGAACATCAAGCTTACACTATGCTTCAGGTGGATTTGATCTACATCAAAGGCTATCGCGTCGAAAGAATATCCGTTGGAGAGTTCTTTTTCATATGCTCATTTATTGTATTTTTTGAGAATATTTTGATGGCTCATTTACCGTTGTAAAAGCCTTGAGTTGTACACATGTAAAGGTACAAATATAGGGCCAAAATCCCACGAAATTTTGGTGGTTGAAGTTGCATTCAATCAAGCAATCAATCACCTAAAAGTAGATCAATCAAGATCTTCACTTTTCCTAGATTGTAGGGAAGTGAATTGATTCCCTCCAACAACCATTCCCACCTTCATTTGAATTCAAATTCAAGTTGTAAAAGTAGTGGAACACTCCTAGAGGCTATATAAGGAGTTGAAATCACTTGTACATTACATGGAAGCAATATACATACACTTGTGACCATCATTGTCTTGCTCCTTCAATTTTCTGCATCATCTTCTTCGCCAACAGTAATATTGCAGAGGCTGCTGCTCTCTCCTCAGAGCTCCAAATTGAGTGCAAGAGAACTCATTGGAAAGGTATCAGTGTCTAGTTTATGCCTATAAAGTTTCAAAGCATTTGGTTCAGCAGATTTGGAGAAATCTCAGTTTTTCTGCCTCGGGGTCAATCTCTACGTATTCCTGAAAAATAGGAAGTACCACCGGTGAATGTCGCATTCATTCCTATAGCATATTTTGCTTATTCCTTATACTTTTGTGCATTCCATACACTCAACCCTATGTATATCACTCCCATAAAAGGATTTTTTCTAATTGTAATCACGCTGGTCGCTATGGGCATTTGAAATTCATTGTCTCTTCCATAGATAGTATGTTTTTTGAGCTAGTCGACCCGCGAACCTATCTGTTTTGTATCGACTCATTCTCCTTGATGCTCCAAGGTACATAGTGTGTTTCTTTGCACTTATAGCATGCCTATAAGGTCTATTTGAGTCTCCAAAATCTCAAGGGCTGGTCTTGTGCCGGTTGGCTTGACCAAACTTCATCGCTTCGAAACGCACTTTTCTACCTTCGACAAGCTTCTCCAAGTTCTTTCAGTGGTATCAGAGCTAGTTCAAGATGGGTGACGGCTTTCCCTCAATGATCGAGAAGCTTGATCGACACAACTACGCGGCTTGGCAAATCAGAATGGAGGCCTACTTGCAAGGTAGAAATCTTTATGGAATTGTAGCAGGTGATGAAGCTATGCCTATTCCAAGATCCAAAGGAGGACCTACACAAGAGGAGACAGATAAGCTCACACTTTGGTGCGCAAGGGATGCTCAAGCAAGGTCGTACATACTAAACTCTATCTCTGACTTTCTATTACCACATATTAGAGGATGCAAGACATCTCAAGAGACTTGGGATGCCCTGGAGACTTTCTTTTCTGCTAGTACCAAAGCAAGAAAGAATCATCTTTGGAACGAGTTCAACCAAATGAAGAAGACACCTAAACAAACCATCACAGAGTTTGTTACCAAGGTCAAGGAGGTTGCGGATCAGTTAGCATCCATTAGAGAGCTGATTGAAGAAGAGGTCATCATGAGGCAAATTCTCAACGGCATTCGAAGTGATAAGCAATGGCAATCCTTCACGACGGCCTATGATCTCATCATGGATGTGCAGACTCCAGACTTCAACATCTTTCTTGGACAACCCTTCAATCAAGAAGCCAACAATAGCATAAAGAAAGGTAACTCTTATCATGGTAATTCAACGAGTGCTCTATATGCAGATAAGAAGGATAAGAAGCAGAAAGGCAAGAAGAAGGAAGAAGATGAAGAAGAGACTTCCCAAGCCAATTTCGCAAGCAAGAGCAAGTGGAAAGGGAAGAAGAAAGGACCAAAGCAAGACAAAGCCAAAGGTCAGAATGTTCAACCTTGTGCCATATGCGATAAGACCAACCACACCACTCAGAACTGCTGGTTCAATGGGAAGACCCAGAAAGGAAGTGGAAGAGGTGGATATGGCGGCAATAGAGGCAGAGGTGGACACAACTTCAACAACAACAATAGAAGCTATAATAGAAGGGACTACAACAATTATTCAGAAGATCAACCGCATGAAGACTCATTACTTCTTATGAACCTAAGCCACAAAGAAGGTAAAGAAGATGATCATTTGTTCTACATAGATTCAGGATGCTCGAATCATGTTGCAGGCAACATTGCTCTTCTATCTGACTTGGAAAGTCCAAAGCATAGACATGAAGTGCAAACAGGGGATGACACGAAGCACAATGTGGAGAAGATTGGTAATGTCAAAGCTTCCAATGGCAGGACAAACATTCTGAGTAAGGTTCTCTATGTACCCACTATCACTAAAAACCTAATAAGTGTAGGCCAAATAGTTGAAAAAGGCTTGCAAGTTAGGTTCACCCAACATGGAGCTTTTGTGGAAGATCCATGTCAAGGCTTCAAGAAGATAGCCCGAGGTGAGAAGCATGGTAGGCTCTTTACTTTTGAAGTAGGAGATACCAGGAACATAGCTCTATTCAACTTTGGGTCTCAAACCCTAAGTGAGCTTGAAGTGTGGCATAAGAGACTTGCTCATGTGAATGAAAGAACCTTGAAGGATATATGCAGGGATCAAAGTGTTCTAGGACTGCCGAACATATCAAAGCAACACATGATCAACAGGTGTGATGCATGTCAGATTGGGAAGGCACAAAGACAACCATTCAACCACAAAGGCTACATCCACAACAACTTATTGGACTTAGTACATACAGATGTATGGGGACCAAGTCAAGAACCTTCATTGGCAGGATCAAGGTATTATGTCTCATTTATTGACGACCATAGTAGATGGATTGTTCTATACTTTATCAAGAGTAAGAATGAAGTGTTTGATTGCTTCAAGAAGTATCTTGCGCATGTGGAGAATCATACAGGTAGATCACTAAAGAAGCTCAGATCTGATGGAGGGGGAGAATACTTCTCCAAATATTTTGATGAGTTCTTGTAGGATAAAGGTATCAAAAGGGAAGTGACTACCAGGTACTCTCCTCAACTAAATGGAATTGCAGAGAGGAGAAACAAGACATTGGTTGGATCAGCCCGAACAATGCTTGAAGAGAAGAACTTGCCACATTATCTATGGGCAGAAGCTATTTCAACTGCAGTGTACCTTGTCAATCGACTACCATCCAAATCACTTCAAGGTATGACTCCTTATGAAGCATGGCATGGAAGAAAACCTAGTCTTGGACATTGCAAGGTTTTTGGTTGTTTAGCTTATGTTCATGTACCATCACAAATAAGAGGTAAGCTAGATGAAAGGGCAACAAAGGCAGTGTTTATTGGATATGATTCAACTCAGATGGGTTACAGGTTCTTCAATCCTTCAACCAAGCAATTCACTACAAGTAGAGATGTTGTGTTTGAAGAACACAGGTCTTGGTATGATGAAGACAAACAAAAGGTATCACTACCATATGATCTTGATTATGGCTCTCATCAATTAGGAAGCAAGCATGATACACAGGTCCAGGATCCAAGAAGTGATACAGACGATGACCAAGATGAAAGAGAAAGGGATTACAAGCTATGGAAGTCAAGAGGCAAAGCAAAGATGCAAGAGGTTGGAGAATGCTCCAAACAAGCACCTAGAAGATCAGCAAGAGAGAAGAAACAACCAGAAAGGTATGGATATGATTCCACATTTGTTACAAAGCATTCAATCTACTTGGCAAAAGACTCTATTTCATAGGAACCCTCAACCTATGAAGAGGCAAAGGGAAACCCTAATTGGGAAAAGGCCATGAACAAAGAGATAGATGCATTGAAGGAAATGGACACTTGGGATTTGGTTCCAATGTCACCGAATCAAAAGGTAATTGGTTGTCGATGGGTATATAAAGTTAAAAGAAATTCAGATGGATCAGTTTGCAGGTACAAGGCAAGATTAGTTGCCAAAGGATGCTCACAAACTCATGGTATAGACTATGAGGAAACATTCTCACCAGTTGCAAAGATGACTACAATCAGGACATTGATAAGTGTAGCTGCTGCAAGGAATTGGAGACTCCTCCAACTTGATGTGAAAAATGCATTCCTAAATGGTTGGATAAGTGAAGAGGTATACATGTCACAACCACCAGGTTTTGAAAACCCTAATCATCCATCTTATGTTTGCAGACTTAAGAAAGCATTGTATGGATTGAAACAAGCTCCAAGAGCTTGGAATTACAGGTTGGTTACATATCTTCAAGACCAAGGGTTCAAAGCTAGCAGCTCCGATCCTTCTCTATTCATCAAAAGGGATCACAATGAGGTTATCTATCTATGTGTATATGTAGATGATATTATTGTGACAGGTGATGATCTAAATGGCATTCAAAGGATCAAGAGACACATGCAAGAGGAGTTCAAAATCAGTGACCTAGGTGAGCTCACATATTTCCTAGGTATGCAGGTGATATATATAGATGAAGGAATGTATTTGACTCAAAGAAGATACATTCAAGATCTTCTTCTCAAGTTCAAAATGGAGAACACTAAACCTGCAGGTACACCTTTGGAGATGAATCATAAACTTAGTGTTTATGAAGGTGAGAAAATTGAAGACATTAAAGAGTATCAAAGCTTGGTAGGTAGCTTGATATATGCTACTCACACAAGGGCAGACATCTCATATAGTGTGGGAGTGCTTAGTCAGTTCATGCACTCACCAAGAAGACCACACATGGATGCGGCTAAGAGAGTACTTAAGTATCTCAAAGGTACAATCAACGAAGGTATATTCTATCCTCTTCCGATTTGGATATCAAAATCTACTCAGATGCAGATTGGGCAGGAGCTAAGGATGATAGAAAAAGTACATCTGGTTACTTAGCATTTGCAGGTTCAAAGCTAGTGTCATGGAGTTCCAAGAAGCAACCAACAAATGCTTTATCTTCAACTGAAGCAGAGTACAGAGGCTTGACCATAGCAACTCAAGAGGCAATATGGTTAAAAGCATTGTATACAGATTTGGGACTTGTGAGTTCCAAACCTCACATATTTGGAGATAATGTAAGTTCCATGCATCTAGCGGCAAGTCCTATTTTTCATGCGAGAACCAAGCATATAGAAGTCCATTATCACTTCATCAGGGAGAAGCTCATGGCAAAGGAGATCGACATTTCTTTTGTTCCGACTGAAAAGCAAGTAGCAGATATGATGACAAAGGCACTTGATGGAATAAAGCTTTGTAGATTCAAAGCTATGGCAGGTATTCAACCTATCAGAGAATGCAGACTCAAGCATACTTTAGCTTGAGGGGGAGCTGTTGGAACATCAAGCTTACACTATGCTTGAGGTGGATTTGATCTACATCAAAGGCTATCGCGTCGAAAGAATATCCGTTGGAGAGTTCTTTTTCATATGCTCATTTATTGTATTTTTTGAGAATATTTTGATGGCTCATTTACCGTTGTAAAAGCCTTGAGTTGTACACATGTAAAGGTACAAATATAGGGCCAAAATCCCACGAAATTTTGGTGGTTGAAGTTGCATTCAATCAAGCAATCAATCACCTAAAAGTAGATCAATCAAGATCTTCACTTTTCCTAGATTGTAGGGAAGTGAATTGATTCCCTCCAACAACCATTCCCACCTTCATTTGAATTCAAATTCAAGTTGTAAAAGTCGTGGAACACTCCTAGAGGCTATATAAGGAGTTGAAATCACTTGTACATTACATGGAAGCAATATACATACACTTGTGACCATCATTGTCTTGCTCCTTCAATTTTCTGCATCATCTTCTTCGCCAAGAGTAATATTGCAGAGGCTGCTGCTCTCTCCTCAGAGCTCCAAATTGAGTGCAAGAGGACTCATTGGAAAGCTATCCGTGTCTAGTTTATTCCTGTAAATTTTCAAAGCATTTGGTTCAGCAGATTTGGAGAAATCGCAGTTTTTCTGCCTTGGGGTCAATCTCTGCGTATTCCTGAAAAATAGGAAGTACCACCGGTGAATGTCGCATTCATTCCTATAGCATATTTTGCTTATTCCTTATACTTTTGTGCATTCCATACACTCAACCCTATGTGTATCACTCCCATAAAAGGATTTTTTCTAATTGTAATCACGCTGGTCGCTATGGGCATTTGAAGTTCATTGTCTCTTCCATAGATAGTAAGTTTTTTGAGCTAGTCGACCCGCGAACCTATCTGTTTTGTATCGACTCATTCTCCTTGATGCTCCAAGGTACATAGTGTGTTTCTTTGCACTTATAGCATGCCTATAAGGTCTATTTGAGTCTCCAAAAGCTCAAGGGCTGGTCTTGTGCCGGTTGGCTTGACCAAACTTCATCGCTTCGAAACGCACTTTTCTACCTTCGACAAGCTTCTCTAAGTTCTTTCAGATAGATAGATAGATAGATAGATAGATAGATGGATAGATGGATAGATGGGAAAAAGGAATGGAAAACTTAGGTTTATCCATGATCGTCAACATGTCAATCAAGTAACAATACAAAATGCGGGCATTGGAAAAATTGTATATGAGTATGGAAAGGTACTTGTAGGACATACAATCTACTCCATGGGAGATATCTATTTTTGGCTTTGGTCAATTCCAATTCGTGATTGAAAGTAGTGAAATTTTAATAATGAAAAATCCTTTTGGATTCATGTGCATGTGTATGTTATTCCTATAAAGTGTGGTGTTAAGAAGGATGGAGGCATTAGTTTTTGTAGTGATTGATATAGGAAATTTATTAAAGATCACATTTATCATTGTGAACATATCTTCAAAGTATTTGAGGAAATTTGCTTAGCCTTTTCCGTTAAAAACCAACTTTTGGGGTGAATGGGTGCTGATTGTTGGACATCTATGTAGCTTTTAGCATAGAAAAACTATTAGACATTATGGAATATGTTGAACAATGCATTGTTGGAGTGTTAATTTAATTTATGTATTAATGTATTAATGTATTTTGGTGTTTTTGATATAGCAGCTAAAGGTTCGTGAGGGCATGAAAGTGTGAAAGGGCGGACACCAATAATCTAACTTTAGGGCGGACATCAATAAATCCAATTTATAATTTAGTTTGTAAATAAACCCGCGTAGAAGGTTCTATTGTTAGAAATAGTTAGAAAAATAGTGGTTATAATAAGGGTCATTGTATACCGCAATTTCTAATATTAAAATCGAAGGCTTTCTATGAAAGTCACCAACTTTTACTTTCATTGTTGTATATTATTGAACAATGCATTGTTAAAGTGTTATATTATTAATGTATTAATGTGTGTCTGATGTTTCTGATATAGCAGCTGAAGGTTCCTAAGGAGCATGCAAGGCGTGAAAGGGTGGATATCAATAATCTGAATAATTATTATTTAGCTTGTAAATAAACCTGCGTAGAAGGTTCTATTGTTAGAAAAGTAATGGTTAGAATAAGGGTCGTTGTAGACCGCAGTTGCTGTTATTCAAAGCAATGGCTTTCTGTAAAAGTTACCAACTTTTAGTTTCACTCTTGCTTTTCGAAGCCGCTCTCATGTAACCACTCTTTTCAACGTAATCAAAAAGTCCTATAAATACATGCACTCTGGGGAGATTGCACCCAATCTTGCGTTCGGTCTGGTCTCTTGTTGTCTCTATTTTTCTGTGCGTCTTCTGCATTCGTAACCTCTGTGTGCGCGTGAGCAAGATCCTAACAACAGTGGTATCAGAGCTCTACACGCGTCAATACAGAGGGTTCTGTTCTTTGTTCTCGGTTCGCAATTCCGATTCTGATTCCGTCTTTGTCTTCGTCTTCGTCTTTGGTTTCTGTTTCTGTTCCAGTTCCAGAACCAGAACCTACGTTTTCACCTACGTTTGCTCCTATGTTTACACCTACGTTTACTCCTTTGGCTTACTCCAAGGCGTCGACTAAGGCAAAGAACTTAGGCAATACATTGGCAACATTGGCACCCAAGGCTCCCTTGGCGATCGTTGGCTACGCACGAGACAATTTTAATTTTGAGTGGCAATAGAGTGGTTTAGATTCCCTAAGGCAGGAGGATTTGAACCCACAACCTCCTACTTTCAAGGGAAGTATTTTTACCACTACACTCTTTCTTGGAGTTGTTACTCAAGTTCTCTCTCCTTAAATTTAACATAACTTTCAGTTTTTACTTTTGAAGGCGGCACGGTGCGACGCGACGCGGCGCGTCCCAGGGTACATCTTTTCATGGTACACTTCTCAGGGTACACCAGGGTACATCCAGACAGGGTACATCCTGCCAGGGTACATCAGGGTACATCCAGATAGGGTACTTTTCGGCTAGGGTACATTCCTTGAGGGTACATTCTGAGAGGAAAGCACTAGCTTAAGGGTCCAAGAGCACCATGGGGGATTACAATAATTCACCTCTATCTGAGGCAACACGTGAACAACAACTAGAGCTCTTGCGGCATGAGCTTCAAGGAGCTCAAAATGAGATCCAACAACGTGATGAAGTCCTCCAAAAGATACAAGCTAGGGAAGACAACCTTACAAGAGTAGTAAAAGCTATTGTTTCTACCCAATCTGATGTTACTCATTCAAAGATTGGTACTAGAAACTACCAGTTTCTATGATTTGATGGCCGAAAGGATGGGCCTTTAGTCCTTTCTTGGTTGTCACAATTTGATGATTCTTATACTGACGAGATGTATGCTGAAAGTGAAAAAAGTTAAATTTGCCACTAACTATTTAGTAGTTAAAGCTCAACTTTGGTGGAATGTCTTGCGGCACAGTACTGAGCGTCCAACAATGTGGAAGGCTTTCCAAGAAAAAGTGAAGGATTCTTTTCTTCCTCCTCAATACCATTTGCATGTTGACGTGCATGGACGACCCTTACATGGAAGGAGGGTGATACAGTTACTAGTTACACTAAGCGGTTCTGGCAAAATTTACTACTTGTTCGAATGCTTGAAGAAGTACCGGAGGATATCTTGCAGCAGAAATATGAAGATGGTTTGGAGGTGGGTCTCCAAGCTAAGCTTCACACCCTATGACCTACAACCCTCAACGAGGCTATATCTTTTGCCTATGATGCAGAAAAAGAATTCCAGTCCATAACCAAGTCAATCCATCTCCAACAACCACACCAACGACCACTTTATGTTAAACCTACATTTCCTATGAAGCATACTTTTAATGCCCCATCTTACCCTAGTTTTCCTCGTCTTCCACAATCCAATTACTCAACTCCACCTGTTGCTTCATCTCTCCAACCAACCAAACCACCTACCCTTCAAACTTCAAGGGTGGATGCCCAACAGAAGCGACCATGAATCACCTGCTGGAATTGTGGTAAACCTGGACATACAAAAATAAGGTGCAGATTGCGACCTCTTCACATGAAACCAACTACAGCTCAATTGCATAACATGGAGGTCCATAATGAAGAAATTCCTCCTGTTTGGACAGAGGAATCATTGGAGATGGACTTAAGTACCTTGGGTAACGATATCTCTCTTCACTCTCTCCTTTGCATGCAGGGTACAATAAATAATAAACTAGTTAAAATTCTACATGACGATGGTAGTTCACATGACTTCATTTCACATTTATTAGTGCAAGAACTTAAATTACAAACGTTTCCTTCCTTGTATAAAGTGAAAGCTGCATTTCAGGGTAGTCGTTATAATGTAACACAAGAAGTGCAAGATGTTATGATTAACATAGCCCCATATGTTGATTCACGAACATTTTTAATTGCACCTTTGCAATCTTATGATGTTATACTAGGTATGCCTTTTCGTCACCATTATAACCCACATACTGATTACCATACACATACCTTTAACTTTGAATTCAAAGGTCAAATCATTACTTTGTCTGCACATCATGATTTCCAGCCATTTCCATTGATTAGTCACACTCAAGTAAAGCGTGCATTTAGGAAAGGATTCAACTCATGCATTGTTTTTGTCAATGTCATCAATGATTATATTCATACACTTCTTGATGCATATAAACCTTTCATGAGTACTTACAAGGATTGTTTTATGTCTGAGTATCCCTCTGAACTACCACCATCTCGAGGATCCTTTGACCATAGCATAGATTCAATCCCTGGTAGTTCACCTCCTCCTAAAGCACCTTATAGACATGGGCCATGACATCAAAAGGAAATAGAAAACCAAGTAAAAGACCTACTACAAAAAGGACTTATAAGGCCTAGTTCTTCCCCATTTGGAGCACCAGTTCTCTTAGTAGAGAAGAAGAATAAAACTTATCGAATGTGCATTGATTATAGATCCCTTAACAAGATTACCATCAAAAATAGATACCCTATTCCTCGAATAGATGATCTCTTAGATAAGTTACGAGGAGCTCATGTCTTTAGTAAAATTGATCTTAAATCGGGTTACCATCAGATTCAATGATACAAAGTGATATTTTTAAAGACTGCATTTAGAACTCAAACTGGCCATTATGAATTTATGGTAATGCCCTTTGGACTTACTAATGCCCCTGCGACATTTGCACGAACGATGAACAATATTTTTCTTGATTACCAATCTTTTGTTCTTGTATTCTTTGGTGATATACTTGTTTACAGTAAGCATGATAGTGAACATGAAAAGCATCTTGAAATAATTTTTCATTTGTTACGAGAGAACACACTTTATGCTAATCCTGAAAAGAGTTACTTCTTTCAATGTAAGCTAGAATATTTAGGACATATTATTTCAAGTGAAGGTGTGCATGTGGATCCGAAAAAGATTAGAGTTATAGTAGAATGGCCTACACCACAATCAGTCAATGATGTTCGTTCTTTTCTTGGGTTGGCTAGTTTCTATAGGAAGTTTGTTCGAAATTTTTCTTATTTAGCATTGCCTCTTACCTTGTTGTTGAAAAAGAAAATAAAATTTGCATGGGGACTTACCCAACAACAGTCTTTTGAAAAACTTAAACAAGCACTTTCACATGCACCTGATTTACAGTTACCTGATTTTTCACAACCCTTTCATGTCGTTACTGATGCTAGTGGTTCAGGAATAGGTGTTGTTTTAATGCAAAATGACCATCCTATCGCATTTGAGAGTAGAAAGCTTAAGCCCTCAGAACAGAATTATAGTACGTATGATAAAGATTTGTTAGCAGTTGTGCATGCTTTGCGAATTTGGAAACACTATCTTATGGGCTCTAAGGTCTTAATCAAAAGAGATCGACAAGCAATTAAGCATTTATTAAATCAGCCCTTAATTTTAGATAGGCATCTTAAATAGGCATCCTTCATTCAAAATTTCCAACCCATTATACAATATCAGACTGGTAAAGCTAATGTTGTAGTTGATGCTCTTAGCCATTTTCCTTCGCATTCTGTTGTTTTGAATAATATTCTGCCATCCAAATTCATTATGCATCTGATTTGTATTTTTCACATGCATGGCATGACTTCAATAATGGTGCATCTTTATCTGATGAACATTATACATTTCATAATGGTTTTCTTTATTTTCAACATAGATTATGCATAACTCAGGCTTTTAAAGATTTTGTCATCAAAGAAATGCATGAACCATCTTACATGGGTCATAGAGGCATACAAAGCACCATTTCTGCCTGCAAAGATTTCTTCTTTTGGTCACACATAGAAAAAGATATTGCACATTATGTTTCTCAATGCATTGTATGTCAACGTGTAAAGTGTCATCATGGTAAACCATTTGATTATTAAAATTTCTATGGATTTTATCACCGATCTTCCAAGATGCAAAATTATTCATAAAATCCTTTTTCCCACATCATGGATTTCCTAAAGTAATGTTCTCTGATCGTGATGTTAGATTTTAACATTGTTTTTGGTAAAAAGATTCCAACTCCCATGTCCCTCACCCAAACCGACATTCTGATGGCTGATTTCATTGCTCAAGATCACGTTTCTAATTCTTGAGACAATCATTGATCATGATGTCACTACTACACGCACAGGTACTCAATAACACATTAATGTAACAGCTCCATAAACATTTCCATGCATGTGATTTTACATGGCACATGCCTATTCTTTTTATTCAGTGATGAAACATGTGACTGGCCATCCATGTTTATTATTTTATCAACTGAGGTCAGTTGCTTTTTCAACTAAGGGGCATGTTAGAACTTATGGAATATGTTGAACAATGCATTGTTGGATTGTAACATGGAATATGTTGGCCAATGCATTGTTGGATAGTAACATGGAATATGTTGGCCAATGCATTGTTGGATTGTAACATGGAATATGTTGGCCAATGCATTGTTGGATTGTAACATGGAATATGTTGGCCAATGCATTGTTGGATTGTAACATGGAATATGTTGGCCAATGCATTGCAATGCATTGTTGGATTGTAACATGGAATATGTTGGCCAATGCATTGTTGGATTGTAACATGGAATATGTTGGCCAATGCATTGTTGGATTGTAACAGTAACATGGAATATGTTGAACAATGCATTGTTATTGTTGGAATGTAACATGGAATATGTTGAACAATGCATTGTAATTGTTAGAGTGTTAAATTATTTTATCAAGTGAGGTCAGTTGCTTGTCAACTGAGAGGCATGTTGTATATTATTGAACAATGCATTGTTAAAGTGTTATATTATTAATGTATTAATGTGTGTCTGATGTTTCTGATATAGCAACTGAAGGATCCTAAGGAGCGTGCAAGGCATGAAAGGGCGGATATCAATAATCCGAATAATTATTATTTAGCTTGTAAATAAACCTGCGTAGAAGGTTCTATTGTTAGAAAAGTAATGGTTAGAATAAGGATCGTTCTAGACCACAATTGTTGTTATTCAAAGCAATGGCTTTCTATAAAAGTTACCAACTTTTAGTTTCACTCTTGCTTTTCGAAGCCGCTCTCATGTAACCACTCTTTTCAACGTAATCAAAAAGTCTTATAAATACATGCACTCTGTGGATTGTCGAAACAGAGTGCATGGGGGGAGATTGCACCCAATCTTGCGTTTGGTCTGGTCTCTTGTTGTCTCTATTTTTTTGTGCGTCTTCTGCATTCGTAACCTCTGTGTGTGCGTGAGCAAGATCCTGACAACATTCACGCATGCTTTTCGAAGTTGCTCTCATGTAATCACTCTTTTCGAAGAACTTAGGCATAACTTAAGGCATAACTAAGGCAATACTTTGGCATCTTTGGCATCCTAGGCTCCCTTGGCGACCATTCGCAGTTGTTGGTTATGCACGAACCAATTTTAATTTATGAGTGGCAATAAGGAGTTTTATATTCACCAAGGTGGGAGGACTTGAACCGACAACCTCACCCACACAAGGGAAGTGTTTTACCACTACACACGTTTCCTTCTTTGTATAAAGTAAAAGCTGCATTTCAAGGTAATCGTTATAATGTAACACAAGAAGTGAAAGATGTTACGATTAGCATAGGCTTATATGTTGATTCACGAACATTTTTAATTGCACCTTTTCAATCTTACGATGTTACACTAGGTATGCATTTTCATCATCATTATAACCCATGCATTGACTACCATACACGTGCCTTTAATTTTGAATTTAAAGGTCAAATTATTACTTTGTCTACATGACATGATTTCCAGCCATTTCCATTTATTAGTCATACTCAAGTAAAACGTGCATTTGGGAAAAGATTCAATTCATGCATTGTCTTTGTCAATGTCATCAATGATTATACTCATACACTTCCTGATGGACATAAACCTTTCATGACTACTTATAAGGATTGTTTTATGTTTGAGTATCCCTCTGAACTACCACCATCTCGAGGATCCTTTGACCATAGCATAGATTTAGTCCCTAGTAGTTCTCCTCTTCATAAAGCACCTTATAGACATGGCCCACTACACCAAAAGGAAATAGAAAACCAAGTAAAAGACCTACTATAGAAAGTACTTATAAGGCTTAGTTCTTCCCCATTTGGAGCACCAGTTCTCTTAGTAGAGAAGAAGAATAAAACTTATTGAATGTGCATTGATTATAGAGCCCTTAACAAGATCACAATAAAGAATAGATACCCCATTCCTCGAATAGATGATCTTTTAGATAAATTACAAGGAGCTCAAGAAATGGTTTCCACTTATGCATCTGATTTGTATTTCTCACGTGCATGGCATGACTTCTACAATGGTGCATCTTTATCTGATGAATATTATACATTTCATAATGGTTTTCTTTATTTTGAACATAGATTATGCATAACTCAAGCTTTTAAAGATTTTTTCATCAAAGAAATGCATGAACCATCTTACATGGGACATAGAGGCATACAAAGCACCATTTTTTCCTGCAAAGATTTCTTCATTTGGCCACACATGGAAAAAGATATTGCACATTATGTTTCTCAATGCATTGTATGTCAGCGTGTAAAACGTCATCATGGTAAACCATTTGGATTATTAATGAGACTTCCCATTCCGAATGAACCATGGGAATAGATTTCTATGGATTTTATCACAGGTCTTCCCATCACTTCATCACATAATGATATGATTTGGACAATAGTTGATAGGTTTAGTAAATATGCATATTTCATTCCATGTAGGAAAACTTTATCTGCACCTCAGGGTGCAAAATTATTCATTAAAAGCATTTTCCCACATCATGGATTTCCTAAAGTAATGTTATCTGATCGTGATGTTAGATTTTGTAATCATTTATGGGTTGCCTTATTTCAACATTTTGGTTCTAAAATAGATTTTAGCTCTGCATTTCATCCTGAAAGTAATGGACAAAGTGAAGCTACAAGTAGTACTATTCTTGATTTATTGCGTTGTTATTCATTAGATAGTCCCACTAACTGGGATGAAAAGCTACCATTGCTTCAATTTGCTTACAATAACACCACACACACCACTATTGGTCGTGCACCTTTTGAAATTGTTTATGGTAAAAAGCTTCCCACTCCCATGTCACTCACCCAAACTGACATTTTGATGGCTGATTCTATTGCTCAAGTCCACATTTCTATACTTCACAATGTTCACGAGCACATTAGGAAAAGTCAAGAGCAATACACATATAATATCAATACAAAACGATTAGCCAGGGAATTCAAGGAATATGATCTTGTATGGTTGCATATCATTAAAAGACGTCTCAAAAATATTTTGCAGCATCCTAAAATTAAACTTGCACCATGCTATTATGGACTGTTTTGCATTATAGAAAAAAATAATGATAATTCATTTAGATTAGATATACCATCTCATTGGAATATACATAAATCTTTTCATATTAGTTTACTTAAACCATTTAAAGGAACTTTACCACTCACTCTACTACTTCATGATTCTCCTTTGATTGAAGAACAATCTGAAATCTTGGTTCTTGAGAAAATAATTGATCATGATGTCACTACTACACGCACAAGTACTCAATACCATTGATATTTAGTTAAGTACAAAAATCACTCAATTGAAGAATGTCAATGGATACATAAAACACAATTAGCACCTCATTATGACCACTTAATTTCTGCATATCATACACAAACACATTCATGTAATTCCTCCATGAACATTTCCATGCATATTTTTTTTTACATGGAACATGCTTATTTTCATTCAGTGATGGAACATGTGACTAGCCATCCATGTTTCTTTTGTTTTATCAATTGAGCTCAGTTGCTTTTAACTGAGGGGCATGTTATACATTATGGAATATGTTGAATAATGCATTGTTGGAGTGTTAATTTATTAATGTATTAATGTGTTTTGGTGTTTTTGATATAGTAGTTGAAGGTTCGTGAGGGCGTGAAAGCGTGAATGGTCAGATATCGATAATCTGACTTTAGGGCAGACACCAATAAATCTGATTTATAATTTAGTTTGTAAATAAATCCGTGTAGAAGGTTCTATTGTTAGAAATAGTTAGAAAAATAGTGGTTAGAATAAGGGTCATTGTAGACTGCAGTTTCTCATATTAAAAGCAAAGTCTTTCTATGAAAGTCACCAGCTTTTACTTTCACGCATGATTTTTGAACCCGCTCTCATGTAACCACTCCTTTCCACGTAATCAAAAATTCATGTAAATACATGCACTCTGTGGACTGTCAAAACAGAGTGCATGGGGGGATATTGCACCCAATACTGCGTTCGGTCTCATCTCTTGGCATCTCTATTTTTCTATGTGTTTTCTGTGTTTGCAACCTCTATGTGTATGTGAGCAAGATCCTGATAACAAAAACCTAATAAAATGATGGTTTATCTCATATATGGTGCATAAGTTAATAATAATAGTATATATGTTTTAAAAGAACTTGATAGCACATTGTTTAAAATTCATTTTGTAAGTAAATGAATGAAATAAAAAATTGCAATTTGTTCATTGTGATGTATGTGGTTTAGTCTTTTGAGATATCAACCTCAACATGTGATGATCGAGCATGACACATATCACTTTTCATTTCTCTAACATGTATAGTGGTTAGGCCAATATATGTCAGGGATATTTTATTGAGGTTTACTAGATTTATTTATCCAGATTGATGGTTGTAGCTCAGTGATGAGTAGGAACTCCTTTAATGTCAATCCGGGAAGACGTGAGGATGGTATGAAGACCTTGAACAAGTGATGGCACAAGTGCGTGAGTGAGAAGCACACTAACATGCACACACATACACACACACGTGCATACAAGGTAAGACAAAGAGAGAGAAGCAATGGAGTTCTTTAGATTACTCAAAAGTGCTCTTACACGTTCAATTCTACAACAATCTAACCTCAAAAATGAGCTCTCGAAGGTTTGCTGACCTCCTGGCATTGGCATAGGAACATATGGTTCCTCATACGACTCATCCACCTCAATGGGTACCAATTCATCTGGCTCTAGTTCTATAATTGGAGAGGGTTATCTTTCATATTCCAATAACTTCTTCTGCAATTTTGCCACCTGCTCCGTTAATGTCTTTACCTCCTCTGAAGTCGATGTTGACTGTATGACCTTCGGTTGTTCCTCTTGTTCCCTGATCTGGCGGCGCAGTGCGTCTCGTTCCTTTTCCATCTCATCATGGGCTTCCAACAGATCAACATAGCTTTCCAGGATTGTCTTCATTGTATCCTAGGGCACTGCTTTGAGCTGTTCTGGGTCGATCTCGTGGGGGGAGCCTTCCATTGCAGCTTCTAGGTTTTCTTTGTTTTGCTTCTGTAGACATTTGTTCTCTTCCAGGGTGGTAGCCATGTGTTTCCTAAGTAGGGTCAGATTACGCCAGACTCTTAGATTATCTATTTGGTAGACTTCAAGTAAAACTTTGAGTTGTTTCACGCCTGGCAACTGTGATGGTTGGGGTGTCTCCAGGAGGGTTTGATGGGCCTGCTTGAATGTGATGTAGCGTTGATTGAGGTCAGTGTTTTCGTCTTCTATAGTTGTAAGCCGCCTTTGTAGTTGTTGGTGATTCGTAGTTAGTTGACGATGACGGTCTTCGAGAGCCTGATACTCACTCTGTAGTTGGTACACACATTGATGTAACGTCGAAAACACATTATTTACATTAAAGAATGCAGGGAAAGGAGAGGATGCAAGGGAACTGGGGAAGGGAAAGGGAGTCGTGAATGAGGTGGAGTCAAGTGGTGATGTGGGTGGAGGGGGTATGGGAGATTGAGGTTGTGTGGGGGGAGGGAGTGGTGTTGTGGCTGGTGATGTTTCCATGGTGCCAAACGTGTGTGTGACCATGTAGATGGGGACAGTGGGTGGGGTGGAAGTGATGTTCGTGAATAGTGTTGTGAAACTAGGCATGGTAACTCCTCCAAATTGGATGCCGGGAAGGAGAGGAATTCCCATGACATATGTGGTAATGGTGGAAGTGGCGGTGGTAGTGCCATGTGGTGAAGTGAATTGTGTAGTGAGAGGTGAGGGGTGTGGTGAGAGTGGTTCCACCTGATGTTCTTCTGTTTGTGTCCTATCTCCTGGCATTGATACATTGATGTGAATTTGCTTGCTGGATCGCATGGGACGAGTTGGCACTCGTTTTTCGAAGCGATGAATGTAAGACACAGCCAAATGAATGGCTTCATCTAGGCCCACCGCGTCCACATGTAGGTTCAGGGACTCAATAAACATTTCATCCACTCCCTCTTCTCCTAACATCTGACTTATTAGCATTTTTCCTGTTTCGAGTGATAGTTTGTGTTGTTCCTAGACTCGCTTCATGGTTTCATACAATCTTTTTATTTGTGCCGAATAGGCTGGGGCACTTGCTAGTTCTGAAGGTTCTTCGTATTCTTGATCATGCTCCTCGTATGCTTCTTCGTCCTCAGTCTCTTCTTCATCTTCCTCTACTTCCACTACTTCTGGTTGGGTCGGGGCTGAAGTTGTAGTGGTAGGTTGTGGTCCTTGGGTCTCCTCTGCTTCTGTCTCTAGGTTAGACTCATTAATCATGCGGGCGATTTCTTCATCTGTCAAATCGGCTAGGGTGTAACCTTGTGGGAACTCCAAGTCCGATGGAATCGGAGGGAACTCCAGATTGGGTCCTTCTGCACTTGGTCTGGGTAGGCGAATAGTAAATGTTCAGACACATCGCGTTTGTGGAGGGGTCACCTCTGGTGTGGTGGTGGCTCCCCTTGCTTGGGCACACGGTAATTGGACTGTCCCTCTCATTTTCTTCGATGGAGGACCCGCCGTTGATAGCCGTCTTTGGAATTCTTGGGCTTTGGACCACAGTAGTGCTCTTTGAATGGGCACGTCATAAGCTAAGCATCTATAAATTATCTTTGTTAGTGCACAGCACCCATGAAGCACGTTCTTCTGTCTCTGCCAAGTACAAGCTAAACCAGATCTTTTTGGTGGCATCGTGAAGCGTTCTTGGACGGGGAAAGCGAAGTGTTGCATGATCATTTGTAGGTGGAGAGCGATGGTTGGTGTCATTGCTACCATGTCCTTCAATTTGTTGAGATCCTTATGCTTCATCCTGCTTGGAATCATTGTTTCTTTCTCAGTGGGAATATGCATACCTTGCATGTTCAATTCTTCTCGTACTAGTTTGAGGGTCAGTTTGAACCTTTTGAGCTCGTGGCCTGGTGTCAATGAGGGTAGCACGAAAGTACTATCGCCTCCATTGGCTCTGCTAGGGGTGATGGTACTGATAAGGTAGGAGCAACACAGGAAATTTGGTTTAGGTAAATGTGCCTGGAAATAGCTATCCAAGCCCACTTTGGTCCATAACGATCGCATTACTTCTGCATTCTAATACTACTCAAATTCATGGGTGAAGAAATGGTCGCATCCCATTTGCCATTAAACTCAATTTCTACCTCCCAAAAGTATGTGTCGTCTCCCAATGGTCCTGCGACATCACTGAGCCAATGTGCGTGTTTCCCCACTTGAGAAGTGTGTCCCTGAGGAGGGTCCTGAATAGGAAGCACATGCACTACTCTAAGTTCTTGAGGCCTCTCGGTGAGTTGTGGTTCAAGAAGGAGGGTTTCAATGTCCACAATCTGGGTGCTAGACCCTGCCTGGGAACTGGTGCCTCCTGCTTCTGCCATGTTACTGCATGCTTGCTGGTTCTGTGAGAATATAGAAGCATGCGTTAACATTGTAATGGACAAGATCGAACATTTTTTGTCCCCGTTACAACATTAACATGAGGTGAATGATGAGTTAGTCGATTAGTGAGTGCTCGATGATTGTGTGTGTTGTTAGTGAACAAGTAGTCCTATGAGCTAAGTGAAAAGATGCAGTGTGAGAATGATGCAGTTAGTAGGTGGAGATGAATGTACAAATGGGATCGGGGGGTTTATTACAAGCTTTGGGCTGCCAAACATAGTGAATGACTTTAGGTTTTGGTTTTGTGGAGACTTTGGAGGGCCTTATGAGGGTGTCTGCTTGGAAATGAGGCTTTTTAGGGCCCCATTTACAAGTGATTCCACTCGTGCTCATGGGTAAATATGTGTTTGTGTGTATCGAATAAGAGTGGGCATCAGCTCTTCAAGTGAGTGAACCCTGTTGTACATGGTGCGATCTGTTTGTGACTAGTTGAGCCCACAAGCAAGCCCTAGGCCCCCAAATTTGTCTTGATTGTGGGCCAACCTTCATCAACTTCTTGGGTACCCAGATAGACTTCATTTTCACAGAAGAATTTTTGGAAGGCTTTTTATTAGTATCATGTCGTTGATCACTAATAGGAAGTTGAGCTAGTTGTTGTGGCTTGACCGCAATAGGATGCTCGCCTTTCCGCAGCCACACTTTTTTTTATGGTTGAGACACCGTGCTTTGTATTTTCTTTTGGCTTCGAGCATAAGTTGTCTGCTTCTTCTGCCTTTTATGTATCTCTAGTTGCTGCATCCCGATGGCCTTTGGAAAAGAAGGGAGTTCCATTGCATCCTTGACTTCTGTGTTGCGATAATCATCCCTCTGCATCACATAGTTTTGGACAAGAATAGCATGGTCATCTTCATGTGTACTCCTGGAAGGATCAGGAGTGTGTGCCTTTCCTAGTTCCTTGAGTGCTCCATTGTCTAACTCAACTGTAATTCGACTCTGATTCACCCATACCTAAAGAAGTCCACTTCTTAGATTTAGGTTGACTACATGATCATAGATCCAGTCTTGACCCAAGACAAGAGGCTCAATGAGATCCTCATCTTGACACACTATTACTTTAACTGTCAGTAAAACATCTTGAATGTAGAGGAGAAGTTCCACCTCGCCCATGCAAGGGGTCTCCACGCCTCCCAACCCTATGAGATATGCTTCCACAGGATTGACATTTAAGTTCAGTTCTTGACAGTAAGAAAGTTTAACAGCACTAGTTCAAGGCTCTTACAGTCCTTGCACCCGTTCCTTGTCCTATCCCTAAGGTCACAAAAGGACGTCGGTCAATTATTCTATGAGAGCTACTACCTGAAACTTCACACATAGCCATATGATATCCTTGAGCTGCATAGGCGTCTACCCTAGGCTGATCTCTACCCAGTCTTCTTAACTTAATCCTTCGAATGTCTTCCAATGCTTCTGCATGTGCCTCTTCTCGAATTCGTTTTTCCTCTTCTTTACGTTTCTTAGCAATGTTGAGTCAATTGAGCATTTCCTCAGTGAGGGGTTCTTGATATAGTTTGACTCTGCATCCACTTATGTAACTAGGAAGAACATCACCTTCCAGTGTAGTTAATTGAACTGCTCCACTTGTGGAGATCCTATTTATGATCATAGGTCTGTAACCTCTCTTCTCTAGCTTTCGTGCATGTTGTTTCAAAGTGTAGACTAGGACTAGGTCTCCTCCCTTCAAACCCTTATCTTTCACATGTGCATCAAAATATGCCTTTTGTCTTTTCTTGGTTGTGTATATTCCTGCTGCCGCTCTCAATCGTGTTTCACCCAGTCGTTCAAGGTCAAAGATTCTAGAGGAGAGTTCATGCCCTGTCCACTCATGCTCTTGTGCTACTTTCAATGTAGGTATCAAGAAGTCCAACGGTAGCACTGCATTTTGGCCAAATACCATCTGAAAGGGTGTGTCTTGGAGTACCGTTTTATAGGCAACTCGGTATGCCCAAACAACATGGTGTAGCTGTTTGTCCCAATCAGAGCGTTTATTATTCACTAATTTGGTGAGCACATTGCATAGAATCTTATTTGTGCTTTTGGCTTGTCCATTAGCTTGTGGGTGATAGGGGGCAGACTTCTTGTGTATAACCAAGAATTCTTGGAGCAGATTTTCAATAACTTCATTTAAGAAGTGAGTCCCTCTATCACTTACTAGCTCTATACGTAGCCCGTATCTAGTGAACACATTCTCAAATAAGAACTTAGCAGTCGTCTGAGCATCATTCTTTGTCGTATCCTTTACTTCTACCCACTTAGTTAAATAGTCTGTGGCCACAATGATGATATATTCAGCATGTGAACCCTTAGCTGGGGGATTGATAGGACCAACAAAGTCTATTCCCCACTTAGAGAATGCACATCCACCCATCATAGGTTTCAGAGGCATCTCATCTTTGCGTATAGGATACTGAGTCTGCTGACAAACATCACACCGTTTCACATAGGTATGTGCATCCATGTGAAGGGTTGGCCACCAAAGACCTGCAAATAGTATAGCCTTGATCACCCGATCTGGTCCAAAATGTCCTCCTGCTACACCCTAGTGAGCAGTTTCCAATATCTTGAGGTATTCGATCTCATGGACACATAATCTGAGGTAACCATATTTACCACGCTTGTATAAATTATCCCCAATGAGTGAGTAGTCTTGGGCTTCTTGTTCTAAAGTTCTCTTCCTAGCCAAAGTCATGTCTTGAGGGAATGTTTTTGTCCTCAAGAAGGCTACTAGTGATTCACTCCAACCTGGCACTATGGACACTTGATAAAGAGTGGCATGCTCCACAGGTGGTTTTGTGCAGCAGATCGGGCATTCCTTGCACAATTTATGGACCTCAGCTTCCATAGTTGGCCAATGCACTCCGAGTCTCCTTAGTGTCTGCAAGGTTTGTTCCTTTGAGTAATGTTGCTCTAATGCACCTACATGTGCTAATTGCAACCATTTTTCGTACTCATCCTCCTCCACACAACAAGCTAGGATCCCTTGATCTGTATGCTTGTACATACTTCCTGCCATGATCTAGTATTTTTGGGCTTTTACTATCTCCCTATCCTGTGTGTTTATTACTGGGTGTTTAGGCTTGTATGTCAATATCGGCACTAATGTCTTAGCCCACTGAGGTACAACTTCCAGATTAAACAAGTAAGCATCAGGAAGGTCATCTGATACTCCTTGTGGGGCCTCTCCCGATGTGAGCCTAGAGAGATGGTCTGCTCTCAAGTGAGTCTTCCCTTCCTCACCACAACCTCAAAGTTGTATTCCATTAGTAAGAGAAACCATCTTACTAATCTACCTGTATTGCATGGCTTGTTTACCAAGTACAACAGTGCTTGATGATGAGTAAAAAATTTAAACTTATTTGCAAGCAAATAGTGTCTAAACTTTTTAACCGCATACACCATGCCTAATCCTTCTCGCTCAGTGGTGGTATAATTTCATTCAGCTGCATTCAATTGTCTACTAGCGTAGGCAATTGGAAGATCCATATTACCTTCACCAGTCGGTTGTGCGAGTACACATCCAATAGCATAATTGGATGCATCCACATGAACATGAAAGGGCTTACTCCAATCTGGTGTGGTCAAGATTGATGTTGAACACAATCATCGTTTAAGCTCATTGAAGGAGTTCTCACACTCATCCGTCCACTCAAAATTAGTCAAAATTCCATACAGAGGCTTTGCAATGATGGCATACATGTGTATAAAGTGTCGGTAATAACCACAATGCCCCATGAAAGCTTGTACTTCCTTGACATTCTTTGGCCTAGGTAGCTCTACTATAGCTTTCACTTTTTCTTCGTCCGTAGATATGCCATTCTTGGACACTATGTGTCCTAGAATCTTGCCCTGCCTGACCATGAAAACACACTTTTCTGGGTTCAAGCAGACTTGACATTTTCTACATTTGTCAAAGATTTGTTTGAGCTCAGATATATGTGTTTGTCTAATGTTGGAATGAGCACAAAGATCATCAACGTAGACCTCTAAATTCTTCCTCAGGAACTCCTTAAACACATGGCACATCAATCTCTGAAAGGTAGCGGGTGCATTAGTGAGCCCAAATGGCATTATCCGAAAAGCAAATATGCCCCACTCTGTGGCAAAAGCCATCTTATGCTGGTCTTTTGGAGCAATGGCTACCTGATTGTAGCCAGAAAATCCATCAAGGAAGTTGTACACTTCCTTGCCTGTTACTCTTTCTAAGAGATGTTCAGTGATAGGAAGCGGATAGTTATCTCGAATAGTGGCGGCATTAACCTTTTTCAAGTTAATGCACACACATAACTTTCCATTCTTCTTGGGCACCACTACGATGGGGGATACCCACTCAGTGTGCTCAATTTCATAAATGAATCCAGCTTCCACTAGGCGATCTATCTCTTCTTTGATCTTGATAGCATAATTATCATTATATGTGTATGGCTTTTGCTTAGAGGGTTTGGCATCTGAGGTCATGTGGATAGTGTGTGAGCATATGTCAGGGTCTACACCTTTCAAATCCTTGTAACTCCAAGCGAATACATCTCGGTATTCTCTTAGCAAGGCAATCAACTCTTGCTTTTCTTCTTCCGTCAGGTCATGTCCTATGTAAGTGCATCTCTCTTCTCCTTCTTCTATGGCTACCACTATTTTCTTGGTGGTTTCTTTGTTATCATAGGCCTCCCCTGATTGTGCCTCGCGTTTAGGCATTCTTATCATGACTCTTTTGTCATCTATCTCATACTTCTTAAAATTGTCAGGGACCTCAAACAAAGATTCTTCTTCTTTTGGTGGGACTTCTCTCTTCTTCCTTTTCTTAACTAGAAGGTCACTTGTGTGGTTAACCTCACTTCTTTTATAAGCTCCTCGTTTCTTTGAGGATGAGATTCTACTTCATAGAAGTATTCTTCATCTGACGCAAATGGTGGGTCCATAATGATTGACTCTACATCGGAGTCACTTGCATCCTCAAATGCATCAGGGCTAGGTTTGCATTCTTCTAGAATTGAGTCTCCCATGATTGGCTCTATTGAGAAGACTGAAATGTCATAGCCATCCTTGTCATAGTGGGGTGTCCATTGTTCTTCATTGATGGGTACATCCATCGTTGCTAAAATTTCTGCCCAACCGCGAGGTTCAAACTCTTCATCAGGAAATACAGCAGGTTGCATAGGCTGGGTCTTGAATTGATCTATGTGTTTCCTTCGCACCTACCTCTCTGGCTTTTTCTCTCTTCTCTTCTTCTACTTCTACTTTACACATCCACAAGTGAGTGTCTTCATGCATCCATGAGGATCCTGATCCTATGGAGTGCACAGACTCCGTGTCATCCTTGGCTCTATGGATGGGATTCCATTGAATAGGCGGTACGTCTCTATGAGAGTAATCCTTGAGATTGACTTTGGTTGTAACACCTAGGTGTTGCAAATACAAAGAATTGGGTCCCCAATCCTGTACCACTTGCAACTGTTGCATGAATGGTCTTCCCGAAATCATCTCATAGGCATGGTTCTTGCTAAAATCACATATGGCGAAAGTATGCTCAAACTCAACACCGCATGTAGTGAGATTTATTCCTTCTACCAAGCCTAAGGGTCTTTCTATGTGACCGCCATCTGCAATTTCATTCTCGTTGGCCTAAGTGCTGGCTTGCCCCAACGCTTCCATAAGGACGTGGTAGCAACAGCAACTCCTTCACCTGAGTCTAGAATTGCCTTGGTTGTGTACCCCTGATGGGTAATGGGAAGATAGGTGTTTCCTTCTTCTCCTTCACTCATGTATCCTATCTTATCCAAGCGTATTTCTGGCACTGTTCTATGGGATCCTACCTGGGAACATGGTTTCACTACTTCGGGCACTTGATTGGCTACATGTTTCCACAGTTCCGGCCTAACCTTGAGTAACTCTTCTAAAGTGAGATTGCACTGCACTTTAGTATTCTTTACTACCTCCGTGTTCCTAGGTATGACTGAGTCTTCGTTTCGTACCATGACCGTGGGTGCTCTCATACAAGTAGACTTAGCTTCCCATGGGCCTGTGAAGTGGGGTAATTCATGTAAATAATTAGACTTGAAGTCTAATCTCTCTTGAGATTGTGCACTCTCCTGCTCTCCATAAATGGAGGGAATATTTGTGGGAATTGATCATGCACGTCATCCACAAGTTCAATGGGAGGAGGGACTTCACTTTCTTTAGCCCATTTCTCTTCTTGAATCTCTTGTAGGAATTCTGGTGTGTACCTATTCATAGAAGGAGAGGTGTCTGGTTTAGTGGATTTGGGCACATAAGCTTCCTGTGGGGGAATGCTTATTCTTTTACTTGCCTCATCTCTTCCTTGGTTTTTTCCTTCCTTAGCAGATCTTGCAATTATGCTCTCTAACTTCTCTAATAGTCCATCCAGGTGCAATTGTGCCTTAGCTGAGCAAGAGTAGTTGAAGAGGCGACTGGCTTCAAACATGGTCTGAACCAATGCGACCATTTTCACGTAAAGCTTGGTTCTTTCTATCTCTAAGTCAGCTCTAGGGTAGCACTTCTCATGATCCGTCACATTTGGCCCTTCTTGGATTCTGGCTTGATATGCCTTAAGCATCATGTCTATGTCTTCAGGAGTGGGGTCAGCTAATACTGATCCTACTCTAGGGGGTGGTGGGATGGTCTGAGGTGGGTTGAAAGATGGTGGATTAGATGGTGATAGGGATGAAGGTGGTGGTGGTATGTGAGAGTTTGTTTGAGAGGTGAGTTCAACAATTTTGGCTTTTGTTTCTCTTATGCTTTCTTCTAAGTCGCTCATCTTTTTAGACCATTTTCTTTTCATTCTCTCTCGGCTATCCTTCCAGGCTCTCGACCATTTCTTGGCTATGCTCTCACCTCTGCACTCTTTTCTTTTCCTAACCCTTGGTTCTGCTGCAAAGCCTAAGCTCTAGTTACCACCTGTACTGGTGCAATGGAAGTTACACTTCCTGTAGCATCTACTACTAACCCAATAACATTAATTGGAGTGATTTTTGGCATATTATTGGAATTCTTTGGGCAATCTCATAAGAGATGCTCCTTTCTGCAATCTTGATAAAAGCCTTGGATTGTGACCGACTGGGGTTGTGTAGGTGCAAGCATTGGGTCTTTACCCTAAAAAATGGCCGAATTTGCCCATCAATCGCAATCGAGTGGTCTATCAATCATGATTGATATGTCAGTCGTGATTGACGTGTCGGTCGCGATTGTTAGGTCCATCGTGGCTATCAGTCGCGATTGATGGGTCAATCGCGATTGACACATGGCCCAAAAATTTAGTCAATCGTGGTCAAAGGATCATTGACTCTGTCGATCACGATTGATGGGTCAATCGTGATTGATAGGTCCGTCGCGAGAGTTCTATCGATCATGGTCAAACAGTCGTTGATTGGTCAATCACAATTGACAGATCCGTCGGGGTTGTCAGTCGCAATTGATGGGTCGATCACGATTGATGGGTCGATCGCGATTGATGGCTCGATAGCGATTGACACATGGCATGCGTAAATTCTATCGGTCGTGGTCAGTCGATCATTGACTCTGTCGGTCGCGATTGATGTGTCAATCGCAATTGACAGAGCTGTCGGCAAGTGTCCGTCATCGTTTGTCGATCGTGATTGACGTGTCCATCACGATTGACAGAAAATAGAGGAGTCTTAAGATTTTAAACACATATTTAGGAAGCTCTAGGCATGCAGATCATGATTATACACTTTGTTTAGCAAAATGTTTAGGAAGCTCTAGGCATGCAGATCATGATTATAGACTTTGTTTGACAGAGGTCAACACCTCGGGACCTGCACAGTCAATTTTTTTACCTGTTGAAGCCGGTACAGCTACTGGGGATGTTGATTCCTGCAGAAAATCTCAAAAAACACAGAAAAGCACAAGCACACAAATGCTCTCTTGCTCTCTCTCACAAGTGAAATGAGGGGAATGGCATGGGTATGGTGATATGACCAAAAGCTGAAATTTTTGCGATGATGGAGATGGAGGTGGGAGATGGTGCTGAGAAAAACAAGAGAAAATAGATAAAAGTGAAGAAAATACCTATGACTCCAACGCCTCAACTCTACGTCTTACCATCACACGCTCGTCCTCAAAGCTCGGTCCCCAGCAACGGTGCCAAAATTTGGTGTAGCTCAGTGATGAATAGCACCTCCTTTAATGTCAATCCGGGAAGATGTGAGGATGGTATGAAGACCTCGAACAAGTGATGGCACAAGTGCGTGAGTGAGAAGCACACTAACATGCACACACATACACACATGCGCGCATACAAGGTAAGACAAAGAGAGAGAAGCAATGGAGTTCTTTAGATTACTCAAAAGTGCTCTTACAAGTTCAATTCTACAACAATCTAACCTCAAAAATGAGCTCTCTAGCTCTTTTTATAGTTTTTGACTAGTTTTGGTCCTGTCCAGACCTAGTGTCCGGCCTAGTTAAAAATTAGGTTCTATGGCCTATTTGAGGGCTCAAACGGAGTCTAAAATCATGAAAATTGGTATGATGATACTTCTAATACTCCTCAAGCTTGAGGAATCCTTGGCTTGCACAAAATGGAGTTACAAAAAGGTGAAATGGTATTTACAATGATTGTTAGTGATGAGAATCACTATTATGAAGATGTTGTTTTGGAAAAATTTGAATGGCCTACTTGCCAGATCTTCGTTGACTACTTCACTATGGCTCCCTTCTTTGGCTTCCTTGTCTTGTGATTCCTTGGGTGCTTTGACTGCTACCAACAATGGCATATATGTTTCTTACCAGCTCACTCATTCGTGGACATTAGGTTTTTCCTTATGTACTTTTATTTATTGTTTGTACTGTTGTATTAGTTCATTCTTGTTTATTCTCTTTATGTAGTATAAGAAGAAGAAGAAGATCATTCTTCCTTGCCTCAATCTATGTGTGGTCCTCTATGTGTGTGAAAGCTCTCTTCTTTATCTCCTTTCTATTGACATGGTATCAGAGCCAATGTGGCTATAGAGAGCTCATGGAGAATTTTGATAATGAAGAGCATGTTTCACAAAAAATCTTAGATTGCTACAAAAGTTGGTGCAAAAGTAGAAGGCATCAAAATATTTGAGTTTCAAAATCGTCTCAACCTCCATTTCAAACCCGTAAGGTGAGGCCCAAACTAGGTCACTTTGAAAGACTTCCGTTTGGCATCTCTCAAATATTCTAGAACTAGAATTTCAAGCAGATTCATTTATTGTTGATATACAAAAACTATGTTTTTGTGAGATCAAACCATCAAGTCATTGTGACAGGGTTCAAGCAGAAGTATTGCTTCTAATGCTTTTCCAACATTGTGAATTGTTGTAGAAATGCAAATGCTGATGGAATGAGCCAAATTATGAGTGTTAAGTTGGGCAAGGACAACTTTCATACTTGGAGATTTAGAATGAAAACTTTCATGATGGGAAAAGGCTATTGGAAGTACATCAAAGGAGAGAATTAAAATGTTTTGTAGTTATCAGAGAGGAATCAGATTCCATCAGTTAAGAACATATGAAGATTGGAATCAAGGGCCACGGAAGGTAATGTATTGGTTGTCTGTTAGAATATAGGATAGCATGATTGGGCACATACAAGATGCCAAAACTCCAAAAGAAACTTGGAACAATTTGGTCACATTGTATCAGACCAATACAAAGGCATGAAAATTACAACTCAATAATGAGTTGCATACATCGAAGAAAAACGAGCATGTTGCTAAGTGACTGCACCCTAAAAATCAAAAGCATATGTGAGTCGCTTGCATCTATTGGCATCAATGTAGATTATTAGAATTCTCCCAAAATCTCTCTTGAAGGCTTGAAACAAAGAAAATTCTCCTAAAATCTCTCTTGAAGTCTTGAAACAAGGACTCATGAATTATGTGTGTGCCACTCTCCTCCCATCAATTATATCCCCTTTCATTCAAAATATTAATGCTCTAGAATGGTCTAGTGTCAACATGTGGCCACCATGCAACACTCATCCCCGTTACCATTGAATACCTTAGGATATCCCCCAAGCTAGGGACCTTGGCTATGGTTAGCCCTTGTCCCACACACACATGGAATGGTCTCGGTATACCAATTTGTAACACTCTCTCCCCCTTCCAAAGATCATTTTCCTCAATGATGAATGAGGGAACATAGATACTCCTAGATGACACAGTTTCTGAATTGTTTTGGTCTCCGATCTAATATCTTATATGGAAAATGATATATGCTATCACTTTCCTACAAAGAAACATAGCCTCTATTAGATTATCCTTCTTGAAATATACTTTCTAAGTTTACTGACATGAAACATTGGATGTACTCTGCAATCTGGAGGAAGATCTAATCAATACGCAACATCACTAAGCTTCTTAAATATCTTTCAAGGTCCACAGAAGCTTGGTGAAATCTTAGTACACTTTCTTCTGGATAGTGAAGTAGATCTAGCTAGCACTTGAGGAAAAACTATATCTCCTTCCTCAAAGACTTTAGGAGATCTCTTCCTGTCAGCATATTCTTTTGCCCTATCAGTTGCTTTCTACATCTTGGCTTTATCTATTTTTAAATTTTCTTAGAGGTTCACCATGAACTCTAAAAAACTAAGGCATTTCTTTGGCACTCCTATGTAGTGAGATTCATGCCATAGTTCATCTCAAAAGGAGACATTCCTGTCACTTAATGAGGTCTATTTTTATAAGAAAACTCTACTAATGGCAAGTAACTATCCTAATTTGTGTGCCTCTTAGACACATATGCTTTCAACATGTCTAGAATCTAGCTGACCCTCTTTGTCTGACCATTTATCTGTGGATGCTCACCACTATGCATCTTTATTAACACTTTCAATTTATCGAATACAAACTTCCAAAAGTTTCCTATGAATCTAACATCCCTATCTAATGTTGAGATATCAAGCTCAACATGTGATGATTTAGGATGACACGTACCAGTTTTTCGTTTCTCTGACATGTATAGTGGTCATACCGATATATGTCAGGGATACTTCATTGAGCTTTATTAGATTTATCTACCGAGAGTGATGGCACATTTGTTTTCTTGCCGGTGTGAACCTGGTTTTAGCGGCACCTACTCATCTTTGGATTGCATCCACCATCTCTCTTCACAGTGGTATCAGAGCATAGCCAAGCAACATGGGAGATGGATTTCCATCAACAATTGACAAATTGGATCGAAACAACTACCCGGCATGGTCTCTAAGGATGGAGGCTTACCTTCAAGGGAGGAATCTATATGGATTCATATCCGGAGATGAAGCAATGCCAACCATGAGGAACAAAGGGCAACCATCACATGAAGAAGTGGAAGGACTTTCGAATTGGTGTTCGAAGGATGCACTTGCAAGGTCCTATATTCTAAACTCAATCTCTGATTTTCTTTTACCTCATGTCAAGGGATGCAAGACATCAAGAGAAACCTCGAATGCACTTGCTTCTTTCTTCTCTTCCAACACTCGAGCAAGGAAGAACCAATTGCGGATGGAGTTCACAACAATGAAGAAAAGCCCGAAGCAAAATGTGACTGATTATATCACAAAGATGAAGGAGATTTCCGACCAACTTGGAAGCATTGGAGAGGTAACTGAAGAAGAGCAAATCATAAGACAAATCATGAATGGAATCAAAGCATACGACAAGTGGGAGTCATTCACAATAGCCATGGATTTATACATGGATATGCATGTACCCGACCTCAACACACTCATGGGCCAACTCTTCACTCATGAAGCAAAGATTAGCACAGGTGGTGAGTCCTCAAGAGGTAATCAAACTTCTTCCTTATATTCTGATAAAGCTAAGGTCAAGGACAAGTCAAAGAATAGGAAGAATGAAGATGAAGGAAGCTCTTTTCAAGCAAACTTTGCACGTAGAGGAAGAGCTAGAGGAAGAGGCAGAGGTGGAAAGCAAGGAAGGGGGAGATTCCAATCATCTCAACCTTGCAACATATGTGGCTTATCTAACCATAGTACTGAAGAATGTTTCAGGAATCCAAGGAACTCAAGACGAAGAGGATTCAATAGAGGTGGCTATGGATCAAATAGAGGCAGGTACAATGGAGGCCACAACAACAACTACTACAACAACAATTCCAACAACAACAACTATCAAAGTGGCCATAGAGGAAGAAGAGATTACAATAACTATGCAGAGGACCAAAGTCAAGAAGATTCATTATTGATTATGAATCTATCAGTGAAGAAGGGTAAGGATGATGATCACATATTTTACATTGATTCGGGATGCTCGAACCATGTAGCAAGAAATGTGGCTTTACTTTCTGATTTGGAAGATCCTCATAACAAGCATGAAGTGCAGACAGGAGATGACACAAAGCACTTAGTGGAGAAGATAGGTAATGTGAAGACATTAGATGGGAATATGAACCTCTTAAGCAAAGTCTTGTATGTCCCTACAATTACCAAAAATTTAATAAGTGTTGGACAGATTGTTGAAAAAGGATTGCAGGTTAGATTCAATGGATTTGGAGCATATGTTGAAGACCCAAGGCAAGGCTTTCGAAGGATTGCCAAAGGAGAAAAGACAGGAAGGCTTTTCACTTTTGAAGTGGAAGATACAAAGAGCATAGCTTTGTTTAGCTATGGATCTCAAACTCTAACAGAGTTGGAGATATGGCACAAAAGGCTTGCTCACATTGGTGAGAGGACACTCAAACAGATTTGTAGGGACCAAAGTGTACTTGGTTTGCCTAATATCACAAGGCAACACATGATTTATAAGTGTGAGGCTTGTCAACTTGGCAAGGCTCATAGACAACCTTTCAATAAGAAAGGATATATGTATCAAAATCCTTTGGATCTAGTGCAGACGGATGTGTGGGGTCCAAGTAAGGAGCCATCTATATCAGGCTCAAGATATTATGTGTCTTTCATAGATGATTGTAGCAGGTGGACCATTCTGTTTTTCATGAAGCACAAGGATGAAGTGTTTAATTGCTTTAAGAAGTATATTGCTCTTGTTGAAAACCAAACAGGTAGGACTTTGAAATGACTCAGATCAGATGGTGGAGGAGAATACTTCTCTTCTGAATTTGATGCCTTCTTGCATGAAAGAGGCATTAAAAGGGAAGTCACTACGAGGTATACACCCGAACTCAATGGTGTAGCAGAGAGGAGGAACAGAGCTATTGTCAAAGCTGCAAGGTCCATGCTCAATGAAAAGGGATTGCCAAACTACCTATGGGTAGAGGCTGTGTCTACAGCCACATATCTCATAAATAGACTTCCATCTAAGTCAATAGATGGAACCACTCCATATGAAGTATGGAATGGAAGAAGACCTAGTCTAGAGCATTGCAAAATCTTTGGATGCTTAGCCTATGCTCACATTCCTTCTCAAGTAAGAGGGAAATTGGATCCCAAGGCAGAGAAGTGCGTATTTATTGGTTATGACCAAAACCAAAAAGGATATAGATTGTACAATCCAACCAATAAAGGATTTTCTGTGAGTAGAGATGTAATTTTTGATGAAAACAAATCATGGTTTGATGATGACAGGAAAGTGGAGTTGCCATATGACTTGGATGAAGATTTTCCATCACTTCAACCAAAGGAGCCAAAGCAGATTGAAGAAAGTGATTCGGAGATTGACCTAGAAGACTTGGAAAGACTAAAGCTATGGAAGAACAAAGGAAAAGAAAAGATGCAGGATGCTACATATGGACCCGAGAGCTCACATCAACCACTTAGAAGGTCTTCGAGGGAGAAGAAGAAACCAGAGAGGTTTGGTTATGATACTTCTTTGGTCACCAAGCACTCAATCTACATTGCAAAGGATTCAACCAATGAAGAACCTACCACATTTGAAAAAGCACAAAGCAAGAAAGCTTGGAGAGATGCAATGGATGAAGAAATGGAAGCCTTGAAGGAGAATGACACTTGGGAGCTTGTACCTAACAAGCCATCTATGAAGATAATCGGATCTCGATGGATATACAAAATCAAGAGGAATCCAGATGGAAGTATAAATAGACACAAAGCAAGGTTAGTTGCTAAAGGGTCTGCTCAAACCCATGGTATTGATTATGAGGAGACTTTCTCTCCTATTGCAAAAATGCCTACAATTAGGGTTCTCATTAGTCTTGCTGCATCTAGAAATTGGAATCTTTATCAACTTGATGTAAAGAATGCTTTCTTGAATGGATGGATTTTTGAGGAAGTTAATATGGCACAACCTCCTGGATATGAGGATGCACATCATCCTAACTATGTATGCAAACTAAAGAAAGCTTTGTATGGATTGAAGCAAGCTCCAAGAGCTTGGAATTTAATATTGGTGACTTATTTGTAGGACCAAGGATTCAAAGCTAGCAAGGCGGATACCTCTTTGTTCATAAAGAGGAATGGATCTGAAGTGATCTATTTATGTGTGTATGTTGATGATATTATTATTACAGGCAATGATCTTGAAGGAATCAAACAGGTAAAGAGTCAAATGAAGGAGGAGTTCAAAATAAGTGACCTCGGACCACTCACTTATTTTCTTGGATTGGAGTTGATCTACACAGATTCAGGTATATACATCACACAAAGGAAGTATGTCCATGACATGCTCGTCAAGTTGAAGATGGAAAATACCAAGTGTGCAGGTACACCTATGGAGCAAAATCATAAGCTTAGTGCTTATGAAGGAGAGCCAATTGAAGACATCACAAGCTATCAAAGCTTGGTTGGAAGTTTGAACTATGCAACACTCACAAGGGTGGATATATGCTATAGTGTTAGCATATTGAGTCAATTTATGCATAAGCCGAGAAGACCACATATGGAAGCGGCCAAGAGAGTCCTTAAGTACCTAAAGGGGACCATGAATGAAGGTTTGTTCTATTCATATACTTCAGATATCGAGCTAAAGGTCTACTCAGATGCAGATTGGGTCGGATCTAAAGATGATAGAAGAAGCACATCAGGGTATATATCATTTGCAGGTTCAAAAATCATTTCTTGGTCATCGAAGAAGCAACCAACCGTGGCATTATCTTCTATCGAAGCCGAATATAGAGGTTTGGCTAATGCAACTCAAGAAATCATGTGGTTAAAGTCTTTGTACACAGATCTTGGACTTCATTCTTCAACACCTCACATTTTTTGTGACAACACAAGCTCACTACATCTAGCAGCTAATCCGGTATACCATGCTAGAACCAAGCATATTGAAGACCACTACCATTATGTAAGGGAGAAGCTAATGAGCAAGGATATTCAACTATCCTATGTCTCTACAGATATGCAATGTGCAGACATGTTGACTAAAGCTCTTGATGGTATGAAGTTAAGTAGATTCAAGTTGATGATTGGCTTGCAGGAAATCAAGGACAATTGAAGACTTATTTGGAGGCCAAGCATGTTAGGCTTGAGGGGGAGCTGTTGGTGCATTTTACCCAAGCCTACATGCTTGATATGCTTGATATTATCCTCATTTGTAAGTCACATGAGTAGTCATGTGAACACCTCTTGTAAAAGAGTACATTTTATCTCTTGTAAATGGAAAAAGAAAAAAGGAAAAGGATGGCTTACCTCATCCATGATGTAAAAGCAAATTCGTGGCTCTAACTACCAAAATCATGAATTTTTGAGATGAGGTAATATCTCCTAACTTTGGGGATGACTTTTAGGTGGAGCCATTTGAATTCAAATTCAAAACTCCCTCCAAGAATAGCTATAAAAGGAGCAAGAAGGAAGAGGCGATTAGCAAGCCTTGTACGTGACCACTTGATGTCATTTTGTAGAGATTGAAGAGCTTACTCCATAGCTCTATCATTCTACTCCCATTGTGCAAAGATTCATTGTCAATGTGGTTGTAATCATATGTGAATCTATACATTTATTATCATCTACTTCTCTGTTTTGTTCTCTGCTATACTCACTCAGAGGAGTACCTTCAGAAGGTCCTATCTCAAGTTCTACATATCTATTTTCAGTGATTTAACTTTCGTTGGATAGCTCATACTGTCTACGTTTTACCTATAAATGTTCAAGGTCATTGGATTTTTAATTTTGGAGATATCGGCATTTTACTGCTCACTGGTCTATCTCTGCAGAGCCCCGAGAATGGTGGGCATGTTCCAGAAATTGATAAATCTTGTTCTCAGTACTCAGTCCATCATTTGAAGTGTTTTAACTTGGATTGGGAAGCTTGCTAAGTCTATTTGCTATGCCCAAAAGGAATTTTTCTAATTCCTTCCAGGTTGATAGCACTGTTCATTTTTCCTAGCAGGTGTATGTCTAAAAATAACAAGTTTTGGGAGCTAGTCATTTCGCAACTTGTCTGTCTTGACTTAAACTTTTGGGATACATGTTCCAAAGTACTTGGATGATATTTTGGTGGATTTAGGAAGCTTGAAGGGTCTACTAATCAACTTTGAAGTCATTTGGCTGGTGTGAAGCTGGTTGTAGCGGCACTAACTCATCTTTGGATTGCATCCACCATCTCTCTTCACAAAAAGCAGATAGGGAAGTACATTCAAACATTAAGATCTGATGGAGAAGGTGAATACATGTCAAATGAGTTCAGTAGTTTTCTAAAAAATCATGGAATTCGGCATCAGTTTTCATGCAAGTACACACCACAAGAGAATGGTGTTGCTAAACGCAAAAATAGACATATTGCAGAAATAGCAAGAGCCTTGATGGCTGAGAAGAATATGCCTCATTGTTATTGGGCAGAAGCTGTGCATACTGTTGTATACATCATGAACAGAACTCTGACTGCTGTTGTACATCAAGTTACACCTGAAGAGAAGTTTACAGGTAAAAAGCCAAACTTATCACATCTGAAAGTTTTTGGCTGTATTGCATAGGTACATGTTCCAGATGAGTTGAGGACGAAGCTTGATCCGAAAGCAGAAAAATGTGTCTTCATTGGATATTCCCTTGAGCAAAAGGGGTACAAATGTTATAACCCACTCACACGACAGGTGAAGGTGAGCAGAGATGTGGTATTTGATGAAATGTCAAGTATCTATGCAGATGCCAAAGAAGGACTGAATCTTGAACCAAATGACAAAGAAAATGCTAAAAAATCTAGTGCAGAATCTCAAGTTTTGAGTGGACCGGATGCATCACCAAGCAATAGTTCCAACTCAAATCCATGGAGTGGAAGATTACGTGGAAATTTCAGTCCAGCAAATTCATCAAATACATCCAAGAAAGGTAAAGAAAAGCTTTCTGCTGGTAGTAAAACAGGTGCAGTTTTTGAAGATGTTGATGGAGATTCAAGTGGTTCAGAAAAGAGTATTGATGAGGAACTTGGATTGCCCTCTGTGAAGACTCCAGGAGTAAGAAGGGCACATGCAGATGATACAAGTGATCCAAGACCAAGAAGATTTGGGAGGATGCGTAATTCAGTGCAACGATTGACATATGATAGTTACATGGCTCGCCATTGTGCCTACATGACAAAGGTAATACAAGATGTTGAACCTTCTTGTTTTGAAGATGCAATTGGTAATGCAGATTGGAAAAAAGCTATGGATGAGGAGATGGCTGCACTTTATGGAAATGATACATGGAAGCTGGTTCCATTGCCATAAGGAAAGAAATCCATAGGTTGCAAATGGGTTTACAAGGTAAAGCATAATGCTGACGGTAGCATAAGCAGGTATAAAGCACGATTGGTAGCTAAAGGTTATGCACAGACATATGGCATTGATTATGAGGAAACATTCAGCCCTGTAGCTAAAATGTCTATTGTCAAAACACTTGTTGCATTAGCTACAGCAAAAGGATGGACTTTGCATCAGATGGATGTGAAGAATGCTTTCCTACACGGTGAGTTACAGGAAGAAGTATATATGGACCAGCCACAAGGATATGAAGATTCAAAGCATCCAGAATATGTTTGTAGGTTGCAAAAGGCTTTGTATGGGCTGAAGCAAGCCCCTCGTGCATGGCATGCAAGGATTGCTGATTACTATGTGTGATGCAGATCACTCACTATATGCAAGGAAGGCTGATGATGGCATCACTATTGTGGCTATTTATGTTGATGACCTGATTGTAGGTGGTGATAATGAAGAAAGCATCAAAGAGGTAAAGAAAATTCTTATGCAGGAATTCGACATGAAAGATCTTGGTGTGCTGCGCTATTTCTTGGGCATTGAGTTTATACATACAGAAATAGGTATATGGATGTCGCAAAGGCAATATGCCTTGAATATGCTGCAAAAGTATGGTATGGCTGATTGTAAGCCAATTTCTATGCCATTAGATCAGAACTTGAAATTGGATACTACATCAGGTGAAGCATTGGAAAATGCTACTATGTATAGGAAAATTGTGGGAAGTCTTATATATCTCATAATTACAAGGCCTGATCTAAGTTATACTGTTGGACTTGAAACTCAGTTTATGCAGAATCCTAGGAAGCCACATTTGGATGCTCTGAGGTGCACTCTACGTTATGTGAGTGCTACTTTGGATTATGCATTGTTTTATGAAGCTGGTGTGGAGTTGCAGGTTCATGGATACATCGATGCAGATTGGGCTGGTAGTACTCGAGATAGAAGATCTACTAGTGCCTTTCTTTTCTCACTTGGAGGTGCAGCTATTACATGGAGCAGTAAGAAGCAACCTACTGTTGCTTTGTCAAGTACAGAGGCTGAGTATAGAGGTGCTGCAATGGCAGCATGTGAGGCATCATGGCTGGAGATGTTACTTGCAGATTTAGGTGTGAAAGTGCAAAAGCCTATCACTATCTATTGTGATAATCTTAGCAGCATACAGTTAGCATGGAACCCTGTTTTCCATGCTAGAACAAAGCATATTGAGGTACATTATCACTTCATCAGAGAGAAGGTATTAGCAGGTGATATTGATCTTGTTTATGTGAGAACAGATGAGCAGGTTGCTGATATTTTCACCAAAGCACTTGGAGCTGAGAAGTTAAAGAAGTTTCGAGAGATGCTTGGATTACAGGATATGGCGTTGAGCTTGAGGGGGAGTGTTGAGATATCAAGCTCAATATGTGATGATTCAGGATGACACGTACCAGTTTTTCGTTTCTCTAACATGTATAGTGGTCATACCGATATATGTCAGGGATACTTCATTGAGCTTTATTAGATTTATCTACCGAGAGTGATGGCACATTTGTTTCCTTGCCATCTCACTCATTCACAGATCTTAGGTTTTTTTGTATGTACTGATCTTTATATATTGCACTTGTTGCATTCTTGTTTTTAGGTCATTCTTGTACATTCCTTTTATGTAATAGAAGAAGAAGAAGAAGATCATTCTTCCTTGCCTCAATCTGTGTGTGTGCTTCTCCTTGAGAGTGAGAGTGTGTGTGTGAGCTCTCTTCCTTATCTCCTTCCTCGTGACATCTAACACTATGGATGTATGTAACCCATGCAATCTAAAGACATGCTAGATAAATAGCTATGCTAGTTGTGGAGCTTTTATTGTCTCCTACATGGGTATGAAATGAACCATGTTGCTCAATCTATCTACCACTACTAGGATAGTATCTCGCATCCTTTTGGTTTGTGCTAACCCCACTATGAATTCCATGGATACACTATCTCAATTGTGCTTTGGAATCCGTAAAGGATGTAAAAGATTTGGTGTCTTAACCTTTTTTTCTTTATTGACCTGACACATAAAGCATTGTTGAACATATGTGTGGACATCTCTGGCTAGTTCAAGCCACCAAAATGTTCTTCTAGCAAGCTAAATGGTCTTTTCAACACCAAGATGCCCTGCATAAGGCACATCATGGTTATCATGCATGAATTTTTTTCTCAAATCTTGGGAATCTGGTACATAAACCTTTCCTTTCCATTTGACTATTCCATTCTCCATTGAGAAATAGGAATACAAACTTGACTTTTTTGTTGAAACAACTAGAACTGCCTTGTCTCCTATAATAGAGTCATCATTGATGGCTCTAATGATCTGTAATAAGTGTGGATCTTCCACCTGTGCTTCCTTTATTTCTTGAAGCAATGAGCTTTCTAGAACTCTAAAGCTCATTTGATACACTATGCAGGAGAATGCATCAGCCTCAACATTCACTTTGCCTCTTCTATACAAGATCTCCATATGAAACTCCTACATAAGCTTAGCCTAACCAGCTTGTCTACCTCGAAGATTTAGCTAACTACAAAAGTACTTGAAATGTATGGTTATTTTTGTATACCTTAAAGTTTGCACCATAAAGATAGTGTCTCTAGACTTTAAGAGCATGCACCACTGCATACAACTATTCATGCACTAGTCGATTGCATTGTGAACTACTCAACTTTTTGCTTTCAAAAGTTATTGGTCTGCCATCTTGGCTCAAGAGTTCCCCTATGGCTATGCTGCTAGAATCTGTCTCCAACTCAAATGGTTTCTGTTGATATATTTAGGTAGTGATGTGTGTGAACACTCTAGGACCGCCGGGGCACTTTTTTCCCTCTTTAGGAGGTTTTTTTCCCCCGGCTTGTATATACGCCTATTGCCCTAATGGGCTACTTATCTTTGTACATTCTCTAGTAATACATTCAGTATTGTGTGTTTGTGCTCCAAGCTTCTTCTTCTTCCTTGTGCTGTTCGCGTGCTTCCGCAGACGTCACTCTCCAACAATTGGTATCAGAGCAGGTTGTCGCTTCTTCTAGGGCGCCGTCGACACTCCTCCGTTTGCAGTCTCAGATTCGCACAAAATTTGGTGAGCATACTCAGCGTGTTTCTGAGATCAAAACTGCTTCGCTCTGTGGTGCCGAAATCGCGATCTGAGCTCGTTTCGGCCTCCGAACGCACTATCGTAGCGCTTGTGCAGGCTATTTTGTCCTTTTGTGCCAAAGGTATATACTAGTTTCTGTTCGCCAGTTTAAGCGTCTCGAAGTCTGCTACAGGTCTAGCAGAACTCGTCTGGGCAGTTCCGTTCAACTTTTTGAGATACAGTCAATTTTTTGCATCAAGGTATTTTAGTCACCGGCCATGGCTGAAAGTAGTGATGTATTCCGTATGTTGGCTGTTGAGGATAAGTTGGATGGTACCAACTACCCATTATGGGCTTATATGATGCGACATGTACTGGTTGCAAAAGGACTGTGGAACATTGTGCAGGGTGTTGAAAGACGTCCTGTTACACCTCCGACTACAGGTATTACAAATACAGGTGATGGAGGTGCTAGAGCTGATGAAGATGGTGTCAAAGATGATATTCCACAAATTCCTATTCGTGTTGCTGTTTCTGTTGCACCTACTGCAGAGCAGATTCGTTGGGATGGCAGAGATGCCAAGGCACATGCATTGATAGCTTTGTCTGTCAAACGTGCCATTATTCCTCACATTCGCTCCTGCAGAACAGCAAAGGATGCTTGGGATACACTTACCACTTTGTACCAGGCTAGGAATGAGGCTCGTGTTGCTTACCTCCAAAAACAGTTGGAGAGTGAGCACATGAATGAAGGTGATTCTATGGACAGTTTTCTTACAAAGATCAAAGACCTGAAGGAACAATTGATTTCTGCTGATGAGGTTATACCAGATAGCTCACTTGTGCAGACTGTTCTGAATGGTCTTCCTGATTCATATCGGAGTTTTGCCTCTACTCTTCAGTTGATGATGAAAGGCAGTCCGAATGCCTTGTCATTTGAGGAATTAGTCTGTGTTCTCTTGCAAGAAGATCAGTCCAGGCAGAACAGGTCCATTATGCGTGTTGCAGATCAAGCTTTCCTGGCTAGTCAGAAGGGCAAAGGAAAATGGAGCTCTTCTACTAGTAAGCAAAAATCTGCAAATGCTGCACAATCGAAAAACCAGGATAAAGATGAGAAGAAATCAGAAAAGCAGAAATTGTTCTGCAAGTACTGTAAAGGAAATGATCATATTATAAAGAACTGTCCAAAACTGGCTGCTAAAGAGGCAAAGAAGAAAGAGGCTGGAATGGTTGTTGCAGAGGCCTCTACACCAAAAACAAAGTCTGCAAATCTTGTGCAGGAAGAAGAATGGGCGTTTACTACTGTCTACAGTTTTGACCCATCTTCTCATGATCAGTGCATGTCTGCAGTAGACTCAGATGTTTGCCAGTACTTTGACAGTGGGGCGACCAAACATATTACCTCACAGCGCAGTTTCTTCTCTTCACTCGAGCCTGCCCCTACAGGGAATACTGTCACATGCGCCAATAACTCCTCTTATCCTGTTATGGGAGTTGGTAAGATCATTCTGACTACTGCTGATGGTAGTTCTTTCACTTTGTCAGATGCTTTATTTGTGCCAGGGATCAAAAAGAACCTGTTATCAGTTTCTGCATTAGCCAAGATTGGCTTGGTTGTGAAATTCGTTGATGACAGGTGTGTGAAGAGAGATGGTGGATGCAATCCAAAGATGAGTAGGTGCCGCTACGACCAGCTTCACACCAGCCAACTGAGACTTCAGAGTTGATTAGTAGACCCTTTGAGCTTCCAAAATCCACCAAAGTATCAGCCAAGTACTTTGGAACATGTATCCCAAAAGTTTAAGTCAAGACAGACTAGTTGCGAAATGACTAGCTCCCAAAACTTGCTATTTTTGGACACACACCTGCTGAAAAAATGAACAGTGCTCTCAACCTGGAAGGAATTAGAAAAATTCCTTTTGGGCATAGCAAATAGACTTAGCAAGCTTCCTATTCCAAGTTAAAACACTTCAAATGATGGACTGAGCACTGAGAACAAGTTTCATCAAGTTCTGGAACATTCCCACAATTCTCGGGGCTCTGCAGAGATAGACCAGTAAGCAGTAAAATGCAGATATCTCCAAACTTATAAATCCAATGACCTTGAAAATTTATATGCAGAAAGTAGACAGTAAGAGCTATCCAACGCACTTTAAATCACTGAAAAAGGTTCAGTAAAACTCGAGATATGACCTTCTGAAGTCACTGCTCTGAGTGAGTATAGCAGAGAACAAAACAGAGAAGTAGATGATGATAAATGTATAGATTCACATATGATTACAACCACATTGGCAATGAATCTTTGCACAATGGGAGTAGAATGATAGAGCTATGGAGTAAGCTCTTCAAGCTCTACAAAATGACATGAAGTGGTCACGTACAAGGCTTGCTAATCGCCTCTTCCTTCTTGCTCCTTTTATAGCAATTCTTGGAGGGAGTTTTGAATTCGAATTCGAATGGCTCCACCTAAAAGTGATCCCCAAAGTTAGGAGAGATTCCCTCAGCTCAAAAATTCGTGATTTTGGTAGTTGGAGCCACGAATTTGCTTTTACATCATGGATGAGGTAAGCCATCCTTTTACTTTTTTCTTTTTCCATTTACAAGAGATAAAATGTACTCTTTTACAAGAGGTGTTCACATGACTACTCATGTGACTTACAAATGAGTAACCAATCTGAAATTCCAAGCTCTTGGAGCTTGCTTCAATCCATACAAAGCTTTCTTTAGTTTGCATACATAGTTAGGATGATGTGCATCCTCATATCCAGGAGGTTGTGCCATATACACTTCCTCAGAAATCCATCCATTCAAGAAAGCATTCTTTACATCAAGTTGATAAAGATTCCAATTTCTAGATGTAGCAAGACTAATGAGAACCCTAATTGTAGGCATTTTTGCAACAGGAGAGAAAGTCTCCTCATAATCAATACCATGGGTTTGAGCAAACCCTTTAGCAACTAACCTTGCTTTGTGTCTATTTATACTTCCATCTGGATTCCTCTTGATTTTGTATATCCATCGAGATCCGATTATCTTCATAGATGGCTTGTTAGGTACAAGCTCCCAAGTGTCATTCTCCTTCAAGGCTTCCATTTCTTCATCCATTGCATCTCTCCAAGCTTTCTTGCTTTGTGCTTCTTCGAATGTGGTAGGTTCTTCATTGGTTGAATCCTTTGCAATGTAGATTGAGTGCTTGGTGACCAAAGAAGTATCATAACCAAACCTCTCTGGTTTCTTCTTCTCCCTTGAAGACCTTCTAAGTGGTTGATGTGAGCTCTCCGGTCCATATGTAGCATCCTGCATCTTTGCTTTACCTTTGTTCTTCCATAGCTTTAGTCTTTCCAAGTCTTCTAGGTCAATCTCCGAATCACTTTCTTCAATCTGCTTTGGCTCCTTTGGTTGAAGTGATGGAAAGTCTTCATCCAAGTCATACGGCAGCTTCACTTTCCTGTCATCATCAAACCATGATTTGTTTTCATCAAAAATTACATCTCTACTCACAGAAAATCCTTTATTGGTTGGATTGTACAATCTATATCCTTTCTGGTTTTGGTCATAACCAATAAATACACACTTCTCTGCCTTGGGATCCAATTTCCCTCTTACTTGAGAAGGAATGTGAGCATAGGCTAAGCATCCAAAGATTTTACAATGCTCTAGACTAGGTCTTCTTCCATTCCACACTTCATATGGAGTGGTTCCATCTAGTGACTTAGATGGAAGTCTATTTATGAGATATGTGGCTGTCGACACAGCCTCTGCCCATAGGTAGTTCGGCAATCCCTTTTCGTTGAGCATGGACCTTGCAGCTTCGACAATAGCTCTGTTCCTCCTCTCTGCTACACCATTGAGTTCGGGTGTATACCTTGTAGTGACTTCCCTTTTAATGCCTCTTTCATGCAAGAAGGCATCAAATTCAGAAGAGAAGTATTCTCCTCCACCATCTGATCTGAGTCTTTTCAAAGTCCTACCTGTTTGGTTTTCAACAAGAGAAATATACTTCTTAAAGCAATTAAACACTTCATCCTTGTGCTTCATGAAAAACAGAATGGTCCACCTGCTACAATCATCTATGAAAGACACATAATATCTTGAGCCTGATATAGATGGCTCCTTACTTGGACCCCACACATCCGTGTGCACTAGATCCAAAGGATTTTGATACATATATCCTTTCTTATTGAAAGGCTGTCTATGAGCCTTGCCGAGTTGACAAGCTTCACACTTATAAATCATGTGTTGCCTTGTGATATTAGGCAAACCAAGTACACTTTGGTCCCTGCAAATCTGTTTGAGTGTCCTCTCACCAATGTGAGCAAGCCTTTTGTGCCATATCTCCAACTCTGTTAGAGTTTGAGATCCATAGCTAAACAAAGCTATGTTCTTTGTATCTTCCACTTCAAAAGTGAAAAGCCTTCCTGTCTTTTCTCCTTTGGCAATCCTTCGAAAGCCTTGCCTTGGGTCTTCAACATATGCTCCAAATCGATTGAATCTAACCTGCAATCCTTTTTCAACAATCTGTCCAACACTTATTAAATTTTTGGTAATTGTAGGGACATACAAGACTTTGCTTAAGAGGTTCATATTCCCATCTGATGTCTTCACATTACCTATCTTCTCCACTGAGTGCTTTGTGTCATCTCCTGTCTGCACTTCATGCTTGTTATGAGGATCTTCCAAATCAGAAAGTAAAGCCACATTTCCTGCTACATGGTTCGAGCATCCTGAATCAATGTAAAATATGTGATCATCATCCTTACCCTTCTTTACTGATAGATTCATGATCAATAATGAATCTTCTTGACTTTGGTCCTCTGCATAGTTATTGTAGTCTCTTCTTCCTCTATGGCCACTTTGATAGTTGTTGTTGTTGTTGTAATTGTTGTTGTAGTAGTTGTTGTTGTTGTAGCCTCCATTGTATCTACCTCTATTTGATCCATAGCCACCTCTATTGAATCCTCTTCCTCTTGAGTTCCTCGGGTTCCTGAAACATTCTTCAGTAGTATGGTTAGATAAGCCACATATGTTGCAAGGTTGAGATGATTGGAATCTCCCCCTGCCTTGCTTTCCACCTCTGCCTCTTCCTCTAGCTCTTCCTCTACCTGCAAAGTTTGCTTGGAAAGAGCTTCCTTCATCTTCATTCTTTCTATTCTTTGACTTGTCCTTGACCTTAGCTTTATCGGAATATAAGGCAGAAGTTTGATTACCTCTTGAGGACTCACCACCTTTGCTAATCTTTGCTTCATGAGTGAAGAGTTGGCCCATGAGTGTGTTGAGGTCGGGTACATGCATATCCATGTATAAATCCATGGCTGTTGTGAATGACTCCCACTTGTCGTCTGCTTTGATTCCATTCATGATTTGTCTTATGATTTGCTCCTCTTCAATTACCTCTCCAATGCTTCCAAGTTGGTCGGAAATCTCCTTCATCTTTGTGACATAATCAGTCACATTTTGCTTCGGGCTTTTCTTCATTGTTGTGAACTCCATCCACAATTGGTTCTTCCTTGCTCGAGTGTTGGAAGAGAAGAAAGAAGCAAGTGCATTCCAGGTTTCTCTTGATGTCTTGCATCCCTTGACATGAGGTAAAAGAAAATCAGAGATTGAGTTTAGAATATAGGACCTTGCAAGTGCATCCTTCGAACACCAATTTGAAAGTCCTTCCACTTCTTCATGTGATGGTTGCCCTTTGTTCCTCATGGTTGGCATTGCTTCATCTCCGGATATGAATCCATATAGATTCCTCCCTTGAAGGTAAGCCTCCATCCTTAGAGACCATGCCGGGTAGTTGTTTTGATCCAATTTGTCAATTGTTGATGGAAATCCATCTCCCATGTTGCTTGACTATGCTCTGATACCACTGTGAAGAGAGATGGTGGATGCAATCCAAAGATGAGTAGGTGCCGCTACGACCAGCTTCACACCAGCCAACTGAGACTTCAGAGTTGATTAGTAGACCCTTTGAGCTTCCAAAATCCACCAAAGTATCAGCCAAGTACTTTGGAACATGTATCCCAAAAGTTTAAGTCAAGACAGACTAGTTGCGAAATGACTAGCTCCCAAAACTTGCTATTTTTGGACACACACCTGCTGAAAAAATGAACAGTGCTCTCAACCTGGAAGGAATTAGAAAAATTCCTTTTGGGCATAGCAAATAGACTTAGCAAGCTTCCTATTCCAAGTTAAAACACTTCAAATGATGGACTGAGCACTGAGAACAAGTTTCATCAAGTTCTGGAACATTCCCACAATTCTCGGGGCTCTGCAGAGATAGACCAGTAAGCAGTAAAATGCAGATATCTCCAAACTTATAAATCCAATGACCTTGAAAATTTATATGCAGAAAGTAGACAGTAAGAGCTATCCAACGCACTTTAAATCACTGAAAAAGGTTCAGTAAAACTCGAGATATGACCTTCTGAAGTCACTGCTCTGAGTGAGTATAGCAGAGAACAAAACAGAGAAGTAGATGATGATAAATGTATAGATTCACATATGATTACAACCACATTGGCAATGAATCTTTGCACAATGGGAGTAGAATGATAGAGCTATGGAGTAAGCTCTTCAAGCTCTACAAAATGACATGAAGTGGTCACGTACAAGGCTTGCTAATCGCCTCTTCCTTCTTGCTCCTTTTATAGCAATTCTTGGAGGGAGTTTTGAATTCGAATTCGAATGGCTCCACCTAAAAGTGATCCCCAAAGTTAGGAGAGATTCCCTCAGCTCAAAAATTCGTGATTTTGGTAGTTGGAGCCACGAATTTGCTTTTACATCATGGATGAGGTAAGCCATCCTTTTACTTTTTTCTTTTTCCATTTACAAGAGATAAAATGTACTCTTTTACAAGAGGTGTTCACATGACTACTCATGTGACTTACAAATGAGTAACCAATCTGAAATTCCAAGCTCTTGGAGCTTGCTTCAATCCATACAAAGCTTTCTTTAGTTTGCATACATAGTTAGGATGATGTGCATCCTCATATCCAGGAGGTTGTGCCATATACACTTCCTCAGAAATCCATCCATTCAAGAAAGCATTCTTTACATCAAGTTGATAAAGATTCCAATTTCTAGATGTAGCAAGACTAATGAGAACCCTAATTGTAGGCATTTTTGCAACAGGAGAGAAAGTCTCCTCATAATCAATACCATGGGTTTGAGCAAACCCTTTAGCAACTAACCTTGCTTTGTGTCTATTTATACTTCCATCTGGATTCCTCTTGATTTTGTATATCCATCGAGATCCGATTATCTTCATAGATGGCTTGTTAGGTACAAGCTCCCAAGTGTCATTCTCCTTCAAGGCTTCCATTTCTTCATCCATTGCATCTCTCCAAGCTTTCTTGCTTTGTGCTTCTTCGAATGTGGTAGGTTCTTCATTGGTTGAATCCTTTGCAATGTAGATTGAGTGCTTGGTGACCAAAGAAGTATCATAACCAAACCTCTCTGGTTTCTTCTTCTCCCTTGAAGACCTTCTAAGTGGTTGATGTGAGCTCTCCGGTCCATATGTAGCATCCTGCATCTTTGCTTTACCTTTGTTCTTCCATAGCTTTAGTCTTTCCAAGTCTTCTAGGTCAATCTCCGAATCACTTTCTTCAATCTGCTTTGGCTCCTTTGGTTGAAGTGATGGAAAGTCTTCATCCAAGTCATACGGCAGCTTCACTTTCCTGTCATCATCAAACCATGATTTGTTTTCATCAAAAATTACATCTCTACTCACAGAAAATCCTTTATTGGTTGGATTGTACAATCTATATCCTTTCTGGTTTTGGTCATAACCAATAAATACACACTTCTCTGCCTTGGGATCCAATTTCCCTCTTACTTGAGAAGGAATGTGAGCATAGGCTAAGCATCCAAAGATTTTACAATGCTCTAGACTAGGTCTTCTTCCATTCCACACTTCATATGGAGTGGTTCCATCTAGTGACTTAGATGGAAGTCTATTTATGAGATATGTGGCTGTCGACACAGCCTCTGCCCATAGGTAGTTCGGCAATCCCTTTTCGTTGAGCATGGACCTTGCAGCTTCGACAATAGCTCTGTTCCTCCTCTCTGCTACACCATTGAGTTCGGGTGTATACCTTGTAGTGACTTCCCTTTTAATGCCTCTTTCATGCAAGAAGGCATCAAATTCAGAAGAGAAGTATTCTCCTCCACCATCTGATCTGAGTCTTTTCAAAGTCCTACCTGTTTGGTTTTCAACAAGAGAAATATACTTCTTAAAGCAATTAAACACTTCATCCTTGTGCTTCATGAAAAACAGAATGGTCCACCTGCTACAATCATCTATGAAAGACACATAATATCTTGAGCCTGATATAGATGGCTCCTTACTTGGACCCCACACATCCGTGTGCACTAGATCCAAAGGATTTTGATACATATATCCTTTCTTATTGAAAGGCTGTCTATGAGCCTTGCCGAGTTGACAAGCTTCACACTTATAAATCATGTGTTGCCTTGTGATATTAGGCAAACCAAGTACACTTTGGTCCCTGCAAATCTGTTTGAGTGTCCTCTCACCAATGTGAGCAAGCCTTTTGTGCCATATCTCCAACTCTGTTAGAGTTTGAGATCCATAGCTAAACAAAGCTATGTTCTTTGTATCTTCCACTTCAAAAGTGAAAAGCCTTCCTGTCTTTTCTCCTTTGGCAATCCTTCGAAAGCCTTGCCTTGGGTCTTCAACATATGCTCCAAATCGATTGAATCTAACCTGCAATCCTTTTTCAACAATCTGTCCAACACTTATTAAATTTTTGGTAATTGTAGGGACATACAAGACTTTGCTTAAGAGGTTCATATTCCCATCTGATGTCTTCACATTACCTATCTTCTCCACTGAGTGCTTTGTGTCATCTCCTGTCTGCACTTCATGCTTGTTATGAGGATCTTCCAAATCAGAAAGTAAAGCCACATTTCCTGCTACATGGTTCGAGCATCCTGAATCAATGTAAAATATGTGATCATCATCCTTACCCTTCTTTACTGATAGATTCATGATCAATAATGAATCTTCTTGACTTTGGTCCTCTGCATAGTTATTGTAGTCTCTTCTTCCTCTATGGCCACTTTGATAGTTGTTGTTGTTGTTGTAATTGTTGTTGTAGTAGTTGTTGTTGTTGTAGCCTCCATTGTATCTACCTCTATTTGATCCATAGCCACCTCTATTGAATCCTCTTCCTCTTGAGTTCCTCGGGTTCCTGAAACATTCTTCAGTAGTATGGTTAGATAAGCCACATATGTTGCAAGGTTGAGATGATTGGAATCTCCCCCTGCCTTGCTTTCCACCTCTGCCTCTTCCTCTAGCTCTTCCTCTACCTGCAAAGTTTGCTTGGAAAGAGCTTCCTTCATCTTCATTCTTTCTATTCTTTGACTTGTCCTTGACCTTAGCTTTATCGGAATATAAGGCAGAAGTTTGATTACCTCTTGAGGACTCACCACCTTTGCTAATCTTTGCTTCATGAGTGAAGAGTTGGCCCATGAGTGTGTTGAGGTCGGGTACATGCATATCCATGTATAAATCCATGGCTGTTGTGAATGACTCCCACTTGTCGTCTGCTTTGATTCCATTCATGATTTGTCTTATGATTTGCTCCTCTTCAATTACCTCTCCAATGCTTCCAAGTTGGTCGGAAATCTCCTTCATCTTTGTGACATAATCAGTCACATTTTGCTTCGGGCTTTTCTTCATTGTTGTGAACTCCATCCACAATTGGTTCTTCCTTGCTCGAGTGTTGGAAGAGAAGAAAGAAGCAAGTGCATTCCAGGTTTCTCTTGATGTCTTGCATCCCTTGACATGAGGTAAAAGAAAATCAGAGATTGAGTTTAGAATATAGGACCTTGCAAGTGCATCCTTCGAACACCAATTTGAAAGTCCTTCCACTTCTTCATGTGATGGTTGCCCTTTGTTCCTCATGGTTGGCATTGCTTCATCTCCGGATATGAATCCATATAGATTCCTCCCTTGAAGGTAAGCCTCCATCCTTAGAGACCATGCCGGGTAGTTGTTTTGATCCAATTTGTCAATTGTTGATGGAAATCCATCTCCCATGTTGCTTGACTATGCTCTGATACCACTGTGAAGAGAGATGGTGGATGCAATCCAAAGATGAGTAGGTGCCGCTACGACCAGCTTCACACCAGCCAACTGAGACTTCAGAGTTGATTAGTAGACCCTTTGAGCTTCCAAAATCCACCAAAGTATCAGCCAAGTACTTTGGAACATGTATCCCAAAAGTTTAAGTCAAGACAGACTAGTTGCGAAATGACTAGCTCCCAAAACTTGCTATTTTTGGACACACACCTGCTGAAAAAATGAACAGTGCTCTCAACCTGGAAGGAATTAGAAAAATTCCTTTTGGGCATAGCAAATAGACTTAGCAAGCTTCCTATTCCAAGTTAAAACACTTCAAATGATGGACTGAGCACTGAGAACAAGTTTCATCAAGTTCTGGAACATTCCCACAATTCTCGGGGCTCTGCAGAGATAGACCAGTAAGCAGTAAAATGCAGATATCTCCAAACTTATAAATCCAATGACCTTGAAAATTTATATGCAGAAAGTAGACAGTAAGAGCTATCCAACGCACTTTAAATCACTGAAAAAGGTTCAGTAAAACTCGAGATATGACCTTCTGAAGTCACTGCTCTGAGTGAGTATAGCAGAGAACAAAACAGAGAAGTAGATGATGATAAATGTATAGATTCACATATGATTACAACCACATTGGCAATGAATCTTTGCACAATGGGAGTAGAATGATAGAGCTATGGAGTAAGCTCTTCAAGCTCTACAAAATGACATGAAGTGGTCACGTACAAGGCTTGCTAATCGCCTCTTCCTTCTTGCTCCTTTTATAGCAATTCTTGGAGGGAGTTTTGAATTCGAATTCGAATGGCTCCACCTAAAAGTGATCCCCAAAGTTAGGAGAGATTCCCTCAGCTCAAAAATTCGTGATTTTGGTAGTTGGAGCCACGAATTTGCTTTTACATCATGGATGAGGTAAGCCATCCTTTTACTTTTTTCTTTTTCCATTTACAAGAGATAAAATGTACTCTTTTACAAGAGGTGTTCACATGACTACTCATGTGACTTACAAATGAGTAACCAATCTGAAATTCCAAGCTCTTGGAGCTTGCTTCAATCCATACAAAGCTTTCTTTAGTTTGCATACATAGTTAGGATGATGTGCATCCTCATATCCAGGAGGTTGTGCCATATACACTTCCTCAGAAATCCATCCATTCAAGAAAGCATTCTTTACATCAAGTTGATAAAGATTCCAATTTCTAGATGTAGCAAGACTAATGAGAACCCTAATTGTAGGCATTTTTGCAACAGGAGAGAAAGTCTCCTCATAATCAATACCATGGGTTTGAGCAAACCCTTTAGCAACTAACCTTGCTTTGTGTCTATTTATACTTCCATCTGGATTCCTCTTGATTTTGTATATCCATCGAGATCCGATTATCTTCATAGATGGCTTGTTAGGTACAAGCTCCCAAGTGTCATTCTCCTTCAAGGCTTCCATTTCTTCATCCATTGCATCTCTCCAAGCTTTCTTGCTTTGTGCTTCTTCGAATGTGGTAGGTTCTTCATTGGTTGAATCCTTTGCAATGTAGATTGAGTGCTTGGTGACCAAAGAAGTATCATAACCAAACCTCTCTGGTTTCTTCTTCTCCCTTGAAGACCTTCTAAGTGGTTGATGTGAGCTCTCCGGTCCATATGTAGCATCCTGCATCTTTGCTTTACCTTTGTTCTTCCATAGCTTTAGTCTTTCCAAGTCTTCTAGGTCAATCTCCGAATCACTTTCTTCAATCTGCTTTGGCTCCTTTGGTTGAAGTGATGGAAAGTCTTCATCCAAGTCATACGGCAGCTTCACTTTCCTGTCATCATCAAACCATGATTTGTTTTCATCAAAAATTACATCTCTACTCACAGAAAATCCTTTATTGGTTGGATTGTACAATCTATATCCTTTCTGGTTTTGGTCATAACCAATAAATACACACTTCTCTGCCTTGGGATCCAATTTCCCTCTTACTTGAGAAGGAATGTGAGCATAGGCTAAGCATCCAAAGATTTTACAATGCTCTAGACTAGGTCTTCTTCCATTCCACACTTCATATGGAGTGGTTCCATCTAGTGACTTAGATGGAAGTCTATTTATGAGATATGTGGCTGTCGACACAGCCTCTGCCCATAGGTAGTTCGGCAATCCCTTTTCGTTGAGCATGGACCTTGCAGCTTCGACAATAGCTCTGTTCCTCCTCTCTGCTACACCATTGAGTTCGGGTGTATACCTTGTAGTGACTTCCCTTTTAATGCCTCTTTCATGCAAGAAGGCATCAAATTCAGAAGAGAAGTATTCTCCTCCACCATCTGATCTGAGTCTTTTCAAAGTCCTACCTGTTTGGTTTTCAACAAGAGAAATATACTTCTTAAAGCAATTAAACACTTCATCCTTGTGCTTCATGAAAAACAGAATGGTCCACCTGCTACAATCATCTATGAAAGACACATAATATCTTGAGCCTGATATAGATGGCTCCTTACTTGGACCCCACACATCCGTGTGCACTAGATCCAAAGGATTTTGATACATATATCCTTTCTTATTGAAAGGCTGTCTATGAGCCTTGCCGAGTTGACAAGCTTCACACTTATAAATCATGTGTTGCCTTGTGATATTAGGCAAACCAAGTACACTTTGGTCCCTGCAAATCTGTTTGAGTGTCCTCTCACCAATGTGAGCAAGCCTTTTGTGCCATATCTCCAACTCTGTTAGAGTTTGAGATCCATAGCTAAACAAAGCTATGTTCTTTGTATCTTCCACTTCAAAAGTGAAAAGCCTTCCTGTCTTTTCTCCTTTGGCAATCCTTCGAAAGCCTTGCCTTGGGTCTTCAACATATGCTCCAAATCGATTGAATCTAACCTGCAATCCTTTTTCAACAATCTGTCCAACACTTATTAAATTTTTGGTAATTGTAGGGACATACAAGACTTTGCTTAAGAGGTTCATATTCCCATCTGATGTCTTCACATTACCTATCTTCTCCACTGAGTGCTTTGTGTCATCTCCTGTCTGCACTTCATGCTTGTTATGAGGATCTTCCAAATCAGAAAGTAAAGCCACATTTCCTGCTACATGGTTCGAGCATCCTGAATCAATGTAAAATATGTGATCATCATCCTTACCCTTCTTTACTGATAGATTCATGATCAATAATGAATCTTCTTGACTTTGGTCCTCTGCATAGTTATTGTAGTCTCTTCTTCCTCTATGGCCACTTTGATAGTTGTTGTTGTTGTTGTAATTGTTGTTGTAGTAGTTGTTGTTGTTGTAGCCTCCATTGTATCTACCTCTATTTGATCCATAGCCACCTCTATTGAATCCTCTTCCTCTTGAGTTCCTCGGGTTCCTGAAACATTCTTCAGTAGTATGGTTAGATAAGCCACATATGTTGCAAGGTTGAGATGATTGGAATCTCCCCCTGCCTTGCTTTCCACCTCTGCCTCTTCCTCTAGCTCTTCCTCTACCTGCAAAGTTTGCTTGGAAAGAGCTTCCTTCATCTTCATTCTTTCTATTCTTTGACTTGTCCTTGACCTTAGCTTTATCGGAATATAAGGCAGAAGTTTGATTACCTCTTGAGGACTCACCACCTTTGCTAATCTTTGCTTCATGAGTGAAGAGTTGGCCCATGAGTGTGTTGAGGTCGGGTACATGCATATCCATGTATAAATCCATGGCTGTTGTGAATGACTCCCACTTGTCGTCTGCTTTGATTCCATTCATGATTTGTCTTATGATTTGCTCCTCTTCAATTACCTCTCCAATGCTTCCAAGTTGGTCGGAAATCTCCTTCATCTTTGTGACATAATCAGTCACATTTTGCTTCGGGCTTTTCTTCATTGTTGTGAACTCCATCCACAATTGGTTCTTCCTTGCTCGAGTGTTGGAAGAGAAGAAAGAAGCAAGTGCATTCCAGGTTTCTCTTGATGTCTTGCATCCCTTGACATGAGGTAAAAGAAAATCAGAGATTGAGTTTAGAATATAGGACCTTGCAAGTGCATCCTTCGAACACCAATTTGAAAGTCCTTCCACTTCTTCATGTGATGGTTGCCCTTTGTTCCTCATGGTTGGCATTGCTTCATCTCCGGATATGAATCCATATAGATTCCTCCCTTGAAGGTAAGCCTCCATCCTTAGAGACCATGCCGGGTAGTTGTTTTGATCCAATTTGTCAATTGTTGATGGAAATCCATCTCCCATGTTGCTTGACTATGCTCTGATACCACTGTGAAGAGAGATGGTGGATGCAATCCAAAGATGAGTAGGTGCCGCTACGACCAGCTTCACACCAGCCAACTGAGACTTCAGAGTTGATTAGTAGACCCTTTGAGCTTCCAAAATCCACCAAAGTATCAGCCAAGTACTTTGGAACATGTATCCCAAAAGTTTAAGTCAAGACAGACTAGTTGCGAAATGACTAGCTCCCAAAACTTGCTATTTTTGGACACACACCTGCTGAAAAAATGAACAGTGCTCTCAACCTGGAAGGAATTAGAAAAATTCCTTTTGGGCATAGCAAATAGACTTAGCAAGCTTCCTATTCCAAGTTAAAACACTTCAAATGATGGACTGAGCACTGAGAACAAGTTTCATCAAGTTCTGGAACATTCCCACAATTCTCGGGGCTCTGCAGAGATAGACCAGTAAGCAGTAAAATGCAGATATCTCCAAACTTATAAATCCAATGACCTTGAAAATTTATATGCAGAAAGTAGACAGTAAGAGCTATCCAACGCACTTTAAATCACTGAAAAAGGTTCAGTAAAACTCGAGATATGACCTTCTGAAGTCACTGCTCTGAGTGAGTATAGCAGAGAACAAAACAGAGAAGTAGATGATGATAAATGTATAGATTCACATATGATTACAACCACATTGGCAATGAATCTTTGCACAATGGGAGTAGAATGATAGAGCTATGGAGTAAGCTCTTCAAGCTCTACAAAATGACATGAAGTGGTCACGTACAAGGCTTGCTAATCGCCTCTTCCTTCTTGCTCCTTTTATAGCAATTCTTGGAGGGAGTTTTGAATTCGAATTCGAATGGCTCCACCTAAAAGTGATCCCCAAAGTTAGGAGAGATTCCCTCAGCTCAAAAATTCGTGATTTTGGTAGTTGGAGCCACGAATTTGCTTTTACATCATGGATGAGGTAAGCCATCCTTTTACTTTTTTCTTTTTCCATTTACAAGAGATAAAATGTACTCTTTTACAAGAGGTGTTCACATGACTACTCATGTGACTTACAAATGAGTAACCAATCTGAAATTCCAAGCTCTTGGAGCTTGCTTCAATCCATACAAAGCTTTCTTTAGTTTGCATACATAGTTAGGATGATGTGCATCCTCATATCCAGGAGGTTGTGCCATATACACTTCCTCAGAAATCCATCCATTCAAGAAAGCATTCTTTACATCAAGTTGATAAAGATTCCAATTTCTAGATGTAGCAAGACTAATGAGAACCCTAATTGTAGGCATTTTTGCAACAGGAGAGAAAGTCTCCTCATAATCAATACCATGGGTTTGAGCAAACCCTTTAGCAACTAACCTTGCTTTGTGTCTATTTATACTTCCATCTGGATTCCTCTTGATTTTGTATATCCATCGAGATCCGATTATCTTCATAGATGGCTTGTTAGGTACAAGCTCCCAAGTGTCATTCTCCTTCAAGGCTTCCATTTCTTCATCCATTGCATCTCTCCAAGCTTTCTTGCTTTGTGCTTCTTCGAATGTGGTAGGTTCTTCATTGGTTGAATCCTTTGCAATGTAGATTGAGTGCTTGGTGACCAAAGAAGTATCATAACCAAACCTCTCTGGTTTCTTCTTCTCCCTTGAAGACCTTCTAAGTGGTTGATGTGAGCTCTCCGGTCCATATGTAGCATCCTGCATCTTTGCTTTACCTTTGTTCTTCCATAGCTTTAGTCTTTCCAAGTCTTCTAGGTCAATCTCCGAATCACTTTCTTCAATCTGCTTTGGCTCCTTTGGTTGAAGTGATGGAAAGTCTTCATCCAAGTCATACGGCAGCTTCACTTTCCTGTCATCATCAAACCATGATTTGTTTTCATCAAAAATTACATCTCTACTCACAGAAAATCCTTTATTGGTTGGATTGTACAATCTATATCCTTTCTGGTTTTGGTCATAACCAATAAATACACACTTCTCTGCCTTGGGATCCAATTTCCCTCTTACTTGAGAAGGAATGTGAGCATAGGCTAAGCATCCAAAGATTTTACAATGCTCTAGACTAGGTCTTCTTCCATTCCACACTTCATATGGAGTGGTTCCATCTAGTGACTTAGATGGAAGTCTATTTATGAGATATGTGGCTGTCGACACAGCCTCTGCCCATAGGTAGTTCGGCAATCCCTTTTCGTTGAGCATGGACCTTGCAGCTTCGACAATAGCTCTGTTCCTCCTCTCTGCTACACCATTGAGTTCGGGTGTATACCTTGTAGTGACTTCCCTTTTAATGCCTCTTTCATGCAAGAAGGCATCAAATTCAGAAGAGAAGTATTCTCCTCCACCATCTGATCTGAGTCTTTTCAAAGTCCTACCTGTTTGGTTTTCAACAAGAGAAATATACTTCTTAAAGCAATTAAACACTTCATCCTTGTGCTTCATGAAAAACAGAATGGTCCACCTGCTACAATCATCTATGAAAGACACATAATATCTTGAGCCTGATATAGATGGCTCCTTACTTGGACCCCACACATCCGTGTGCACTAGATCCAAAGGATTTTGATACATATATCCTTTCTTATTGAAAGGCTGTCTATGAGCCTTGCCGAGTTGACAAGCTTCACACTTATAAATCATGTGTTGCCTTGTGATATTAGGCAAACCAAGTACACTTTGGTCCCTGCAAATCTGTTTGAGTGTCCTCTCACCAATGTGAGCAAGCCTTTTGTGCCATATCTCCAACTCTGTTAGAGTTTGAGATCCATAGCTAAACAAAGCTATGTTCTTTGTATCTTCCACTTCAAAAGTGAAAAGCCTTCCTGTCTTTTCTCCTTTGGCAATCCTTCGAAAGCCTTGCCTTGGGTCTTCAACATATGCTCCAAATCGATTGAATCTAACCTGCAATCCTTTTTCAACAATCTGTCCAACACTTATTAAATTTTTGGTAATTGTAGGGACATACAAGACTTTGCTTAAGAGGTTCATATTCCCATCTGATGTCTTCACATTACCTATCTTCTCCACTGAGTGCTTTGTGTCATCTCCTGTCTGCACTTCATGCTTGTTATGAGGATCTTCCAAATCAGAAAGTAAAGCCACATTTCCTGCTACATGGTTCGAGCATCCTGAATCAATGTAAAATATGTGATCATCATCCTTACCCTTCTTTACTGATAGATTCATGATCAATAATGAATCTTCTTGACTTTGGTCCTCTGCATAGTTATTGTAGTCTCTTCTTCCTCTATGGCCACTTTGATAGTTGTTGTTGTTGTTGTAATTGTTGTTGTAGTAGTTGTTGTTGTTGTAGCCTCCATTGTATCTACCTCTATTTGATCCATAGCCACCTCTATTGAATCCTCTTCCTCTTGAGTTCCTCGGGTTCCTGAAACATTCTTCAGTAGTATGGTTAGATAAGCCACATATGTTGCAAGGTTGAGATGATTGGAATCTCCCCCTGCCTTGCTTTCCACCTCTGCCTCGTCCTCTAGCTCTTCCTCTACCTGCAAAGTTTGCTTGGAAAGAGCTTCCTTCATCTTCATTCTTTCTATTCTTTGACTTGTCCTTGACCTTAGCTTTATCGGAATATAAGGCAGAAGTTTGATTACCTCTTGAGGACTCACCACCTTTGCTAATCTTTGCTTCATGAGTGAAGAGTTGGCCCATGAGTGTGTTGAGGTCGGGTACATGCATATCCATGTATAAATCCATGGCTGTTGTGAATGACTCCCACTTGTCGTCTGCTTTGATTCCATTCATGATTTGTCTTATGATTTGCTCCTCTTCAATTACCTCTCCAATGCTTCCAAGTTGGTCGGAAATCTCCTTCATCTTTGTGACATAATCAGTCACATTTTGCTTCGGGCTTTTCTTCATTGTTGTGAACTCCATCCACAATTGGTTCTTCCTTGCTCGAGTGTTGGAAGAGAAGAAAGAAGCAAGTGCATTCCAGGTTTCTCTTGATGTCTTGCATCCCTTGACATGAGGTAAAAGAAAATCAGAGATTGAGTTTAGAATATAGGACCTTGCAAGTGCATCCTTCGAACACCAATTTGAAAGTCCTTCCACTTCTTCATGTGATGGTTGCCCTTTGTTCCTCATGGTTGGCATTGCTTCATCTCCGGATATGAATCCATATAGATTCCTCCCTTGAAGGTAAGCCTCCATCCTTAGAGACCATGCCGGGTAGTTGTTTTGATCCAATTTGTCAATTGTTGATGGAAATCCATCTCCCATGTTGCTTGACTATGCTCTGATACCACTGTGAAGAGAGATGGTGGATGCAATCCAAAGATGAGTAGGTGCCGCTACGACCAGCTTCACACCAGCCAACTGAGACTTCAGAGTTGATTAGTAGACCCTTTGAGCTTCCAAAATCCACCAAAGTATCAGCCAAGTACTTTGGAACATGTATCCCAAAAGTTTAAGTCAAGACAGACTAGTTGCGAAATGACTAGCTCCCAAAACTTGCTATTTTTGGACACACACCTGCTGAAAAAATGAACAGTGCTCTCAACCTGGAAGGAATTAGAAAAATTCCTTTTGGGCATAGCAAATAGACTTAGCAAGCTTCCTATTCCAAGTTAAAACACTTCAAATGATGGACTGAGCACTGAGAACAAGTTTCATCAAGTTCTGGAACATTCCCACAATTCTCGGGGCTCTGCAGAGATAGACCAGTAAGCAGTAAAATGCAGATATCTCCAAACTTATAAATCCAATGACCTTGAAAATTTATATGCAGAAAGTAGACAGTAAGAGCTATCCAACGCACTTTAAATCACTGAAAAAGGTTCAGTAAAACTCGAGATATGACCTTCTGAAGTCACTGCTCTGAGTGAGTATAGCAGAGAACAAAACAGAGAAGTAGATGATGATAAATGTATAGATTCACATATGATTACAACCACATTGGCAATGAATCTTTGCACAATGGGAGTAGAATGATAGAGCTATGGAGTAAGCTCTTCAAGCTCTACAAAATGACATGAAGTGGTCACGTACAAGGCTTGCTAATCGCCTCTTCCTTCTTGCTCCTTTTATAGCAATTCTTGGAGGGAGTTTTGAATTCGAATTCGAATGGCTCCACCTAAAAGTGATCCCCAAAGTTAGGAGAGATTCCCTCAGCTCAAAAATTCGTGATTTTGGTAGTTGGAGCCACGAATTTGCTTTTACATCATGGATGAGGTAAGCCATCCTTTTACTTTTTTCTTTTTCCATTTACAAGAGATAAAATGTACTCTTTTACAAGAGGTGTTCACATGACTACTCATGTGACTTACAAATGAGAATAATATCAAGCATATCAAGCATGTAGGCTTGGGCAAAATGCACCAACAAGGTGTACAGTCCATGATCTCTCAAATGGCGATGTGATTATTGCTTCTGGAATTTTATGTCGTGGGCTATATAAGCTCATAGACTATGAAAGATCTATGAATGATTCGGCATGTGCAATTCATGATTCTTAGGCTAAGTCAGATGCAAAGCTTTGGCATGCACGCTTTGGTCATCTGAATTTTGCTAGTTTGTTATGCCTGCAGAAATCTGAAATGGTGTCCTCTTTGCCCAAACTTGAGGCACCTTGAAAACATGTTTGTGAAGGCTGTATTTTGGGCAAAATGCAGCGTTCTTCCTTTCCAAAAGATGGTTCAGTTCGGGCTACGCAGAAATTGCAGCTTGTACATAGTGATGTCTGTGGTCCTATGCAGACACCCTCTTTTGGAAATTACCTTTACTTCGTGACTTTCATTGATGATTTTTCAAGGCATGCATGGGTATATCCACTCAAAGCAAAGTCCGAAGTGTTCATGTGCTTCAAACAGTTTTTGGTTTTGGCTGAAAATCTGTCAGCATGTAAAATGGGCACCCTCCGTTCTGATCGAGGGGGGGAATATATGTCTTCAGATTTTAATGCGTTTCTGGCTGAACATGGGATAAAACACCAGTGTACAGTGCCGTATACACCTCAATAGAATGGAGTTGCTAAAAGAAAGAACAGGTCACTCATGGAGATGGCGAGGTGCATGGTCAAAAGTCAGGCTTTACCACATAGTTTCTAGCTTGAGGCTGTCATGTGTGCAGCATATGTACTGAACAGGTGTCCCACTAAAGCGTTGCAGTCTATCACTCCATATGAGGCTTGGCATGACCGCAAGCGATCTGTTGCTCATCTGCGTGTTTTTGGTTGTTTTGCATATGCATTAGTGCCTGAACAACATCGTAGAAAATTGGATGATAAGGCAGTAAAATGTATTTTTGTTGGGTATAGTTCTGAAAGTAAAGGCTATCGTCTGTATCATCCACAGACTAAACGCATTCTGGTTAGCCGTGATGTTGTCTTTGTGGAAGATGTTATTCAGCCATTGCTTTCATGTACTAAGGAGACATCTGTTAGCTCCAAAGACATGTATGATACTTTGATGCCTCTTTTTACAGGTGGACAGGCTAGTGCTGGTCCTAATGAGGCAACTTCTCAGCCTTTGCAGGTTTCATATGATGATGCAGATCATCCCATTTCTGATGCAGATTTACATGATGCACTTGTTGATGAGAGAGCTGATATTGAGCAGGCAAAAACTATGCCAAAATGGTTGGTGCAGACTTTGCGTGACAGCAAATTAGATGCACCTTTGTCATATTGTACTCGTTCAGGCTCTCATAGTGCCTCCTTTGCATCAGATTACTATGCTATGGCTGCATCTAGTCTCTGTGATGAGAATGAGCCTGTTTCTTTTGATGAAGCACAAAATTCAGAAAATTGGATGGCTGCTATGCAATCTGAATATGATGCTATAATGAAGAATGGTACATGGTCTTTATGTGACTTGCCTCCTGGCAAGAAGGCCATTGGCACTAAGTGGGTATACAAGCTGAAGCGTAAACCTGATGGTATAGTTGACAGGTATAATTCTAGGCTTGTTGCAAAGGGTTATGCACAGGAAAGAGGCATTGATTTTGATGAGACCTTTGCACCTACATGCCGTATGACTACTGTTCGCAGCATTTGTGCACTTGCAGCCGATCATGGTTGGAATGTACATCAGTTGGACATTAAAACAGCATTTCTGAATGGTGACTTGCATGAAGAAGTGTATGTTTTTCAGCCCCGTGGCTTTGTGCAGAAAGGGCATGAAAACCAGGTTTGCAGGTTAAAGAAGGCATTATATGGTTTAAAGCAAGCACCACGTGCTTGGTATGAGAAGATACATGCCTATCTGATTGCACATGGTTTTGAGAACATTCCAACTGAAAGCACCTTATATGTTAAGCGTGCTAATGATGTGCTTCTGATCATTGTTGTCTATGTTGATGACATGCTGCTCACTGGTCCTATTGAGACACATATTGCTGATTTTAAGGCTGATTTGCATGCCTCATTTGAGATGTCTGATTTGGAGCATTTGCATCACTATTTGGGCATTCAGTTTATGCACGTTGATGGTGGAATGGCTTTGTGTCAAACGAAATATTTTGACATATTATTGCAGCGTTTTGGCCTTGAAGACTGTAAGCCTATTGCCACTCCTATGGAGACAGGTTTACGATTGAGTCTTCATGATGCTGGAGATGCATTTGATGTTGTTCTCTATCAGCAGGCTGTTGGATGCTTGATTTACTTATGCATTACTCGGCCAGATATTCAGTTTGCTGTCTCACAGATGAGCAGGTTTATGCATTGCCCAGGAGTCACGCATTGGAAAGCGGTTAAGCGCATCTTTTGCTACTTGAGTGGTACTCGGCTACTTGGGTTGTTTTATCCCAAGGGGGGATCACTACCGCCAGATTTGCATGCTTTTTCTGACTCAGATTGGGCTGGTTGCTATGACACTCGTGTGTCCACCAGTGGTTTTTGCTTCATGCTTGGTAGCTCATATATATCTTGGTTGAGCAAGAAGCAGCCTACTGTGGCCACTTCCAGTTGTGAGGCTGAGTATAGGGCAGCTTTCACAGCGACTGTTGAGTGTGTGTGGCTCAGACGCCTTATGGCTGATTTGGGTGTTGGCCAGTCTTCTGCCACCACCATCTTCACTAACAGTCAGAGCGCATTGGCAGTTGCGAGGAACCCTGTGTTCCATGCTCGCACTAAGCACATTGAGGTGCATTATCACTATGTCAGGGAGAGGTTCTCTGCTGGGGAGATCAGCTTGGCATATGTGCCCACGCAGGAGAACATTGCAGACCTTTTCATGAAGGCTCTGCCTAGGGAAAAGTTTGAAGCTTTCCGCAAAGCTTTGGGCTTACTTCCTTTTGTGGAGTGATTTCCACATAGCTTGGCACTTCCTTATACATGAGTGCCAGCTCCTTGTTCACCGCATCACTCCCAGGGGGGATTTGTTGATATATTTAGGTAGTGATGTGTGTGAACACTCTAGGACCGCCGGGGCACTTTTTTCCCTCTTTAGGAGGTTTTTTTCCCCCGGCTTGTATATACGCCTATTGCCCTAATGGGCTACTTATCTTTGTACATTCTCTAGTAATACATTTAGTATTGTGTGTTTGTGCTCCAAGCTTCTTCTTCTTCCTTGTGTTGTTTGCGTGCTTCCGCAGACGTCACTCTCCAACAGTTTCTATGGATCTATCACTTTGAGAATTGGAGCCTCTAAAACATATTGCTTCAGAATATCAAGACTTTCTTGTTGCTCTTGCTTTCATGCAAGTGGTACTTTGCCTTGAAGCAAGTTCATCATAGACACTTTTATCGATGAATAAGAGAAAATGAATTTCCGATAGAAATCAAAAAGTCCTAGAAAGGACCATAACTGCCCCTCATCTTGAGGATTAGCCGAAGCTAGAATAATTGAGACCTTCTTGGGATCCATCTAAACCCCATCGTTTGATAGCACATGCCCTAAATACGCTATCTCTAGAAGGAAAATTTGAGTATTCTCTACATTTACAAACAACTCATTCTCTTTTAACCTATTTAACACTAGCCTTAAATGACTTTCATGCTCATGTATAGACCTACTATACACCAAAGAGTCATCAACAAAATCCATGACAAACTTTCCAATGAACAGTTGTAAAATATCATTTATTAACATCATGAAAGTAGCAGGTGCATTAGTCAAACCAAATGGCATAAGTAAATACTCATAATGCCCAAAACTGTTCTTAAAAGTTGTTTTATATACATTTTTTCCTTTACATGGTAACCACTTTTCAATTCTATCTTACTATATACAATGGATCCAACTAGAGCACCGAGCAAATCATCTATCCTTGGCATGGGATATCTATGCTTGATGGTAATCTTATTGAGTGCTCTGTAGTCGATGCACATCTTATAAGATCCATCTTTCTTCTTCACTAGAAGAACTAGTGCTACAAGAATAGCTAGGTTTGATCAAGCCTTTCCATAAATACTCATCCATGACCTTGAGGACTTCATTCTCCTCCTACACGTTCATTTGAAATGGTGGTCGAGCAATCGGACTCCTTCCTAGTACCAATTCAATTTTATGTCCAATATTTCTGCAAGGAGGTAAACTAAAAAGTGCATATTTTAGAAACAACTCTTGGGATTGTACTCTTACTTTATCTGAAAGTACTTGAGCATTCCAACTAGATTTTCCTTGACTCCAAGGATCCATCACTACACAAGATGTTTAGCACAAATTTCACCTTTTTCGTGACTGCCATGGCCACTATAGGAGACGATATTTGAGGACCAAAATCCTCAGTTACATCACTCCCTGCCTTTGTGGGATTTATGACTATGGTTGGTGCTATCTTTTTCTTCTTAGGATAGTCTTTAAAGCAGTGTTGTCCTAACCATTCATATCATAATCTTTCCTTCATTGCCTTCTCTTTCTACTAAGGGTTAAGGATGGACTTGTTATAAGCCCTCTCCATGAGAGTTGAAACCTTTCTCTTTGCTCCTAAAATTGTCTTGATCATGTGCACTTATTTAGCCTCTTTTTTAGGCTATGCACTAGTCAAGATAGGAGTGGAAGTGGAAAAGGGCTGACTCATCTTAGTCCATGAGGATCTTTGGCCATGGGAACGTATGCCCTTGTGGCGGTTCTCATAGACTAGAGCCATCTCTATGGCCTGTGCCAAAAAGTGAGACCTCTCCTTTCTAACTAAAGGTCAAATACTTTCTCTAGGTCCCAAGATGAACTTATGAACTTGGAGAAACTTTGGGATACAGTCATGTACTTTAAGAAGTACCTCATTATACTTATCTGCATAATCCTAAATAGTTTGTTCTTTCTAGCTAATGAAAAACCAAGTGTCTAGTGCTCTAGACCTCTCATTAGGAGGTACAAAATTGTTATTAAACAGGACTTCAAAATGTTCCCATGTAGTGGGATCTTTCTTGTCATCTTTGATCTTACACCACCACCTATGGGCAACATCCATGAGGTTATAAGTTTCCAGATAAATTTTCATGCCTATCATCCACTATATGGCATGGACAGAAGCACTCCTCCCACTTTTTGAGCCAGTGCTCAACAACATCAGTAGTTTGTGTGCTTGTAGAGTCATGATATCTTGGTGGCTTAAGATCCTTAAGATCCCATTGGCCTTCTCTTACTATAAAACTCTCCCTAGAGTTTTCTAGGGTTTGATGCTCCCACAGAGCATCTAAATCCATTCCTAACAAGTCGCTTTCTGGAACTGCTTCTTCTTTCTCAGAGCTACATAGGTGCTCCAAGATGTCATGAAGCATGCTCTCTAGCTTTGAGATCCTATCACTCATGGTCTCCATGGCATCTGAAGGGTGATGAGCCATGTGCATGTCATCCCTAAGTGGTGAACTAGTAAAGATTAAAGTTCTTTTTATGTTTTTTATGGTTTTATGTTTCTTGTGTGTGTGTGTTTATGTACACTGATGTACAAAAGTGGTAGCAAAAATTAATTAATCACAGCCCTTGCATAAAGAAATAACAAAAAATAACACTTTTAGTATGCTTCTCTACTTTTATGCTTATGCATGCAAATATTTTGAAAAAATCGATAGCATTTTGGTAGGAAAATGAAAATCTAAAAAAAAATTAATTAAGTGATCTAGATGCACTTTCAAGCAAATGTGTCGGCGGGAACACAATATATACAATATAACCAAATTTCATTATATGCCCTTGTATAAAAACCCTTGTGCTTGTGGCACCAATACAAATGATAAGAATGCTAAATGTTCTTATTTCTTCTTGGTGGTACCGGCAAAAGAAAATGCTACCATCCTATTTGAATACAAAAGACAAAGCTAAACAAGCATATGAACAAATATATGATGTAAATGTCATGTGTTATGCTTGTTCTAAATGCAAAATAGTGCATAAAGAGAGTAGAAATGGATGAAAATCTTGAGACAACTTATTGTAGGGTCAAAAAATTCCACTTGTAGGTATGTACAAGTGCTAGAAATGGTTGATATATACTCCTCTTGCATCTTCAAGTGGATCGTGATCGTCTTAGAATTGAAAAAGTGTTTGTACAAGGATATTTGATGTCAAATGACCAACTTCAAATCTTTGCACATTTCTGTAGATGAATCCAAACAGTATCATCCAACTATTGAAAAGATAGCTCTCTAAGTGAGGATTCTATAGGAAGTTAAATCACTCAATTTCGTTGAGTAATGAGAGAGCTATGTCCATTTTGGTGGAAGTGGTATGCTAGATAAGCTCTTGTAGAGGGGCTTGAAGAAGAAACTAGAAGAAAGAACTTTGATTTTCCTTCTTCTCAGAAGCCTCCAGGGCATGATGTGTGCACGAGCTAGGATTCAATCCCATATATAGAGCTAAACCCATATTTTCTACCTATATATAGAGCTTGAGCCTCATCCTACTCCCATCACAAGATAAAAAGGGGAAGTATAAGCTCTCTCTTCACTTCCTTGCTTAGTCAATGTGCTTTGTGTACATGCTCATGTGGATAACCTACTCGAAAACTCCTCCTTGGGAACCGTGTTCGTGCAAGACCTTCTTTGGGGGGGAGGTTTAAGCTCCTTTCTTGGGGGTTGAAAATCCTCCTTTTGCTCTAGCCTCAGCTCATTGCTGGCAACAGATGGAGAACCATGATCATGAAGATCCCAAATGCTCTAGATACCAACTATTAGAATTCTCCTAAAATATCTATTGAAGAATTGAAACAAAGACTCATGAATGATGTGTGTGCCACTCTCCTCCCATCCATTATATTCCCTTGCATTCAAAATACTAATGTTTTGTAATGGTCTTGTGCTGACATCTAGCCACCATGCAACACTCATCCCCATTACCATTGAATACCTTAGGATATTCCTCAAGTTAGGGACCTTGGCTATGGATAGCCCTTGTCCCACACACACATGGAATGGTCTCTATAGACCAATTTCTTGTTGGAGCAAGTCTATGACAATCTTAAGTATTGGCTTGAGTCTCACAAAGTCATAGGAGAAGCATTAAAGTGAAGACAATGTATGAAGATTAAAGAGTTCACTTGTGAACTATCTCTTGTAACTCTTTGAACATTTACTTGATCTAAGATTGAAGAATCAAACATGGTTGAATCCGCTTGATGATTAGGCAAAGATAACTCAACTCTTAATTGTGTTAGTTAGAATTTATCACTAGAAATAAGGAAAAGTGATTTAGGTGAGCTCCAATTCAAATTCAAATGTTGGCTCCAAGTCTCACTATATATACATGTACTTTTTAGTCACGGTGAGAGAGCCTCAATCTTCAGAGCTTATTGCAAGATCAGTGTGTGATTTCAAGGCACACATATGTACCAGTAAGTCATTGTACTATTCACTCAATATAGAATTGACTTCATGATCATTTATTGCCATATTGTCAAGTCTATTTGTATGATTTATTCTCTATCACAATCTCTTAATTTTTAGTCATCTTGCATAGTAGATTTCTATAAGCATGGTTCATGTTTTTCAAAGCTTTAACTTGGTATTGATAGCTCTCTAAGCATACTATCATATTCCATAGTTTCATCTTAGTTGGATCTGTGTGTTGTGAGCAATGAACATTTCAACTTGAGTGTGTATAGATGTCTATTCCTTCCTAAAAAGTCGGGTTGACATAGGTGAATTGCTAAATTCATTTCTCATCGTATGGTTCATCATTTTCAGTTAAGTAACTTGTAATAGGTTTCTTTACTTCATAACTAGACTCCTCTAAAAGATCTCTTGCCAATTTTGATGAGAGAAGGCATACGGAGTAAAACACTGAGTGTCATAGTTTGAAAATAGAAGGTTTGAGGTAGTTGACTTTTAGTCAAACGTCTGTCTTGATTCAACTTTTTGTAAGTGATCGTCCAAGGTACATAGGGTCTCAAATGTACTCATTGGAAAGCTAAAAGGGCCCACAACACTTCTCTAGGGTTTATTTGGATGATGTAGTGCAAGGATTTTGCAGCACCACTTCATCTTCAGGAACATATCAATCCATCTCTTCACAGTAGTATTATAGCAAGTATGGCAGATGGATTCCCTTCATCAATTGACAAATTGGACAGAGGTAATTACTATGCTTGCTCATTAAGGATGGAATCTTATGTCCAAGTCAGGAATCTATATGGTTATGTGATTGGAGATGAAGTTATGCCTACATTGAGAAACAAGAGTCAACCAACACATGAAGAGCAGGAGAGACTAAGTACATGGTGTTCCAAAGATGCATTAGTGAGGTCTTATCTTCTCAACTCTATCTCTGATTTTTTGTTGCCTCATATCAGAAGTTGTAAAACATCTCACAAAGTGTGGAATGCACTTGAAGCCTTCTTCTCTTCAAGTATGAAAGCAAGAAAGCATAAACTATGGTTGGACTTCACAACCCTCAAGAAAGCTCCCAAGAAGAATGTGACTAACTTTGTCACAAAAATCAAGGACATAGCCGATCAATTAGGAAGTATTGGAGAAGTAATAGATGAGGAGTAGATTGTAAGGAAAGTCATCAATGGCACAAAGGCAGATGACAAGTGGGAGGCTTTCACTACAACAATAGATTTGTACATGGATATGCATGTACTAGACTTCAACACTCTAATTGGACAATTACTCACTCAAGAGGCCAAACTCATGAAGAATCGAGAAGGCTCCAAAGGTAATCAATCTTCATCTTTATACACTGATAAAAGCAATACTAAAAATAATAAAGGGAAGGCAAAGAAAGTAGATGATGAAGTAGGTATGCATCAAGCTACCTATGTAAGTAGAGGAAGACATGGCAGAGGTAGAGGAAGAGGAGGTAGACAAGGCAGGGGAAGATCTCAAGACCCTAATCCTTGTTCTATTTTTGGACTAACTAATCATACAAGTGAAAATTATTTTAGGAATTCTAGGAATCAAAGAGGCAGAGGATACAATAGAGGAGGATATGGCTACTCAAGAGGAAGATTCAACAATGGCTATCATAACAATTACAATCACTCAACCTATCAAGGAAGATACAAAGGAAGAAAAGATTTCAATAATTACACAGAGGACTCAAATCAATAAGACTCATTATTAATCATGAACATGGCAATGCCCCAAGGTAAATCTGATGAGCATGTTTTCTGCATAGATTCAGGTTGTTCCAATCATGTGGCAGGGAATGTGGCCCTCCTATCAGATTTAGAAGATCCAAGGAACAAGCATGGGGTACAAACAAGAGATGATACAAGATACCTTGTGGAGAAAATAGGAAATCACTACAAGGAATATGGCCGCATAGCAACGGTTAAGGCGACACAATTTCATCGCTATAAAATTGCAAAATGCATCGCAAGGAGCATCGTGCATGGACTGTCGATTAAACAACGAGCCAAACAAAGTTTTTTTTTATGTGTGGCGCGATGGAGTGTGCGACGCTTGCATAGAACATCGCTAATGTGACGGATTAAAAAAGTGTCACACAAGCATGCTTTTTGCATCGCATAAGCGACGCTAAAAAATGTCACTTATGCGATGCTAACTCTAGTGGTTTTTACGATGTGTTACCATCGCTTACACGATGGTCTATTGATGGGAAAAAATTAAAACATTGGAGGCTCTTCGATCGGCATTTTCATGCATCTGATTGAAGAGCTCTCCAACGTTCGCAATTGTGATGTGCTTACGAGCTGAAACAAGTATATGTAGAGTTGTTGTTTTGCCTAAGCTCTATCTTATTCTCTCTCTCTGTCTCTATTTCTCTCTTTCTATGTCTTTCTCTCTTTGAATTCTCTCTCTCTCTCTCTCTCTCTCTCTCTCTCTCTCCTCTCTCTCTTTATTGTAGGTTATTCAAGAAGCTAACCAAGCAAAAAGTATGGCTAACTATTGTAAGTACAATTTCCATTCTTTGTATATCATTTGAATTGTGTTATTTTCATTAGATAGCATACTCACACTTATTGATATGCACATATACACTTATACATGATGAAGACGCACGTTCACACATATACACATGCACATACACACACATATATACACACAAATACATATGCACATACACTTACACATACACACACATACACATGCATATGCACGAACATTTCTACAACCACATACAAAGACTTACATGCATGCATTATTGCATATATATATACACATACACACATTAACATATACTTAAATACATGTATATGCAAATCCACATGCATGCACATTCACATGCATGCACATGGATGCAAATGGAAATGCGTCCACATGCACATGCATGCTTCATACATATACACATGCATATACATACATTTGTATATGTTTATACACATACGCATACATATGCACATATGTATATATACACACACATACACATATATACACATATATATGCACATACGTACACACACATATACACATGCACACACACATGCACATACATACATACACATATACATGCACATACACACATATACACATAGAGTTACACATATAGATGCACATACATATACACACACATACACATGCACATGCACATACTCATATACACACATATACATGTACACATGCATATGCACATGCACATACATACATATACACACACATACACATGCACATAAATACATATACACACACATACATATACACTTACGTACACACATATGAATGAATTATATAATTAAAGTACTAAAACACATGCTTAATATAAACAATAATAACAATCAATAGACAAAAACTTTTCATTCCTTAATACCATACACACAATTCAACACATAACTGAAATGATATATATATATATATATATATATATATATATATATATATATATATATATATATATATATATATATATATATATATATATATATATATATATATATATATATATATATATATATATATATATATATCAATGTAAATACATATAATCCAATGTCATAATCAAGAATCCTAATCATCATCATCATTATCATCAGCATCATGATCATCCTAATCATCCTCATACTCATCATCATGATCACCCTGTGACGATCGAGATCATCCCTCCTGTGTCTATCTCCCCACCTCATCCATATCTGCCTCTCCATAATACTCGTGTATTACATATAACAAACATAAATAAGTAAAACAATTAAACCATTCATAAAAATAAAATAATTATATAAAATTTAATAATACTTACAAAGGCATCCGGATGATCTCCTATATACTCGCTCAAATGCCGATATCCAAAATGTGTAGCATACTCGATCTCATGTTTCGTAGGATATCAGCCACAATCCTTTTGCTACATTGAAACAAATAAAAAAGATTAGTTTCCTATATTTTAACTAAAATAAAAAATATACTCACAATAACACATATACTTAAAAATGTAGCTACAGAACCATGATGGCCCATTTGGCCTAGGTGCGATGTGTGGCCCGACTCAACTCTCTTCTTTGCAGTAGCTTGTTTATTTAAGAAAAAAGAAATACATAAATTAAATGTAAAAAATTACTAAAATATATAAAAATTATAAATATAAACTATTAATTTGTATACCTTCTGCTAAGGAAATGACTCTTGAGTATGTTAGGTCGCCTCTTATTTCTTTCCACCGTACAATATCTCATGTTAATTTAATCTCAAACAGAAAAAGAATCATGCATACACATATATATACACACATATACATACACATACACATACCCGCATACACATATACATCCAAACATATACGCATACATATATGCATACATATACACATATACATACATATAACATAAACACACATATACATATCCACATATATACGTACACACACATGCATGCATATACACTCATTCATACAAAATACATGCATTTATCCCACAATAATGTGTATTTGTGTATATATGAATATGTGTGTATGTGTGTATGTGTAAATGTGTATATGTGAATATGTGTGTATGTGTAAATATGTATATGTGAATGTTTATGTATGTAAATAATCAGATTATTAATATCAAATACCATTATTTGTAGATTCTAATCAATCAAATGGAACTCCACCACCGTCTCCTCATCGTGCAACGACTATATACTGTAAGTATGTCAAACATTTAATTTTAAATATATTTGATGGATACATAACTTATATATTTTTTTGTTTCTTATTATAATCAGATTTTGATCAAACAGAGGGTACTCCACCACCTCCTACCCATGCAACAACTTCACATGTGTCCTCCGATAGGAATTATGATGAATTTTACTATCAAGAGCATATTATATGTTGGTGTAACTCTTGTTATGGCATGTATCGAAGACCACAATTGGAATGTATTGAACATGAGGTAGAGTATGCTACTTTTGAGCGTGCACCATCACCTGGTCAATGTGATAATGCTTGGGTATGTATTTTTTATATAAATTAATGTCATTATTTTATTTAAAAACCATATACAAAATCAAATTACTGTTGATATACAGGAATACTTGCTCGATGATGATGATGATGATGATGATAATTTTTCTCATAATGCTAATATACCTCGTACACGTCATGGACTTGATGTTCATCAATTAAAAGCAGAGGTTTCTAGAAATCCTCTACCTCTTGGTTTAGAGACTGAAACGGCTGGAGATTATCCATTGCCACCTCGTGATTGTTCTCTAGTTCAAACATATGATAGAAGAAGATATGGAGGATGAAATAGAGGACCACTTCCTTTAGATGGAGAGGTTTTCAACTTTTGGGGTAATCGCTACATCATTGATCCATCCACTATTACTAATGATGGTTGTGGTCTCTTTATTGTAGAGGATTTGTATGTGCCTCTGAACTCTAAAGTCACTCTTATGTCATTTTGTGGTCCTATATATGGATGGGGAGATTGGCATCAACTTTCACGTTATGTTCAAAGCATGAGTACTTATGGAATATGCTTGAACGGAGCATCCCTTACTAGTAGAAGGATTTTACATGCAGAAAATGAAAGATTATATATTGATGGAAGACCTTACACACATATAAGTATAAGAGGTTTAATAAATAGTAGTCGAGGGTTACATAATAGCTCAAGAACTAATTGCACATTTGAGGAGCATGAAAATAGTCATGAATCACCATACATGAGTAGGGATGTATCAAGATACATAGTTGTCAATGCTATTACTACATTACATGTTGGTGATGAACTATTAGTGAACTATGGATGGCCTAGACCTCCAAGAGCACCTTTTAGCTAGAGACAATAAAAATTTCCTATCCATATTTAATAACTTATATATTTAATTTTATGTTTAAAGTTTACTTTTTATTCATTTATGGAATACTAATGAATTTTATTTATACGTGTAGATTCCAACGTATGATGTTGCTGATATTCCTCCACACCATTCACAATTGCCAGTAGGACCTCATTTATCAGAAGCTTCTATGAGGAGGCTACGCAAAAATGATCATGTGGAATATGCAAGGTTGAAAGATCTATATTCAAAAGAAGATAAAGTGAAAGATTTGTGCGACAGTGATGAAGATGATGGCATGGTAGATTTTATTGAGGATTGGTATCAAAATGACAGTGAGAGCATTGATATTTCTGAAAATCATATGCATATGCATTATGTATGCATATGTATGCATGTATGTGTATGTGTATGTCTGTCTATGTGTGTGTATGCATATATGTGTGTGTATGTGTGTGTATGTGTGTATGTGTGTGCATGTATGTGTGTGTATGTGTGTATGCATGTGTATGTGTGTGTATGCATCATTATGTGTGTTGTATGCATATGTGTGTGTATATGTGTGTATGCATTATGTATGCATATGTGTGTGTGTGCATTATGTATGTGCATGTATGCATGTGCATAATGTATGCATTATGTATGCATATGTGTGTGTATGCATATATGTGTGTGTGCATGTATGTGTGTGTATGCATGTATATGTGTGTGTGTGCATCATTATGTGTGTATGTGTGTATATGTGTGTGTATGCATATGTATTGTGTGTGTGTGTACACACATACCTGGCTTCAACGAGTGCGCTCTTGCTCTCTCTTTCTCTCTCTCTCTTTCTCTCTCTCTCTCTCTCTCTCTCTCTCTCTCTCTCTCTCTCTCTCTCTCTCTCTCTCTCTCTCTCTCTCTCTCTCTCTCTCTCTCTCTCTCTCTCTCTCTCTCTCTCTCTCTCTCTCTCTCTCTCTCTCTCTCTCTCTCTCGCTTGTGTGTCCAAATCCCGGCACAAATGTGCTGAGAGAAATCAAAAAAATTTTTTAACATTCTAGAACGTCGCTTATGCGATGCTCTGGAACACAGAACGTCGCTTATGCGACACTAAAACATCACAGCCAATTTGCCAATGTTGCAAATTGCATCGCTAATGAGCAATGCTATTTGCGATGCATAGTTTTAGCGTCGCATAAGCACTGCTAGCATTGGTTATGCGACGACCGCTCATTAAAAAAAAACAAAAACAAAAACAAGACCATCGCTTATGTGATGCTAACGTCGCATAAGCGATGGTTCCCATTTTTTTTTTCAATTCAGGGGTGTCGCTACGCCCCCCTATTTCTTGTAGTTAATGTCAAAGAACCTGATGGAAACATCAACCTATTCGGTAAGGTACTCTATGTCCCTACCATTACAAAGAATTTGATAAGTGTTGGGCAGATAGTAGAGAAAGGGTTGCAAGTAAGGTTCACAAGATGAGGAGCATATGTTGAGGATCCTAACCAAGGATTCAGAAGAATTGCAAAGGGAGAGAAAATAGGTAGATTATTCAGATTTGAGTTGCAAGACACAAGGAACATAGATCTTTTTTATTATGGTAATCAAACACTCGCAGAATTGGAGGTATGGCACAAGAGGTTAACACATATTGGTGAAAGATCACTAAAGAAAATATGTAGAGACCAAAGTATACTTGGACTTCCTAACTTTTCAAAGCAGATATGAGTTATAAATGCAGTGCATGTCAATTTGGAAAGTTTCACAGATTACCTTTCATGAAGAAAGGCTACATGCATGGAGACCTCTTGGAATTGGTTCACACAGATGTATGGGGACTAGTAGAGATGCTTCACTCTCTGGATCAAGGTATTATGTATCATTGGTGGACTATCATATTCTTTATGAAACACAAAGATGAAGTTTTTCATGCTTCAAGACATATTTAGCTCTTGTGGAGAATCAAACAGGTAAATCACTTAAGAGGCTAAGTTCATATGGAGGGGGAGAATACTTCTCCCATGAATTTGATTCTTTCCTTCAAGAAAGAGGAATCAAAAGAGAGGTAACTACAAGGTACACTCCTGAGCAAAAAGGAGTGGCAGAGAGGAGGAATAGGAAAATCTTTTTTTTTTTAAATGGAGGTTCGGCCGAGGCCTACTCCCCCGGACTTTAACTTTGAAAAACATCTACCTAACTATCTATGGGCGGAGTTTGTATCCGCAGCCACTTATTTGATTAACAGGTTGCCTTCAAAATCCCTTGATGGGATGACACCATATGAAGCTTGGAATGGAAGAAGACCAAGCCTACATCATTGCAAATTTTTTGGTTGTATTGCTTATGTTCATATTCCTTCACAAGTTAGAGGAAAGATGGATGCAAAAGCAAAAATATGTGTATTTATTGGATATGACAAGAATCAAAAGGGCTATAGAATATACAACCCTACCAACAAAGGATTCTTGGTGAGTAGAGATGTATTATTTGATGAGAACAATTCATGGTATGAGGATTCATGCAGGAAGGTAAATTTGCCATATGACCTTGAAGATGATTTACCAAAGCTTGTTAAAGAAAATCAACCTAAGATTGAAGAGCAAGACACCTTAGAAGATGATGAAGAATATCATATGGAAAAGATGAAGGCATGGAAGTCTAAAGGTAAAGAAAAATTGCAAGAACTTGGACATGAGGTAGAATCATCACATCATGGCCTAAGAAAGTCTATAAGGGAAGAAGCCAAGGTAAAATTAGAATGGAATCATGCAATGAAGGAGTAAATTGAAGCACTTGAGGAAAACAACACTTGAGATTTAGTTCCCAAGACTTCATCCATGAAGGTAATAGGTTCAAGGTGGATCTACAAACTCAAGAAGAATTCTGATGGTTCTATAAGTAGGTATAAGGAAAGGCTTGTAGCAAGAGGCTTTGCACAAACTCAAGGAGTTGATTATGAAGAAACATTTTCCCCTATAGCAAAGATGCCTACAATCAGAGTTTTGCTTAGCTTTGCTTCTTCCAAGAATCGCAAGATACTCCAATTAGATGTAAAAAATGCATTTCTTAATGGTTGGATAACAGAAGAGGTATATATGGCACAACCACCTGGTTTTGAGAATCAAGTGTATCCTAATTATGTATGTAAACTAAACAAAGCATTGTATGGTCTCAAGCAAGCTCCAAGAGCTTGGAATTACAGACTTGTTTCATTCTTGTAGGACAAAGGCTTTCAACCAAGCAAGGTCCATCACTCTTTATTAAAAAGAGAAATTTTGAAGTCATCTACTTATGTGTATATGTACATACTTCGTAGGATTGGAAGATGCAAATGGAAATGCAAATTGGGAGAAAGGTATTGATGAGGAGATGGTTGCGCTTTATGGAAATGAAACATGGAAGTTTTTTCATTGCCACGAGGAAAGAAACCCATAGAGTGTAAGTGGGTTTACAAGGTAAAGCACAACATTGATGGTACCATAAGCATGTATAAAGCATGATTGGTAGAAAAAGGATATGCACATACATATAGCATTGATTATGAGAGAAATTTCAAACTTGTAGCTAAAATCTTACCTGTTAGAACACTTGTCACATTAGCTAAAGAAAAAGGTGGATTTTGCATCAGATGGATGTGAAGAATGCCTTCTTGCATGGTGAGTTGCAGGAAGAAGTATACATGGACCAGCCACAAGGATATGAAGATTCAAAGCACCGAGAATGGTTTGTAGGTTTCAAAAGGTTTTTTATGCACTTAAACAAGCCCCTTGTACATGGCATGCAAGGATTGCAGATTATTTAACCACAATTGGATTTTCTATGGTGATGTAGATCACTCATAATACATAAGGAAGGATGACAATGGCATCACAATTGTGGATATTTATTTTGATGACTCAATTGTAGGTGTTGATAATGAATAAAGTGTTATAGAGGTAAAGAAACTCCCTATGCAAGAATTTGACATGAAAGATTTTGGTGTGCTATGCTATTTTGTGTGCATTGATTTTATACATATAAAAACAAGCATATGGATGTTGCAAAGGCAATATGCCTTGAGTATGCTGCAAAACTATGGTATGGTTGACTATAAACCAATTTCTATGCCATTAGATGAGAATTTGAAGTTTGATACTACATCAGGTGAAGCATTGGAAAATGCTACTATGTACAGAAAAAATGTGGGAAGCTTGATATATCTCACAATTACAAGACCTGATCTAAGCTACACTATAGGACTTCAAAGTCAATTTATGTAGGTTCCCAAGAAACCACATTTAGATGCTTTGGAATGCACTCTATGTTACATGAATGCTACTTTGGATTATGCATTGTTTTATGAAGTTGCTGCAAAATTATAGATTCATGGATACACAGATGCAGATTAGGCTAGTAGTGTTCTAGATAGAAGTGGAAGTGCAAAAGCCTATCATCATTTATTGTGATAATCTTAGTTCCATACACTTAGCATGAAATCATGTTTTTCATGCTAGTACAAAGCATATGGAGGTACATTATCACTTCATTAGGAAAAATATACTAGTAAGTGATATTGATCTTATTTATGTGAGGACAAATGAGGAGGTTGCTGATATTTTCACTAAAGAACTTGGAGTAGAGAAGTTGAAGAATTTTCAAAAGATGCTTGGATTACACGACATGATGTTGAGATTGAGGGGGAATATAGAGATATCAAGCTCAACATGTGATGATCGCCAATTTTAGAGGATCAATGATTAATTATGAGAATTTTGAAAAATATGTGAAGGAGATGACTACACAGAAAGTCTGTTGCACATATCTCTCTCATTACCTTATCAATTGTGCAAAGTTTTTTATGAAACTTTGCACAAGGTGTCATCTATAGTTTGTGCACCTTGTCCATGTTGAATCACTCCAAAAGATTCAGTGTGTCTTGAGAAATGAACTCAACAAGTTACCTATGTCTAAAACTGCTCTTCTGAGAAGTCGATTTAGACACCTATAACTTTTAACACTTGGTTCTCTCAATCTAGAAACCGTTTATGAAAATACTTTTAGCCATAGATAGCTTACCTTCCAACTTAAAGATTGAGTGCTTGCTTGCTCAAAACTTTACACTGTGGAAAGACAACTGACCAAAACATTAACATCAAATTTTGTGCTTGTTTTAGGAACCAGTGAACACTTCTTCACATATGAATGTTCCTACTCATAATTCTCACAGCCTGTTTGCAATTAGGCTCTCAAACTTTAACCATAGACTCATTAACTATGGACTTAGACATCTACAAAAGGATTCTCAAAATGATCAAGCATAGAAGGAGAATGCACAGGAACATCGGGTGCAATTTTTCTTCCATTTCTGAAGAAATTTACAACTAAGTGATGAGAGAGACTCAACTCACTTCTAAGATGTCTAATAACTCATACAACTATTGATTACTCTATTCTCATGCTCTCTCTTATTTTCCCTGACTTTTTACTTGTATATATAGGCAAATATTTACAATATCATGACTATACAAAAGTATAAGTGAACTATCTCTGTATTAATGTACATACGTGTACACCTCTTCATCTTCTGGATGTATTCTTTCTTCATGCTTCACAACTTGAATTTTCCTTCAGTCCTTGACTTCCAAACCTTCATTAAAACTTCAATTGGTTATTTCCCTGCACCAATAGCTCCCCCTCAATCATCAATTGAGGTTTTCTCTATCTTCTTTATACCTCCCATGTCTTTGAATCTCTGTAGCTTTGGTCCATCCAAGCTTTTGGTTAGCATATCAGCTATCTGATCTTTTGTTGAAGTATGTATGACTTCAATCTCTTTATCCATCACCTTCTCCCTTAGGAAATGGTACTGAATCTCGATGTGTTTAGTCCTGGCATGAAACATAGGGTTAGCAGCTAAATACAATGAGCTCATGTTATCTCCATGAATAGTAGGTGTACTCTGAATGATGTCAAAACTCTTCATCAGATTCTTAAGCCATATCACTTCCTTTGCAGCTTCAATCATCCATTTGTACTCTGCTCTGTAGATGATAAAGCAACTGTGTGTTGCTTCTTTGAACACCAAGAAATTAACTTATCTCCCACATAACACAAGTATCCATAAGTTGATCTCCTATCATCAGGATTACCTGCCGAATCCGCATCACTATATATCTTGATGTTTGTATCTGATGTAAAACCATAATACAAACCTTCTTTGAGGTTACCCTTAATGTACCTCAACACTCTTTGTCCTGCAATCCAATGTTGTTTCCTAGGGCAATGCATGAATTGAGACAGAACTCCAACTGCATATGACAAGTCAGGCCTAGTTAATGTAGCAGAGATCAGACTACAACCAAACTCTGATATAGTTTCATGTCCTTGAACTCTTCACCTCCATATCTGCTCAATTTATGATTCACCTCCATTGGAGTAGGTGCTACCCTGCAATCATTCATCTTAAACTTGATTAACAAGTTTCTCAAATACCTTTCTTGAGTCACATACACTCCATGTTGAGTCTATGAAATCTCCATACCCAAGAAATATGACAAGTCTCCCAAATCACTGATCTTGAATTCTTTCTCCATTTTCTTCTTTAGGCTTTGAATGCCTTTCTCATCTGTACTTGTGAGAATTATATCATCAACATATATGCACATGTAAATGAATCCATCATCACTTGCTTTAACAAGCAAGCTACTATCTGCTTTAGATACTTGAAATCCAAGTTCCTTCAAGAACTTCACAAGTCTATAATTCCATGCCCTTGGGGCCTGCTTCAAACCGTATGAAGCTCTCTTGAGCTTGCACACATGATCTGGATACCTTCCATCTCTGAATCCTTGTGGTTGCTCCATGAAAACATCATCTGAAATATAACCATTTAAAAAAGCATTCTTCACATCTAATTGACATAATTTCCAACCTTTGCATGCAGCAATGGCTATGAGTGTCCTGATGGTTGTCATCTTTGCCATAGGACTATATGTTTCATCATAATCAATACCATATGTCTGAGCAAACCCTTTCACAACTAGTCTAGCTTTATACCTAGACACACTTCCATCTACAAATCTCTTTGTCTTGTAGACCCACTTGCATCCAATGATCTTCTCGCTATTTGGTTTAGGAACCAACTCCCATGTCTGATTTTCTATCAATGCATCATACTCTTCTTGCATAGCTTTCTCCCAATTTTCCTTACCTTTTGCCTCTTCATATGTAGAAGGGTCTTCATCTGCCTTTATCATATAAACATAATCTTTTGTAGCCAAAAAAGAAGTGTCATAGCTATACCTTGTAGGTTGCCACTTGTGTCTTGATGACCTTCTAAGTTCTCCACTCCTTGAGGTTTCTGGTTCATCACACTCAGGATCAAATCTTGGCATTTCTTCAACTTCCACCTGTACTTCATTATTCTCCTCTTCATCAAATATCTGAACCTTTGATTTACCTTTCCTTTGATTCACAACTTCTTCATCACCTGCATTAATATTGATTGTACCTGCATACCAAGTACCTTGCTCATCAAATGTAACCTCCTTTGATACAAGAAATTGTTTTGTGGATGGACTCCACAACCTATATCCCATCTGCTTATCATCATATCCAATGAATACATACTTTTCAACTTTAGGTTCCAATTTGTACCTTAATTGTGATGGCACATATGCATATGCCAAACATCCAAATACTTTGCAATGTTCTAATGTAGGTCTCTTACCCCACCATGCCTCATATGGTGTCATACCTTGCAAAGCTTTACATGGAAACCTATTAACCAAATAAGTAGCTGTGTTTACAGGCTCAGCCCACAAGTAATTTGGGCAATTTTTCTCCTTCATAATGGATCTTGCAAACTCAACAAGAGTTCTATTCCTCCTTTCTGCTACACCATTTTGTTGAGGAGAGTACTTGCAAGTAACCTCTCTCTTTATACCTGCATTCCACAAGTAATCACTGAACTCATTTGAGAAATACTCTCCCCCTCCATCTGACCTTAGTCTCTTCAACTTATGACCTATAATTCTCTCTGTGTACATATGATAATGTTTGAATGTATTGAATACCTCAGACTTATCTTTGATCACATAGATAGTGATCCATCTGGTAGCATCATCAACATAAATCACATAATATCTTGAATCATTGATACTGAAATCCTTTGATGGTCCCCACACATCTATGTGTACCAATTCAAGCTTTTTTCTGAATACATAAAACCATGCTTGGAATAAGATTGCTTATGAGCCTTACCTAATTGACATGCCTCACATCTGTATGTCACATGTTGATGTGCAACATTAGGCAATCCAAGCCCATTGTTACCCATATCTTTGATACCTCTTTCATTCAACTGTCCAAGCCTCTTGTGCTAAAGATCTAACTCAGAGATCTTATGCCCTCTATAAGTAAACAAGGCATGACCAACATTACCTTGAATCTTCAATGTGAACAATCTTCCTTCTTTCTTACCTAAAACAATATGTTTATACCCATTGCTAGGGTCTTCCACGAACACTTCTTCATTAGTGAATCTAACTTCATAACCTTTTTCAACAATTTGTCCTACACTTATCAAATTCTTAGGAATTGTAGGAACATAAAAGACCTTACTCAAGAGGGTAGTTCCATCATTGGCCTTCATTGATCCAATTGACTTCACATTGTGCTTTGTATTGTCACCTGTTTGAACTACATGATTAGTTATCTTATTCTCCAAATCAGTCATCAAAGCTATATTGCCACTCAGGTGATTGTTACACCCTGAGTCAATGTAAAAGACTCTTTGGTCTTCACTTTGCCTTTCACAAGTTGCATTCATTATCAATGTTGAATCCTCCTTCTGATCTGAAGCATAATTGTAGTAGGTATTGTTGTATTGTTGACTTTGGAATCCTCTACCTACATTTCTTCCAAAGTAACCTCTACTACCTCTACCTCTGAACTTACCTCTTTGATTTCTGCCACCTCTTCCTTTTGAATTAAAGTTCTGATTATATCCACCATTACTCTGATTATTATGCCAACAATCATTAGCTAAGTGATTCTTCTTACCACAAATCCAGCAAGCCTTGACTCCATCTTTATTACTCTTGACTCTTCCTCTACCTTTGCCACCTCCTCTTCCTCTTAGGAAGTTGGCCTGACTAGTTGTGCCTTCATCTTCATTTGCTTGTTGCTTCCCTTTGCTATTTTTCTTCTAATCCTTTGAATACATTGCATGACCTGCACTTTTGTCACCTTCACCTTTGACATCCTGCTCAAAGGTGAACATATGTCCTAGCAATTGATTTAAGTCAGGAGTAAAATGATCAAGTGATAATTAAGTAGACAAAATGAATGGCTTCCCATTTGTCATCACCTCTCAACCCTGTGAGGATTTGCCTTACCAATTTATCCTCCTCAATGTCCTCATCAACTACACCTAATGCATTTGCAATATCTTTCATCCTTGTTACATAGTCTGAGATGGATTGAGAAGCCTTCTTCTTGAAAGTGGTAAATTCTGCCAACAAAGATGCCTTTCTTGACTTTGTGGTGTTTTGAAAATGCTCCTCCAAAGAATTCCATATATCACTTGCACTTTCAAGACCTCTAATGTGAGGTAGCAAGTAGTCATTGACTGCCATATAGATAATGCTCCTAGCTTGAGCATCTCTCTTCATCCAATTCTTCAAATCTGATAATTCTTCCCTAGTTGGAACACTAAGATCTCTGAATTGAGGCTTTTCTTCTTCACCTGTGATGTAACTTATCAAGTCTTTGCTCATAATATGAGCTTCCATCCTCATTGACCATGTTGGATAGTTCTCTCTATCCAACTTCTCTATTTGAAGAGAATCTCCCATCCTTTCTTCACATGTATATTGAATTCTTCAATCTTTATGAGTAATAGATGTACCTTTACTTCGAATAATATTCCTTTTGTCTTCCTTGATGTCGTATGAACTCCTTCTCAAGCTTTGCCCTCAAGCTTTCACCTTTTGAACCTTAAGATGTTGAATTCTTTACAACTACAGCAGTCAGGATCCTCCTTCCTTCAATTCTGATGCTTCTTGCTCTGATACCACTGATGGAGAGTGTTAATATCCAAAAGAACAAGCTACTCTTGTAATTAGAGCACCTCTATAACAAGAGTAACTCAAACTTTCACCAATTTTAGAGGATCAATGATTAATTATGAGAATTTTGAAAAATCTGTGAAGGAGATGACTACACAGAAAGTCTGTTGCACATATCTCTCTCATTACCTTATCAATGTGTAAAGCTTTTTATTAAATTTTGCACAAGGTGTCGCCTACAGTTTTCACACCTTCTCCAAGTTGAATCACTCCAAAAGACTCAGTGTATCTTGAGAAATGAACTCAACAAGTTACCTATGTCTAAAACTACTCTTTTGAGAAGTCGATTTAGACACCTATAACTTTTAACACTTGGTTCTCTCAATCTAGAACCCGTTTATGAAAATGCTTTTAGCCACAAAGAGCTTACCTTCCAAGTTAAAGATTGAGTGCTTGCTTGCTCAAAACTTTACACTGTGGAAGGAGAATTGTCAGTGATTTAATGTGCGTTGGATAGCTCTTACTGTCTAGTTCTGCATATAAATTTTCAAGGTCATTGGATTACATTAACATCAAATTTTGCGCTTGTTTCAGGAACCAGTGAACACTTCTTCACATATGAATGTTCCTACTCATAATTCTCAAAGTCTGTTTGCAATTAGGCTCTCAAACTTTAACCGTAGACTCATTAACTATGGACTTAGACATCTACAAAAGGATTCTCAAAATGATCAAGCACATAAGGATAATGCACAGAAACATCGGGCGCAATTTTTCTTCCATTTCTGAAGAAATTTACAACTAAGTGATGAGAGAGACTCAACTCACTTGTAAGATGTCTAATAACTCATACAACTACTGATTACTCTATTCTCATGCGCTCTCTTTTTTTCCTCGACTTTTTACTTGTATAAATAGGCAAATATTTACAATATCCTGACTATACAAAAGTATAAGTGAATTATCTCTGTATTAATGTACATATGTGTACACCTCTTCATCTTCTAGATGTATTCTTCCTTCATGCTTCACAACTTGAATTTTCCTTCAGTCCTTGACTTCCAAACCTTCATTAAAACTACAATTGTTGATTGACCTGCACCAACAATGTAGGCTTGGGTAAAATGCACCAACAGCTCCCCCTCAAGCCTAGCATGCTTGGCCTCCAAATAAGTCTTCAATTGTCCTTGATTTCTTGCAAGAAAATCATCAACTTGAATCTACTTAGCTTTGTACCATCAAGAGCTTTAGTCATCATATCTACACCTTGCATATCTGTAGAGACATAGGATAGTTGAATATCCTTGATCATTAGCTTCTCCCTTACATAATGGTAGTGGACTTCAATATGCTTGTTTCTAGCATGGTATATCGGATTAGCTGCAAGATGTAGTGAGCTTGTGTTGTCACCAAAAATGTGAGGTGTTGAAGAATGAAGTCCAAGATCTGTGTAAAAAGACTCTAACCACATGATTTCTTGAGTTGCATTAGCCAAATCTCTATATTTGGCTTCAGTAGAAGATAATGCCATAGTTGGTTGCTTCTTGGATGACCAAGAAATGATTTTTGAACTTGCAAAATGATACATACCTGGATGTGCTTCTTCTATTATCTCTAGATCTTGCCCAATCTGCATCTGAGTAGACCTTTAGCTCAATATCTGAAGTAAATGAATAAAACAAACCTTCATTCATAGTCCCCTTTAGGTACTTGAGGACTCTCTTGGCCGCTTCCATATGTGGTCTTCTCGGCTTATGCATAAACTGACTCCATATGCTAACACTATAGCATATATCCACCCTTGTGAGTGTTGCATAGTTCAAACTTCCAACCAAGCTTTGATAGCTTGTGATGTCTTCAATTGGCTCTCCTTCATAACCACTAAGCTTATGATTTTTCTCCATAGGTGTACCTGCACACTTGGTATTTTCCATCTTGAACTTGACGAGCATGTCATGCACATACTTCCTTTGTGTTATGTATATACCTGAATCTGTGTAGATCAACTCCAATCCAAGAAAATAAGTGAGTGGTCCAAGGTGACTCATTTTGAACTCCTTCATTTGAGTCTTTACCTGTTTGATTCCTTCAAGATCATTGCCTGTGATAATAATATCATCAACATACACACATAAATAGATCACTTCCGATCCATTCCTCTTTATGAACAAAGAGGTATCCACCTTGCTAGCTTTGAATCCTTGGTCCTGAAAATAAGTCACCAATCTGAAATTCCAAGCTCTTGGAGCTTGCTTCAATCCATACAAGGCTTTCTTTAATTTTCATACATAGTTGGGATGATGTACATCCTCATATCCAGGAGGTTGTGCCATATACACTTCCTTAGAAATCCATCCATTCAAGAAAGCATTCTTTACATCAAGTTGATAGAGCTTCCAATTTCTAGATGCAGCAAGACTAATGAGAACCTTAATTATAGGCATTTTTGCAACAGGAGAGAAAGTCTCCTCATAATCAATACCATGGGTTTGAGCAAACCCTTTAGCAACTAACCTTGCTTTGTGTCTATTTATACTTCCATCTGGATTCCTCTTGATTTTGTATATCCATCAAGATCCAATTACCTTCATAGATGGCTTGTTAGGTACAAGCTCCCAAGTGTCGTTTTCCTTCAAGGCTTCCATTTCTTCATCCATTGCATCTGTCCAAGCTTTCTTGATTCATGCTTCTTCGAATGTGGTAGGTTCTTCATTGGTTGAATCCTTTGAAATGTAGATTGAGTGCTTGGTGACCAAAGAAGTATCATAACCAAACCTCTCTAGTTTCTTCTTCTCCTTTGAAGACCTTCTACGTGGTTGATGTGAGCTCTCGGGTCCATATGTAGCATCCTGTATCTTTGCTTTACCTTTGTTCTTCCGTAGCTTTAGTCTTTCCAAGTCTTCTATGTCAATCTCCGAATCACTTTCTTCCATTTGCTTTGGCTCCTTTGATTGAAGTGATGGAAAATCTTCATCCAAGTCATAAGGTAGCTTCACTTTCCTATCATCATCAAACCATGATTTGTTCTCAAAAATTACATCTCTACTCACAGAAAATCCTTTATTAGTTGGATTGTACAATCTATATCCTTTTTGGTTTTGGTCATAACCAATGAATATGCACTTCTCTGCCTTGGGATCCAATTTCCCTCTTATTTGAGAAGGAATGTGAGCATAGGCTAAGCATCCAAAGATTTTACAATGCTCTAGACTAGGTCTTCTTCCATTCCACACTTCATATGGAGTGGTTCCATCTAGTGACTTAGATGGAAGTCTATTTATGAGATATGTGGCTGTAGACACAGCCTCTGCACATAGGTAGTTTGGCAATCCCTTTTCATTGAGCATGGACCTTACAGCTTCGACAATAGATATGTTTCTCGTCTCTGCTACACCATTGAGGTCGGGTGTGAATAGTCCACCTGCTACAATCATCTATGAAAGACACATAATATCTTGAGCCTGATATAGATGGTTCCTTACTTGGACCCCACACATCTGTGTGCACTCGATCCAAAGGATTTTGATGCACATATCCCTTCTTATTGAAAGGTTGTCTATGAGCCTTGCCGAGTTGACAAGCTTCACACTTATAAATCATGTGTTGCCTTGTGATATTAGGCAAACCAAGTACACTTTGGTCCCTACAAATTTGTTTGAGTGTTCTTGCAGTGAAAGGAGGCACAAAAAGAGGATCCCCAAAATTTTCAAATTAATAGGGCATAATTTTCTTCTTCAAATCGTAGGAAATTCCCTCAAAAGATGTAAATTTACTAGAGGAGTCCTCTAGATGCATAAGCCCAACTCATTGTAACATATTTCTTGTAAAATAGTAGGAAATTAGAGATTATCCAATAAAGTGTGGGTCACTTGTGTGAAAGGACCATTTTTAGGGCACATGTATTTAAGTCACTTTGTGACTCTTTGTAAAGACTTTTTGCCATTAAGAAGAAGAAGAGCCAAAATTTTGAATTTGCTTCTTTCCTGCAGATTTTCATCTTCTCCATGATCTTTTGTGTGTGTGTGAAGCTTGGAATGTGTGTGGAGGGCTGTTATCTACCCCTCCCCATCACTTTTGAACTATTGTAGTGTGTGTGTGTGAGCAAGTACGAGTTGTGGAGTGAGTGTAGGTGTTTCATGCCATTCACTATTTTGGCCATAACTTGAAGGCAGTTGTCAAATTTGAGTAAAGATACCATCAATAGATGTGTCTCGTCGAGAGCTTCAAAAGAAACCCGCTATTCACCATATTCGGACGGGGTTGGGAGAAACATTCAAATTTGTATTTACTACTATAAGTGGTATTGTGGCAGGCACTTTCAGAGATTAAGTGAGTTGGAGAGGTAGTTTAGTCTTTTCTTGTACATTTTAGCTGAACCACTTGACTTTCCATCATGTGTGCACACATCCTCATACACTTGGTTCAAGTGGTTCTTTGGATTGATAATTAAGCATGTGTCAAGCCACCACTATACGCACTTGTGTTGCAAATGAGATTTAGTCTCTTTGACACAAGTCCCTAAGACCTCGTGACTTAGGTACACATGTTTTCGGCGTCGTTGCCAGGGAACACATTCAACCAAGGTGCCTTCGTGATGGTTATAGCTTTGGAGTGAAGGAATTGTACTTGTAGAAGTGAGTTTCGTTCAGTGGCAAGTAGTTAGACACTTCAGCACTTGTTACTTCACATCTTGGAGGTGTGTGTAATGAGTTTTTAGGTTTAGGGTTAGTAGTGAAGGAGAGAAGGAGGAGTTAGGGTTAGGTCAAGGAGAGAAGAGGAGTAGGAATAAGTTGAAATCACCAAGAAAAAATCCAAAAAAATGGCCAAATTAGTGTAGAATAGGTTTCAGGTATCTCAAACTATAAAAACCAAAAAAAATAGTTCATTTGACACTTGCTCTAGAACTGGTATCATCTGCAGATAGCAACCGGTATTGCTTGAGTAGTATCGCACCCTACAAGCCCAAAAAGCTACCTTGTGAGCCCAAGACTTAAGCAAGATATCCCAAAGGTAAGCGACATTAAGATTTCAACATCAAAAATGTTGTGAAAATGCATTTACACATGATTGAAGACGTTTTCAGTATCGAGGGGTGGAACAGAGAGTATTGAGAGGTTCTTTGAGTGAGACAGAGGGTCAAGCGTAAAGAGGAGTGAGAGATAAGCTAAGGGGTACAAAAATTTTTGTGTTTGGAGCGATTTTGGTTGTAGTATCACGGTTGGTTGAGTTTTGGTATCGCGATACCAAAATTCCCTAGAATCGCGATACTCGTTAGAAACTTCTTCATACATCTCTTCCATGTTTGGTGGTGGTTGATAGTCTTCCACGTCTAACTCTTCAAAAGGAGGTTTTGCAACTCCATTCCTTTTGATGCTGGCACTATGGCTCTTTCTAAGTTTTCCTCTAGTTGAGCATATTTGATAGGTACTACGTGTTGAGGAAGTGGTGGTGGTTGTGGTCCTAACACTGGCTGAGGGTTTCCAAATTATCCTTGCTCATATGGTCTAGGTGCTCCTGGATAGGGATTATACCTGGGAATCTCCCTTCCTGGCTCTCTAGGTGGGTATCCATATGGCATGTATAGAGGTGGATTTAAAGGTCGTGTCTACCTATTGAATGGGCAATTCTCAGTGGTATGATTGGTGTATTTTTGTTCTATGTGACAATACACTGCAGTTCCTTGATGTGGCTTCCTATTGTAGGGGTAAGCTTGAGGCAAGCTTGTTCCTCCTCTTGCACACATGTGAGTGGGATGATCTCCTCCACATAAATTGCATCTTCGTAACATGGGTATTCTTAGTGATGGATGCTAGTAGTTCCTTTGTTTGTGAACTCCTAACTTCTTCGCTACCAACTTTGCTAACTCTTCTATGTTACTAGAGTTGGATGTTACTGTGCTCCTAGTATCTTCTGATTTCATAGGACTCGGTGTACTTTTGAGATCATCTGCTAGGTTGTCCTCTAGGTCAATACACTCTTGAAAACATTCATTCAACATCTGTAGTATCTTCACATAGACTAAAGTTCTTAGAGTTCCTTGATGTGGCTGCCTATTGTAAGGGTAAGCTTGAGGCAAGCCTCTTCCTCCTCTTGCACACATATGAGTGGGATGATCTCCTCCACATAAACTGCAACTTTGTAACATGGGTATTCTTAGTGATGGATGTTGGTAGTTCCTCTATTTGTGAACTCCTAACTTCTTTGCTACCAGCTCTACTAACTCTTCTACATTACTAGAGTTGGATGTTATTGTGCTCCTAGTGTCTTCTGATTTCGTAGGACTGGGTGCACTTTTGAGATCATATGCTAGGTTGTCCTCTAGGTCAATACACTCTTGAAGACATTCATTCAACATCTTTAGTCTCTTCACATAGACTAAAGTTCTTAGAGTTCCGTTCATCAATCTGTCCAAGAATAATGATATCATTTTTTGCTGAGTGGGTCTTTCTGCTACTGGGCATCTATTGACATATTGATTGAATCTTTGGGCAGTTGTTTTCAAAGTTTCATTTGAGTTTTGTTTGAAGCTATGGATTGAAGATGAAGAGTTGTGTTTAATCCCTCTCTTAGTGAATTCCCCTATGAACTCTTGAAAGAATTCCTCAATATCTCAGAATTGGTTGGGATCTAGTGACTGGAACCATATCAAAGCCGTTCTTGTGAGAGTGAGTCCAAAGGAATCATACTACACAAAGAAATCATCCACTTGTTCAACTCTTAGAACTTGATTAAATTCAACTATGTGGTTGTAAGGTTCTCCCATCCCATCATAATGGTTTCTCATACACTTAGCCACTTGAATTGGTCTTAATCTTCTTATGGGTTCAGGTGGTCTAGGCATTACAGGGATAGTTGGTCTCATTGGAGGCATTCCAGGCTGCACTCCTAGTGGTGGTCTTGGCCTCACAGGTGGTCGATGTTGGTTGCCTAGTCCAGGGTGAGTTTGATGGTGCGATTGAAGTCCTGGCATTGTAAATTGCACATGGGTTCGGTTTGGAACACTCCGATGGTTGGTCTGTCCTGACATTGTATGTTCTGTCTCTTGTTGTGTCCTAAAGGGATTCTGAGAAGTGGTTGCCTACTCTCGCTGATGGAATACTGGTAACCCCATATACTTCAATCGAGCCCTATCAATGGCATCCACAAGCCAATATCTCCTTTGGTTCTTGTCTAGGTATGTAACTCTAGAATCATCTTCAGGATCTTTTAACTCATAGAAGGTAATTGGACTTTGCTCTTGTCCATGTGTAGGCGAGTCAATTTGTAACAGTAAGTCTGATCCATGGATCAAGTAGACCTCGAGTAGGTAATCGTCTTGAGGTATCAAATCCCCCCTCAAGACTCAAGTCACTATTGATTTGCCTCTAGGAGTGGTGACCAATTCTTCATGGTCCGGTCTTCCTGATTTTTTTTGTCCTTCTAACTCTCCTCTCTCATTGATCCGGTCTGGGTGTTCTGTTAACACATAGATGTGACCTAACTTGTCCATGTACACTTCTCCCTCATACTTGACTGCCGGTCTAGGCACAATTGTGGAATCAGTGGAAGTTACCATCCTGGCTACTGATCTATTTAAACCATCTATGTAGATGGGAATCTCCTGGGAATTAGTAGACACATATTGCAGAGAGGTACAGTATTCCCCCTCTACTGTAGACATGAAGTTTCTCCTGGGGACAGAACCTTGCATGTCTTCTGAAGCCATGTGTATCTCCTCCTCTGAGTCACTAGAGGTGTCGGAATAGATAGAGCGGTGGCTTGCATGAGTTTCACTTCCTACTGATGAAATAACACTTCTTTGGTTACTTAGCATCCGCCTTGACCTCAAGTTCATCCACCCCCCTATGGCTATTTTGGTTTCTAACTATCCCCTAATTGGCTCCTCAATTGCCTCAAATTTTGCCCTTAAAAAGACTCAAAATGTTCTGGGCGATACCATTCTGGCGATACTGCACTAGGCGATACCACTCTTGCCATGATACGATACCACTAGTTACCGCGATACGATACTAGGACAGTCAAGCAATAGGATACTAGAAATCCTCGTGATATGATACTGCTTTCTACATGATACTATACTAGTGTATGACACTATATGGCTCAGGCGATACGATACCATCTGAATGCACAATACGATACTGCTACACTGCATGATACGATACTTGGGATCCTCGCGATATGATACTGGTGCAAGTCACAATACGATACCACAACAATGCACAATATGATACTAAGACAGTCGCACGATACGATACTAGAAATCCTCACAATACAATACTATGGAGGTTCAATGATACGATACTAGGTACATGATACGATACCAGTATTGTGCGGAATATGATACTGCTCAGTCCACGATACGATACCATGACCTGGACGATATGATACCAAGTGGGTCGTGATACGATACCAATGGCCAATCGCGATCGCGATACCAACTTGACGATACGATACCAAAAGTGGTATCGCGATACCTCAAGTGGTATGCGACAATACGATACTCAAAGGGAGGAAGCCTAGAGCATTTATACCCTACCAAATTACTTGGGAGAATATGAGAAGGAATCCATAATCTTTCGTGCTCCCACAGTAAGAGGAAAAGAAAAGGAGTCTTCCGATAAAACCTCCCATAATCTGACAGAACTTAAAAAAACCAAAGTACAATGCTAGTTGACTGTGGAAGAATTACTTCGTATTAAACCATTGTTGCTCTAGCACAATGGTGAGAACCACGTTAAGAAGCTCCACCTCCTTAATGTCAATCCGCGGAAGAGATAGGAGTGATATGAAGATCGTGAATGTGAGATGAAGTGAGAGTGAAGGTGAGAAGCATAGAAATGCACACACACATACACACACACTACGAAGAGACAAGCAAGACACAATGGAAGGTGAGAAATCAACTCTATTACTCAAGAACACTCTTACAAGCTCAAAATAGCTCTAAGCTCACACCAACCAACCCCAAAAATGAGCTCTCTAGCTCTTTTTATAGTTTCTAGACTAGTTTTGACCGGTTTCACATCTAGTGACCGGCATAGTTAAAAAATAGGTCCTAGATGCTATTTGAAAGGGTAAACGGTGTCTAAAAATAACGAAAATTGATACGCTTGTTCTACCTAAGCTCCTCAAGCTTGAGGACTCCTCGGCTTGCACAAAATGGAGCTATGGATTACAAAATGGGGTTTTCTATGTTACATATGTTACAATAGTGATAAAAATCACTGTTGGAGGTTTTTGGAAAGTATTTGAAAACATAATTCTTTGAAAAAAGATTTGACTGGCTCCCTGCTCCGTCGTTACATGCTTCTGCGTCTTCTATGCCTCTGGCTGCTTCCAACACCCCCCTCCCTCTCGCTTCTGTCGTCCCTGACAGAACCTTGTTGTGAGGTCTACCGGATATAGTTCTGTAGGAGGTCTTGAGCGAGGGTGTGCTCGGAGATACGAATGCCTCGGGCCACATCTGCCTCGAGTTTCTCCCAGTCGATTGGTTGCGGTTCTTCCGGTGGCGGGAGCTGATAGTGTGTGGAATATACCATTCGTTCACAGGCAAATAAGTGTAATAAATGTGTAGGCCTGCTTATGAGTACCTCTGAATGGTATTCCCAGAAGCCAATTGTGAACATCTCTTCGAATGTCTGCTTGTAGCACGCCGATAGGTACTTTATTCTGCAATGCCAGGCATAACACACCCGTAGTGATGGCGTTGTACTCATATCATATACCAGATCAAAATTGCCATGCTCAAAGCCTGGGGTGTTGACATGAGGTGCCTTGACGCGTCGGAAGACTTTAAAAATCATTTGCATCATGTCAAAGATTTTGACAGTCATGTGTGCTGCTATATCGTCCATATGCTTTAATCTAGGGAGCCAGTGGCGAATTGTAGCCATCATGTAGCCTACAGTTGGTAACTCAATGGGTGGCTTAAAATAGGGGTAATTCAACCAGTCTTGGCACTGCTTATTGTTTTGTACCTTAATAGCAAAGGCAGTCCAGGAGCGGCGTCGTGGCACTGGTCCCCAACATGGGTTGTACTTCAAATGCAAAGGTGCCTTTACCCATGTACTCATCATTTCTGGATACTTCTGTCGTAAATCTTTTCGCCACTCTGGTTGATAGATCTCTCCTTGCTGCGCATCGAGTGGTAGATCTTCCTCCTCGAATTGAGTTGCATGCGATGGTTTCTTACCTGTCTCTTTCTCAATGGCTAACTGGTATTCGGCCATTAACATAAAATACGGTTTATACTGTAGCTCATGCCCAGATATGTATCGTCGCGGGGCCAAATGAGCAAAGAATGGAGATTGTAAAATTCTTTCTTCTATCATCGCCATGGCATGTAATTGTGCCTCTACTCTAGCTGAGTGCGTTGTTCCAAGTTCCTCAATTGTCTTCATCCACGCGGGGGTCGGGAGTTCGTAAGTCATCTGGCCTTCGACCGTGACGCGTCCGCCTGGGATGGGTTGTGGCTCGTATGCCTCTTCAAACGTTTCCTCCACCGGGATGGTGACAGTTTCTTCCTCAGCTGGTAGCTCAGGTGGGGAATCTGGCCTTGGTGGTGCTTCATATACTGCAATCCTTGATTCAAGGTGTGATACCTGGGCCCGTAATGAGTTGAGTTCCTCTAAGATGTCAGGAGAGGGGTCCACAGGTGCTGGTATGTCTTGGTGTGCCGGTGCTCGTAACTGGAGTAATTTGTGATCTTCTTTGAGTTTCTGTAACTCCTCGTTCATGCGGTCGTATTCATCTAGCAATCTTACATGATCTTCTAGCAGCATCCTCATCGAGTCTGAGGGAATGGCTTTGAACCGACTAGGACTCAAAAGTTGGTCTGGGTGGTCAAGAGCTGCTTCTAGATTTTCTCGGTTCTGATCCTGTAGGTGCTGGTTTTCTTCCTTTGCTGCTGCTAGATGTCTTCTGAGTAAGCCCATGTTTCGTGTTAGCGTTGCATTGCGGACTGTCTGGGCTCTTAATAAGTTATCCAGGTCAGCAGTGGCTTCCTTGGTCTTTTCTTCGCTTTCTAGTTCTAATTTATGATATGCCTCGCGTAATTCCTGGTATCGGGTGTTCAGAGAGGCATTCTCAATAGACAATAAATTAAGCTGCGATTGTAAGTCAGTGGTTGTCCTCTGCAGCTGCTGGTAATTATCGCCAAGAGATGTGAACTCATCTCTTACTTGCGTCATACACATGAACATCTGTCGGAATGCATTATCTACAATGGGTGATAGTATTAATGGGGTGCTAAATGAAGATGCAGTGGATGTAGATGCAACGGGAATGGGGAATGGGGGTGGGAAGGTGGATGCTGTAGTGATTGTTGAAAATTGTGATGTGCCTAAAAATGTTTGTGCCGTGAGTGAAGTGAGTGATGGTGCAGTGGGTGGTGAGATGTCCATGTCATTGGACGTGTCCAGTGCAGTGACCGTGAATATGGGTGTGACCGTGGGTGCTTGTGCTGGTGTAAATACGGGATTTACAAAGGTTGAGGAGTAATTTACAGGGGGGCTGGCTGGTGCAGCTTGGTGGAAAGGGGAAATAGGGGTTACCGTGGGTCGGGGAGGTGAGATGGGGGAGAAGGTTAATGGCGGTGGGAATGGAAAAAGGGGTCTTGGAGTTGTGGGGAAAGATGGAAAAGATGGATGGAGGAATGGGTTGGATAGAAAGGTGGGTGTGGGAGGGGGTAGACTAGGGCTAATGGGTGCAGGAATTGTGGGGTGAGTGGTCGTAAAGACGATTTCTGCTACGCCACCGGCGAATGAAGATGTTGGCCTGGGGGAAGGAGGGTGAAGAGGGGAGGCTGGATGGACGGGCGGTGAGGGAGGAGCGATTGGGGTGGTCGGTACTTCAGTGACTACTGAGGTATGTACAGCTGTAGCGCGGGGTGGGGAATCTACAAGGATGGTTTCTGCTGCCAACAAACTTTCGGGGACGAGGCGTGCCTCCCTGGCTTGTTCTGAAGGCTGTGCTCCTGTTGGTACACGAATGTATTCACCGGGCTTTGAAAGTAGTCGTACTCTACGGGGGTCAAACTGTGGTAGTGGCTTTCTTTGCAAGTACCTGAGTGCTTCATTGGAGCCTACTGATTTGACTAACTCTCTGAATCCTTTGATGTATGCGTCTTCGAATCCGCCTGTGACAAGTTCTTGTTCTATTATCGCTTGACTCTCTTCCTCAGTCAGCTTTTTGCGTGCCCAAACTTTTTCCATAGTTCTATACAGCTTCTTAATAGCCAGTGTGTATGCTGTTGCTTAGTAAGTTTCATCTTCATGGGTACTGGTATCACCATGTGTGTCTGTTTGTTGACCTTGGCCATCGGTCTGTTCATGCTCTTGGGATTCGATAGTGCCCTGGCTGGCTTCATCATCTCCTTCGTTGTCATCGGTTGCTGTTCTTTCGTCATCAGAGCTAGACACGATCTGTCCTTGTGGCTGATCCCGGGGTGTGGTGGGGTAGCTAGGCCTTTCAAATCCTTGAGAAAACAATTGTCCTTCTGAAAACTGGAACTCATTGGAGAATGCATCGGGCATCTCAAAATCGAACGTTGTGTTCAGTGGCTCTGCTTGTTCTGCTTCTAAATGGGGTATTGGAAAAGAGAACGCTTCCGCACCAATAGTGGTGGGAAGTTCAGCTGCTGTGGTGATAGGTTCTGTGGTTGTGGCTGCTTGGGGTGCAACAGTACTGGTGGTGCCCTCCGTTACCACTGGTCTTGATAATCTGATACGAATAGGTTGTACGGTGGGAGTGGCTGTTGTCGGTGACTGCTCTGGAGATGGTTGTGGTGAGGGTGATTCCGGGACTTGTAAGCACGGGATAGTGCCTCTCATCCGCTTTCCGGCTCTGCCTTTGCTAGACTTTCTAGCTTTCCTTGTGGTTCCTTTAAATGCCTTCAGCTCCTCACTGGTCATGGCGCGCTCTATGGGTAAATCATATGCCAAACACATATATATAATCCTTGTAAGTGCACAACATCCATTGATGACTTTCTTTCTTTCCCATCTATGTTGTGCCAAATAGAGCTGATCAATTATCCAGCTAGCTAGATCAACCGTTTGAGGTCCAGTACATGCTAAGTATAATCCAAACCAGATTCTTTTGTGGGGCATGGTAAAACGATCCTGAGCTGGGAAAGCAAAATGTTGCATGCATATCCGCAATGGCTTGGAGAGCTCAGGTGTTATAGCAGAAATATCCTCCCACTTAGTTACGTCACCACGTTTCATCTGCTCTGGGACTAGTCGTTCTCGCTCCGTCGGAGTATGCGTTCCATGTATTTTGAGAGCTGCGCGAATTAAATCTTTAGACAAATAAAACCTTCTGAATGGAGAATCATTTACCAAGGATGGTAACATGAATGTGCCGGGTAGATCCTTGTTCTCTGAAGCCGTCAAGGTGGTTACTAAGTAAAAGCATCTGTAAAAATCAGGTTTAGGCAGAGGGTCACTAAAATATTCTGTAAATCCCGCTCGTGCCCAAACGTGCGTTAAATCTTGGGTATTCTGTAGTCCTTCAAATTCTCTTGAAAAGAACTGGTACTTGGCCCATGTGCGAAGATCAAATGCCAAATTGGCCTCAAATATGAAATCAGCGTCTGCTAAGGGTCCTGCTAGGCCTTGAAACCAGTGAGAGTTACGATGAATCTTCTCAGTGTATCCTCTAGGAGGATCGTCTATTGGCATGGATCCTGGAAAACCTTGAAACTCTGGAGGTTGCATCGTCGGATAAGATTCCGCGAGTAATTCTCCAATATTGGCCATTGGTGTGCTTGGGCCAGCTTCTGATGGTCCTGCTTCGGTTTGCATGATGACTGACGAGCAAATGGAAAAGATCTGCTACAAAAGATTAGCACATTAGTATGGAAATTAATTATGATCCCATTAAGGTGAGACCGCAATCCCTTTCCATAACCGATGTGTAACCCGTGTAGCCAAGTGTCGTGAAGTGATTGATGCTATGATTTTTTTGCAGAGCTAATGCATGTCTCTAGACGCCTACATTGTCAAATTATGCGTACATTTCTTGATGAGCTTTTATTATGCGGGACGTGGGGTTATGGTGTGTGAATTCATACAAGGTTTAGTTGAGGGTGAATTATTACAAGGGTGGTGTTTAAGCGGGGTGGGAGAATTGTTAGATAAGGGGATACAAGAAGACGTCTGGATACGTTTCGGTATCCATTTCCTAAGAGTCTTTGAGTGGGTGGTGTGTTTCTGCTGAGGGACAAAAAGTGGTATCGGGTTTGGTGGTATTGAAGGATGGAAAGATTTCTGAGGGGTATATATTACATGGCTTGAGGGTTGGGCTATAATACATTGTTTGGGTACCCAAATCTGCATGGGTGTGGGTCGATTGATAAGATACTTCTTGGCGATCCAAATCTGTCGAGTATTTGTACTTGTAGAAGAAGATCGAGGGGACTTTGAATACTAACTCTGCTTCTTTTGAAACTTTGTCCTGTTCTCGTCTGCACTGTTGCCAATAACCTGTGGTTGTTGTCCTTTTGGCACCCATATTTGTCTCGTGCCGCTTGTTCTGTGATGCTGATACTACTGCTTTCTTTGCCTTGTCTGGTGGTGTTGTCGATCTGGGTTCCTCTGTTGTGGTTGACTCCTTCGTGGTTGGGTTTGAGAGGTCCAGTGGACGCTCTGCTTTGGAAAAGAAGGGAGATCCAACACTTGCGTGACCTGCCCATTAGGAAGCGATTCGTTATTTATCTTTGATCTAGGCCAGTCCGCAACAAGTTTGGAAGGATGAGCACCGCAAGGTATTGTGCTCATTTAGCCGCTGATGCAACCCACCTGACCGCTGATTGTGTCCATCTGCCCTAGCGGTTGGGTAGCTGCCCCTTCTAGTTTGCAGGAAGCCCTAGGGAAGATCTCCTGACGTCCTTCTGATTGACAACTGTCTATAGCCAAGCCTGAGTGGGTTGGTGTAGACGTAACATGACTGATCTGACCAAAGATCTTCCGGTCTTCCGTCGCATGTGTTTCATAGGGTCTAGGGTTACAAACCTCAGTCGGAATGCCGTTAGGGAAGTCAAGCGGTATCACTCGCTTTTGTTCTAAGGTTCCAATCTGTAAGGAGCCTTGTCTAAGATTTAGGTCCACTGAGTGATCGTATAGCCAATCTTGGCCAAGGATTAGGGGTTCTATCAGGTCATCATCATGGCACACTAGTAGCTTCGCTGTCATGGTCACCTCTTTAATGAGGATAGGAAGGTCCACCTCGCCCATGCAAGGGGTTTCCATGCCTCCTAGCCCTATGAGGTATGCCTCAATTGGCCGCATTTCTATTCCAGAATCCTTATAGTGGGACCATCTAATCGCACTAGTCGCAGCACCTGAATCAATTAAAGCCCTGAGCTCTTGGCAAGGGTTGCCGTGCTCTAGCCTAACTGTAATGAATGGTCTCCTATCCACTATGCTAGGTTGAGTGGTTGACTTTACTTGACACATGGCCATGGGATATCTGGGTGATGTTTCCAGATGGTTATAATGTTCTCTCCCTAGTCCTTGTCTTCTTAACTTCAGGCGTTTAATGCGTTCTATTGCTTCTGCCTGAGCTTCCGCTCGTATTCTATTTTCTTAGTGGGATGAAAGGGACAAAAGGGTCATTTTCAGTTTATCTCAGCATATTAGCAACTCTATGGTAGGGCATATTCAAGATTTGGATACATCGAAGAAGGTGTGGGAGTGCTTGGAGAGATTGTATTCAACCTCCACAAAAGCTAGAAAAATTCAGCTCAAGAATGAGCTAAATAATCTTAGGAAAAGCCCCTCTCAAGGTGCTAATGATTACATATTAAAGGTTAAAGAGCTTGCAGATGCACTAGGGTCAATCGGTTGTGCCCTAGATGATGACGATCTTGTCGCCCACACCCTAAATGGACTTAGGGATGATGAAAAATGGAGGGCTTTCACAACTTCAGTGTATGTAAGGGACTCTCTTCCTGATTTTGATCAACTAATCACTCTCATGGTGACAGAGGAGATGAACCTTGGTGGTCATAATGCCAAGGATAGCCAAGGGCAATTGTTGTATGCAGGTAGAGGAAGAGGAAGACACAACTGAGGTGCTACAAGAGGAAGAGGAAGATATCAAAGCAACCAAGGAGCTCAAGGACAACAAGAAAATGCAGGTCAAAGAGGTGGAAGAGCCACAAATAGAGGAAGAGGTGGAAGATTTGGTGGAAGAGGACAAGCCACTTCAAATGGATGCTTTGTATGCGGTAAGCACGGTCATTTTGCAAATGAATGCTATCATAGAGCTCAAAGACAAGGGAATCAAATCAACAACAACAATTATAGAGGGCAAGGTAATTATGCAAACACATCATCCAGCCAAGGGAATGATTATTTACTTGCCATGAGGTATGGTGAAGATACAACTCAAGCTAGTGAAGATGTATGGTATGTAGACAGTGGATGTAGCAATCATATGTCATGTCGAAAGGATTTTTTTAGTAATTTGCAGGTCCCAAAGCATCAAGGGCATGTGGAAACAGGTGATAACTCAGAGCATATCATTCAACATGTGGGAGATATCAGTTTGGAAGGAAATCAAAGAGCAAAGTGCTTATCAGAGGTATTACATGTCCCTACTATTACAAAAAACTTGATTTCGGTAGGCCAAATGGTAGAAAAAGGCTATCAAGTTAGGTTCAATGAAAGAGGATGTTTTGTTGAGGATCCAAGGGCAGGTTTCAAGCTCATAGCAAAAGGAAAAAAGCAAGGGAGAATGTTCACAATGGACATAAATCAGCCACACCATTCAATGTATGTCACATATGGAGACAAGAGGATAGCAGATTTGGATCTATGGCATAAACGAATAGGTCACATCAACCTACAAAAGCTCAAGGACATGCAAAGGAGGAGCTTGGTAAGAGGCCTACCAAATTTTACATCTAAAGTGTTGCATGAAATTTGTGTAGCTTGCCAACAAGGAAAACAATCAAGGCTGCCCTTCAAGAAGAGTACCTATGTAAGTGCAAATGTTTTAGACCTCATTCACACGGATGTTTGGGGTCCAACAAGAGAAGCATCCCTTGCTGGAAATAGGTATTTTGTAACCTTCATTGATGACTTTTCAAGGAAAGTGTGGTTGTATTGCATTAGAAACAAATCAGATGTGTTCCACTACTTCAAGAAATTCAAAGCACAGGTGGAGAAGGAATCTGGCAAGTTTATCAAAACTTTGAGATCCGATGGAGGGGGAGAGTACTTCTCCCATGAATTTTCTGAATTTTTGCAGGTCAATGGCATCAAAAGACAATTTACATGCAGGTATACCCCTCAACAAAATGGGGTAGCAGAGAGAAAGAACAGACACATAGCAGAGGTAGCAAGGTGTATGCTCAACGAAATGAATATGCCGCATTGTTATTGGGGAGAGGCTACATATACAGCCACATACATCATGAATAGATGTCCTACATCAGGTATACATCATCTAACCCCTGAGGAAGCATGGAGTGGAAGAAAACCTTGCATTTCACATCTTAGAATCTTTGGTTGTATATGCTATGTACATGTACCTCAAGAGTTGAGGTCAAAGTTAGATGCCAAATCTGAAAGGTGTATTTTTTTGGGATATTCTATGGAACAAAAGGGGTATAAATGCCATAATCCCATCACCAAGGAGCTGAAGGTAAGTAGGGATGTTGTCTTTGATGAGTTGAAGCCTTGGTATGCATGCACAAGTCCATTGCAGGTTAAAGACATAGGTGAGACAGATTTGAAGAATGATGATAGAGTTCAAGAAAGCATGGATTTGAGTGGTCCAAGCAACTCATGCAACACAAGGACACCCTCACCATGGAGTGGAAGGCTTAGGGAAAGAGAGACCAACTCTGAAGAAAGCAAATTCAAAGGCAAAGAGAAGATTTCAATTGAAGAAGGAAGCTATGTGGACGAGAGCATGTTGGAAGATGAAGAGATAGAAGAAATTCAAACTCCAGGAGTGGCAAAACAAAGACAGAAGATGGCAACCACACCCAAAGGAAGTGAAAGAAGGTCTTCAAGAGTAAGATATCCAGTACAAAGGTTAACATATGATAATTTCATTGCAAAGCATTATGCATACATGACTCAGGTAATCAAGGACAAGGAACCAACTAGTTATGAAAAAGCTAAGGATTGCAAGGAATGGCAAGAGGCAATGAAGGAAGAGCTCAAAGCACTTGATGAGAACCATACTTGGAGCTTGGTACCAGCTCAAGAAGGCATGAAGGTGATAGGTAATAAGTGGGTTTACAAAATTAAAAGAAATTCAGATGGTTCCATTGCTAGGTACAAAGCAAGGTTGGTGGCGAAAGGCTTCTCCCAAAGCTACGGGATAGATTATGATGAAAATTTCAGCCCCGTAGCCAAGATGCCAACAATTAGGACTTTGATTGCAGTGGCCACATCAAGGAAATGAAGCTTATATCAGTTGGATGTGAAGAATGCCTTCCTCAATGGAGAGCTTGAAGAAGTAGTCTACATGAGCCAACCTCAAGGATTTGCTAGTATGAGGTACCCAAATCATGTTTGCAAGCTAAGGAAAGCATTATATGGACTAAAGCAAGCCCCAAGGGCCTGGAATCAGAGGTTAGTGGATTATTTATCAAGTTGTGGATACAAAGAAAGTGTTGCAGATCCATCACTTTACATGAAGAAGCAAGGAGACAAGATGGTATACATATGCATCTATGTGGACGATTTGATCATCACAGGAAGTGATATTGCAGGTATTAAAGATATCAAATCAAAGCTAGGAAAGGAGTTCAAGATATCTGATCTTGGAACACTAAAGTACTTCTTGGGAATAGAGGTAATCTATGCACACAATGGCATCTTCTTGATTCAAAGAAAATACTTGTTGGATGTGCTATACAGGTTTGGTATGAGTGGTTGTAAGCCACTTTCTCAGCCCATGGAGCCCAATACAAAGTTGGTTGCAGGTCAAGGAGAGGCTATACAAGATATTACACTATATAGAAGCATAATTGGCTCATTAATCTATGCTACATTCACTATACCTGATCTTGCATATGTAGTAGGTGTTCTCTCTCAATTTTTGCATGCACCTACTCATGATCATCTTATGGCGGCAAGAAAGGTGCTTCGTTACATCAAGCACACCATCAACCAAGGTCTATTTTACTCATATGATGCTGATCTAAGTGTCAAAGGATATAGTGATGCTGATTGGGCAGGTAGCAAGGATGATCAAAGGAGTACATCGGGTTATGTTTTCATGATACGTACAAAAGTGATCTCTTGGAGCTCTAAGAAGCAACCCACTGTTGCTCTTTCATCCACAGAGGCTGAGTACAGAGGTTTAGCATTGGCTACATGTGAGCTATTATGGCTTAAGAAGATACTTAAGGACTTGGAAGTGGAAGTGGAGGAGTTTCCTCTTTATGGAGACAACATTTCAAGCATCTATCTAGCTAAAAATCCCACGTTTCATGCAAGGAGCAAGCACATAGAGGTTCATTACCACTTCGTTAGAGAAAAGGTGATGGCAAAAGAGCTAGATATAAGGTATGTGAACACTAAAATGCAGGTTGCAGACATGATGACAAAGTTTCTTGAAGGTACAAAGCTTGGAGGATTCAAGGAAGCTATCAACATAAGAGACATAGGCTGAAGCAACAAAGGAAAAGACTTGAGCTTGAGGGGGAGTGTTGAAAGTTTTTCAAGCTCAAGAGTGTGGGAACATGCCCCAAATTGAACCTTCCACATCATCCACAATCAAAGGAGGCTGATTTCCACGAGTTTGAGGCATCCAATTATGCCCATAATGGAAAGAAGTTGATTAGAGAAGATTTAGCTCACCTCTTGATGTGATTGGACCTCACTTTTGACATGTATATGTTTTTGATTGGTTAAAGAGGTTAGTAGGTGGTCTTTAAAACCTCTAATGAGTTGTATTATGACTTAGAGTCGTGGAAATACGTGCCCAAGCTGCCCCCTTGCTTAAGCACACCCCCTACTAGCTGTTCTCTGCATATTTTGCAGAAATTTCACTTTTACACACTATATCTATCTAGATGTTTTTGGCAGAGCCCCCGGTCTTGTAATTGTTGTTTCTCCTTCGTCCGGAATCCATTTGCAATGATTTTTGTCTTGTTGGAAAGCTTATAAGTTCTACTTTGTTTGGTATAAGTCTCAGGTTCAGTGCCTGCACATATGCAGAGAAATGTCCAGAACAGTGTCTGTCTAGTTAGCTCATACTCTATGGAGAGATCAAGTTGTCTGTTTTGTTGCAGTTGCTTGAGGCGTCATCCAGTATCCAAATGGAGTGATTTTACTCTCATTTGAAAGCTCTTAAAGTCTAGTTTATGCCTAAAAAATTTCATTTTCAGTCTCTGCATATACTAAGAGAAACTCAGAAAATACAAAGCCTATGTCTGAAAAATTTCAGGATCCTAGGAGGGTTCATTTGCTTTTGTTGTGCACATAGGAGTGTTTATCCTCCAACAAGAATAGGGACTATAGGCTTAGCCCATTCTGGTGCTATCTCAAGGTTAAACAAGTATGCATCTGGTAATTCATCCGCTATTCCTTGAGGAGCTTCTCCTGAGGTTAATCTCGAAAGGTGGTCAGCTCTAAGATGTGTCTTTCCTTTCCTAACTACAACTTCAAAATCATATTCCATGAGTAATAGAAACCAACGTATTAGTCGTCCTGTGTTACATGGATTGTTGACTAAATACAATAGGGCTTGATGATCTGTAAAGAACTTGAATTTGTTTGCCAACAAGTAGTGCCTAAACTTCTTTACCGTGTAGATCATCCCTAATCCCTCTCGTTCCGTCGTGGTGTAATTTCTTTCTGCTGCGTTCAATTGTCTACTCGCGTAAGCTATGGGGAGATCTATGTTACCTTCATTCGTGGGTTGTGCTAACACACATCCTATGGCGTAGTTGGATGCATCCACATGTACATGGAATGGCTTACTCCAATCTGGGGTTGTCAATATAGGTGTTGAGCACAAGCGTCGTTTAAGTTCATTAAATGAATTTTCACATTCATCTGTCCACTCAAAATGAGTTAAAAGAGAGTACAATGGCTTGGCTATGACTGTGTACATGTGTATGAATCTCCTATAATAACCGCAATGGCCCATAAATGCTTGTACCTCTTTGATGTTCGTCGGCCTAGGTAAATCTGCAATCACCTTCACTTTTTCCTCATCCGTAGAGATTCCATTCTTTGACACAATGTGTCCCAGAATTTTGCCTTGTCTGACCAAGAAAACGCATTTTTCTGGGTTCAAACAAACCTGATATTCTCGACATTTGTCAAATATTTGTCTTAGCTCGGGAATATGCGTCTGCCTGACGTTAGAATGAGCACATATGTCATCGACATATACTTCCAAACTCTTGCGTAAGAATTCCTTAAAAACATGACACATGAGTCGCTAGAATGTGGCGGGTGCATTTGTTAAGCCAAATGGCATCACACGAAATGCAAATATGCCCCATTCGGTGGCAAATGCCATCTTGTGTTGATCTTCTGGAGCAATGGCTACTTGATTATAGCCTGAAAAACCATCAAGGAAGCTGTAAACTTCCTTGCCCGCAACTCTTTCCAATAAGTGTTCCGTGATAGGAAGAGGATAACTGTCTCTAATCATGGCAGCATTAACTTTTTTAAGGTTAATACACACACGCAATTTTCCGTTCTTCTTGGGCACTACCACAATGGGGGATACCCATTCGGTATGCTCAATTTCATAAATGAATCCTGCTTCTATCAGCCGATCTATCTCCTCTTTAATCTTCGCAGCGTAGTTATCATTGTACGTGTAAGGTTTCTGTTTTGTAGGTTTTGCATCTGGAGTCATAGGGATTCTATGAGAACATATGTCTGGATCTACTCCTTTTAGGTCTTTGTAAGTCCACGCGAACACATCTCTATATTCGCGCAATAGGGCAACTAGCTCTTCTTCTTCTTCCTTCGTCAAATCATGCCCTATGTATGTACATTTTTCCTCTTCTCCTTCTATGGCTACTATTATTTTCTTGGTTTTCTCTCGGTTATCATATACTTGTCCGTCATTTGCCTTTCTATTCGGCATTCGTACCATGATTCTTCTATCTTCGATTTCATACTTCTTGAAGTTCTCGGGTACTTCAAATAAAGATTCTTCTTTTTCTGACATGGGTGCTTTCTTCTTTCTTTTCTTGCCTTCACTCTTGTTAGTCACTTCCGTGGCTAACCTCACCTCATTCGTAATTTCCTCGTGTCTCTGAGTGTGAGTCTCTACTTCGAAAAAATATTCTTCCTCTGATGCAAAGGGTGGGTCCATGATAATTGATTCTAAATCAAAATCACTTGCATCCTCAAATGCATCAGTGCTAGGTTCACATTCTTCTAAAATTGAATCACTCATGATTGGCTCTATCGTGAAAACTGAGATGTCATAGCCATCCTCGTCACAGTGGGGTGTCCATTGTTCTTCATTGATGGCTACATCCATGGTTGCTAGGATTTCTGCCCAACCATGGGGTTCAAACTCTTCGTCTGGAAATACTACAGGTGCATAAGCTGGGTCTTGAAGGGTTCTTGGATGTTGTTCTACACCTAAGGTCCTGGCTTCTAATCTTTCTTCCTCTTTTTTTGCAACTTTACACATCCATAAATGAGTATCCTCATGCAACCAAGAAGGGTCTGATTCTAATGAGTGCACGGATTCCGTCTCTACCTGAGTCTTATGGATGGGATTCCATTGTATTGGGGATACATCTCGATGTGAATAGTCTTTAAGATTGACTTTGGTAGTCACTCCTAAATGTTGCAAGTACAAAGAATTAGTTCCCCAATCTTGTACAATTTGCAACTGACGCATGAATGGTCGTCTCAATATCATCTCATAAGCATGATTTTTACTAAAATCACAAATGGCGAAAGTATGCTCAAACTCCACACCACAAGTGGTGAGAGATATGCCTTCTAGTAAGCCTAATGGTTTTTCTATGTGTCCGTCGGCCATTTGTAGCTTCATCCTGGTGGGTCTCAATGTTGGCTTACCCCAACGTTTCCATAAGGTGGTGGTAGCTATGGCTACTCCGGCTCCTGAATCTAAGATGGCTTTCGTGGTGTAGCCCCGATGGGTTATTGGAAGATAAGTGTTACCTTCCTCTCCTTCACTTACATCTCCAATCTTTTCTACAGGTATTTCTGGTACCTTCTTATGTGATCCTATTTGTGAGGAAGTAGTAGCAAGCTCCGGGACTTGATTTGCTACATGTTTCCACAATTCTGGTTTTACCTTCAACAACTCCTCTAGAGTGAGATTACATTGTACTTTAGTGTTCTTGATCACTTCCGTGTTTCTAGGGATTACTGATTCTTCATTCCTCACTATTATCATGGGTGCTCTCATACTAATAGACTTTGATTCCCAAGGTCCTGTGAACTGAGGTAATTCTTGTAAAGAATTAGATTCAAAGCCTGTGTGTTCACTCAGTTGTTCTTCCTCTACATCATCGTAAATGGAGGGAATGTCTTGGGGAAATTGCTCTTGCAAGTCGTCTATTTCTTGAATAGGAGGATGAGTTCCTTGTTCTTTTCTCCATGTCTCTTCTTGGATTTCTCTCAAAAATTCATGTGAATATTTATGTATGGAAGACAAATTGTCTTGACTTTCTGTATTGGGTACTTGAGACAGGGATGGTGCATTCCTTTCCTGTGTCTCTGGGACAATGGGGTTCCTATGCTGATCCTTTTTCTCTTTGCTCTCTATCAAGTATTCTAACCTCTCCATTAGTCCTTGAAAGTGTAGTTCCGGTTTTTCCATGTTATTCCAATTAAGATATCTAGAGGCTTCGAACAAAGCTTGTGCTAATTCTACCATCTTCATGCAAAGTTTAGTTCTCTCAATTTCTAGATCAACTCGTGGGTAGTTTTTGCTCATTTCAGCTACCTGAGGTCCCTCTTTTAATCTAGCGTGATATGCACGAAACATCATGTCTAGATTTTCTGGTATGGGTTTCGCTAAAACTGATCCTGATTTCTGAGCTGGATTCTCTTGATTCAATTCCTGTGAAGTCAATTCTAGGATTTTGGCTCTAGATTCCTTCAAACTTCCTTCCAACTCAGTTATCTTTTTACTCCACTTTCTCTTTATTCTTTCTCTAGAATCTTTCCAAGATTTTGTCTTTTTACTGCTAGATTCTGCAACTTCACTACTTCCGGCTACTTTCTCCTAATTAAGCTGTTGGTTCTGTAAGAGCGTCTGGGCTCTTGTTATAGCTTGGATAGGCACGTATGTAGGATTGGATCCATCTGCGTTGTTCACAATACCTATCACGTTGATCGGTGTCACATTTGAAGCATTAACTGGGTTCTTAGGACAATCTTTGATTATGTGCTCTTTGCCACAATCGGCACAAAAGCCTTGTATGTTATAGTACTGTGATTGTCTTTCATCGGAGGATGTGGACAATCCTTTATGAAGTGATCTCCTTGGCACCTAAAGCATGGTCCTCTAGGGCCCTGTGGTCTTTGTTGTCTTAATTGGGGCCATGGATTTGGGTTTGTGTACATCACATTAGCATAGTCTGGCTCCCAACTAGGTTCCACTGGTGGACTATCATAATGATATGTTTCTACGTATTCTGGTGACTCCGTGTAATAAGCAGGTGGACTATCTACATGAGTGGAGTCAAAACTGTTCGAATTCGGGTCACCCTCTGTGATCAAAAGTGAAGAAGGCACTAAGGCCCTACTTAGTTTCTCTTCTACAGCAGCGTATTTGACTGAGATGACATTCGCTGGTGGGGGTGGCTGCTGAGCTAAGACAGGTTGAGGTCTCTGTTGAGCCTGGTATGGGTAGTTCTGAGGAGGCCTATAGTAATAAGGTTGAGCATTGTATTGGCCTTGATACCTACCTGGTTGCTGGTATGCTTGCGGGTAGTTCTGTCTCATGGTTTGCTTGTTATATGGGCAGTCTTGAGCCATATGATTCGTGTATCTTCTCTCAATTGTACAGTATTGGCCACTAGGGTTGGCTTGTGGTTGTGGTGCATTGGGAGACACATTTGCCATATGATCACCACCACAGGTGTAACAACGCTTGTTCATTAGTACCCTAGGTTTATTAGAAACTCCTAGTTTCTGGGCCACTTTTTCTGCAAGGTCTTCTATCGAGCTGGACAATTTTGTGGATGCTAGAGATGAACAGTCTGAGTCCTTATAGACCTTTGAGAGTTCCAACTCATCTCCTAAGTTGTCCTCAATGTCTATACAAATTCTTACACATTGCTCTAGCGTTCTGGGTTCTTTCAGGTACACATAGGAGTGTAGTTTAGAGCTCAACAAGCCATCTAGAAACAATGACACTTGCTTGGCCTGTGAGGGTAGCTCTTGCATTGGACATCGTTCAACATATTGTCTAAACCTACGTCCTACCAATCTAATTGTCTCCTGAGGGGTCTGTTTGAAGCTATGAATCAATGAAGACGTGTCATGTCTAATCCCACTTTTAGAGAATTAAGTGATGAATGACTCTAAAAAGTGATGGATGTCTCTAAATTGCCTTTGTTGCAATGGTTGGAACCAAGTTAAAGCGGTGTTCTTTAACGTTAGTCCAAATGCGTTGTATTGCGTGAACATGTCTTCAACTTGTTCGGCTCTTAGTACTTGCTTGAATTCTGCAACATGGTCATAGGGATCTCCTGTCCCATCAAAGTAATTTTTCATGGATTTCACTAATTGAGTGGGTCTCAATATTCTTGCGTGTTCACATGGTCTGGGTAGAGGAAAATCATCTCTACCACCTGGTATTCCATGATCTCTTTGTCTATCTGCTCTATTAGTGTGCATGGTTGTTCTATCTCTCCCTATGGGATGAGTGAAGCTCACTTCGGGTCTTTCTTTATTCTTTTCTCTTTGATTTCCATGGGCCGAGGATGTTCCTGCCCCTTGTTGACTTGTATTCATGTTCGTTCTAGATGGAGGGAATACCAATTCACCTCTCCATGTGTATGTGTTTTTAGTGTGGTCAGGTACCACAAAGACTCTTTCTGAAGTCTCATCCAGGTATACAACCTTTCCAGGTGTATCCGGGTCCTTGAACTCGTATATCGTGATGATACCTACCTCACTAAGTAGTTCTGTCTTGTATCTCCAAAAGGCTTCATCAGTTTCTTTATTTACAAACAACTCTATGCTTCTGTTGTCTTGAGGGATCCATTCAGGGATTAGTACTCGTGTCAGTATAGATTTCCCTCTAGGTGTTCTAGGCTCTTCTAATGGTTCTTTTCCTTGAGATTTAGTTTCCGTCTCTGGCTGAATCACGCCAAACTCGTTGGTATTGTTTGGCTGTGTACTTAAGATGTACATTGTTCCTTCTTTGTCTATGTACGCGTCTCTCTCAAATTCCACCACTGGACGTTCCAATCCAATGGGTTGATCGGGGTTGTGCATTTGCACCACTTGCCTTCGCAAACCATCCTCATAGATGCGAGCACCTAATCGGTTGGTTCGGAGAAACTCTAGTTGAGTCCTATAGGGTCCTTCTGGTTTTTCTAAATAGGCTACATTCGACCCTTCTTCTGGTCTTTCTGCGCTAAATGCCATTTCTGAATCACTCGTGTCTGAGTTCTCGTAGGGGTAACTAGTGTTCAATTGTTGAGCCCACGATCGTGCAGTAGTTCTTACACTTGCCTCTGATGATCTAAGGCTTCGTCGGTCTGACTTACCTATATGTTTGCCCGATCTAAGGTTCATTAATTTTCTTCCTTGCACACTCAGTACACGCTCAGATCGTCAATGATTCTTTGTTATTACTTTCTTGATTCTTTTTAGATTTCTTTAGATTCTTGTCTTAATGTATGCGTCAGGAATTCGACTTTCCGTGGTACTTTGAGTTCTCGTTCCGTCAGACTTATGTTCCTTCCTTTAGGTTTTCGTGTCACACACCTTTACTTTAGTCTTGAACTTGATAAATTTAATTCTCTTGAACTTGAGGCGTTCCTATTGTCTTAATCCACAAAAGCTACCGTTTAGCCTAAGCTAAGAATTGACTGAGGGGGTTGAGTAATCTTCCAACCTCGAGTCAGCCTTTCTGGTTGCTCTGATGCCCAAGAAGCTGCGCTTCCCAAGCTTTATGCCCTTCACTGCCTTGCCTTGGTTGCCTTTGATTGCCCTTGCTAGACCTGGAAAAATCCAATATTAGACCAATTCACAGTTGGATGATCAAGCACTTGAGTATATACACCCTTTAAGTTCCTTCCCTTTTGCCCAACTTTTCAATGCTTGCCCCCTGGCTTTCTAGTCCCAAACTAGGTCAACCTCAAAATCGCGATGGTGTGGGGTCAACCAAACAGTCGTGATGGTCCGCGAACCGTCACGATGGTCCAAATGAACCGTCGCGATGGCGTGAGACCGTCGCGATGGTCCGGCCGAGCCATCGCGATGGCGTGAGCCTATCGCGATGGTGTGAGCCTATCGCGACGGTGTGACACAATCGCGATGGTCTGAGACCGTCGCGATGGTCCACCAAAATATGATTTTTGCAAATGCAAGTGTGGATTCCTAGAGGCGCTGGTGTCGCCTACACGCTGGTGTGGTTGCCTTCTTCAAAATCCGAACTTTGCAGACCATCATGATGGTCTGACACAGACGGAAATCTCTGACAGAAATTGAAAATTTTACCTCTTCCAAGCTTTCCTGATGCACTGGAGCTCTGTACCTGCAAGAAAACTCAAGAAAACAAAAGTACACACAAGCACAAAAGCTCTCTCTCACTCTCTCGCAAGCACAAATGAGGGGAAATGAGGAGAATGGGTGGATATGGTGAATTTTCTGATTTTTTTGAAGATGAAGATGATGATGCGGTGATGAAGATGGAGTGTGGGGGAGGTGAAAAACACTAAAAACTAAGTAAAACCAACAACAAAAACTAAAAATTTTACCTTCCAACGCCACTTCTTGCTATACTCTTACCATCACACATTCGTGCTAGACTCGATCCCAGGCAACGGCGCCAAATTTGGTGTTGCTCTGGCACAATGGTGAGAACCACGTTAAGAAGCTCCACCTCCTTAATGTCAATCCGCGGAAGAGATAGGAGTGATATGAAGATCGTGAATGTGAGATGAAGTGAGAGTGAAGGTGAGAAGCATAGAAATGCACACACACATACACACACACTACGAAGAGACAAGCAAGACACAATGGAAGGTGAGAAATCAACTCTATTACTCAAGAACACTCTTACAAGCTCAAAATAGCTCTAAGCTCACACCAACCAACCCCAAAAATGAGCTCTCTAGCTCTTTTTATAGTTTCTAGACTAGTTTTGACCGGTTTCACATCTAGTGACCGGCATAGTTAAAAAATAGGTCCTAGATGCTATTTGAAAGGGTAAACGGTGTCTAAAAATAACGAAAATTGATATGCTTGTTCTACCTAAGCTCCTCAAGCTCAAGGACTCCTCGGCTTGCACAAAATGGAGCTATGGATTACAAAATGGGGTTTTCTATGTTACATATGTTACAATAGTGATAAAAATCACTGTTGGAGGTTTTTGGAAAGTATTTGAAAACATAATTCTTTGAAAAAAGATTTGACTGGCTCCCTGCTCCGTCGTTACATGCTTCCGCGTCTTCTATGCCTCTGGCTGCTTCCAACAACCATAATTATGGAAGCAATTAGTAGGACAATTAAAATTAGAGCAAAAAAAGCACGAGAAGGAAAGCAAGGAAAATGAAAACCCTTCTACTGCGCAAATCATGATGGATAATGTTGGAGAGTTTTGTGAAGGAGATGAGGGCAACACATGTTTACATGTCACGTACAATGGATACATGGCCAAGGCTATACTTGACACAGGGAAAGACAGCCCTACGACCAACTTGTATGAAGCCTCAATTAATAGATGTTCATGTTGAGAAACCATTGGGAATATTAGAAAAGATCACATTAACCACCTGTGGAGTTGAATTTGAGCATACATTAGCGATCTGTAAATTTCAAAAGGCCAATAATTATGAAATGATATTAGGACGACCTTTCATGAGGCAACTTCGAGTAGTGCAAAATTGGGGAGGAGACTCATTATACCTTCAACATCAAGGAAACACTACCAAGATAAACTTGCATACCTTTGCATATAGAGATGTACCCCCACTACAATGGAACCCCATACATAAGGAAGAAGATGATTTGTCTAGTGCCAGATCAAGTAATCAATCATGGATGCATGAGGGTGCCCAATTATGGATGTGTAAGGAAGCAAAGAAAGAGGATAACAAGATGCGGTTATGGCCCATAGGACATCAAAATTATCGTCCCATAGAGGACCCAATGTACATGCCTCAAGTTTTCCCTGACGAAGCATTCAAACCGCACGGATGGATGGAGATTCTAGCAACCTTGGATGTATGTGTGAATGAAGAAGTCTTGACCATGAATGAATGTGTGGAGGAAGAAGGCTATGACATAAACTTTTACATGGTAGTCCTTCAATAGGTAGAAGCCGGAGAAATATTAGAAAAAGAATGGAAAGAAGAATATAAGAGCATAGAAATGGAACCAGAGTTTGATTCGGAGGAACGTTATCTAGAAGCTATTCAAGCTGAAGACAAGTATGGAACAACCAAAATGTTAGCAATAGAAGCAGCCCCTATAGTACTAAATCAGGAGGAAAGCATGAGTAAGACAGAACCAACCCCTGATCCTTTTGAATTTCTGAACACTTCAAAAGATACGAAGTAGAGGAAAGGAAAATAGCTATTCAGATGCCTAAGAGAGAGGCAAGAGAAGGAGAAGTGTATGACAATAAGGAACAAACAAAGAAAATCATAGTAACCGTAGAAGATGGAGAAGAAAGATGTACATACATAGGAAAGGATGTATCCACGGAGGAGGAAGAAGAATCAATAGGACTGATCCAAGAATATCGAGATGTCTTTGCATTGACCTATAAGGATCTCAAGGGTGTGGAGCCCTCGATCTGTTCTCATAGAATACCAATGACACCGGAGGCAAAACCATCAAAACAATGCCCTTACACATATAACGAGGTTTATGCTACAAAAATAAAAGAAGAAATAGACAAGCTATTAGCGGGTAGATTCATTTATGAGATAGAACATACCAAATGGGTGTCGCCATTAGTTGTTGTACCCAAAAAGAATGGAAAATTGAGAGTGTGCATTAATCTAAAGAAAGTCAACGCAGCCACGATTTGCGATAGTTATCCAAATGACCTATCATCGATCACCTTTTGGAAAGAGTTGCAGGTAAAGAAGTCTATAGCTTCTTGCAGATGAAGGAAAATTGGACCATCCAATTGCATATGCAAGTAGGCAACTGAATCAAGCCGAGAGAAACTATACAAATACAGACCGAGAGGGATTAGGGATGGTGTACGCTGTAAAGAAATTCAGACACTACCTCTTAGCCAATAAGTTCAAGCTCTTCATAGATCATCAAGCTTTATTGTACTTAGTTGTTAAGGAAACACTCACGAATTTGACACAACAAACAAGACAGAAACGGAATCTTCCGGAAAATCAGTGCACAGGTGTACAGTATGCGAAGTTAGTGCGCGGTGTCCGCATAACAGAGCAATTAACCGCGGCGGGCGCGTAAGGCGCGCATAACGCGAATTGAAGAATGACAGAGCAGAGGAGCGCCAAAGAAATTGTATATATACAGCCAGATTTGAACAAGAGTGTGCGGGAGTGTGTGTGTGCAGATGTATGCGAGAGACACAGTGATACACAGAGGAGAACGAGAGACTGAGAGAAGACGCCATAGATCGCGTATGAGTGAAGAGAGAGTTAGAAGTTCTCAGAAGACGCCATAGATCGCGTATGTACAGATGAATAACACAAGCCTGAAGTGTCGGGTTTTTTCATCTGAAGAGAGATGGTAATAAGAAACTACTCACTGTAGGAGAGTTTCTGTAGCTTGAGCAAGAAGAGGCCAAGCTTACTTGTACACATCTTCTCTAATCGAAAACACATGTTCATGTGGATGTCTGCGCGCAATCTTTACTTGTGAAGAATCTGAAGTTATTTCGTATTACGGTAGGAAGCTTAGTTTATCGTTTGCTGTCACGACTCGTTACTAAACGTGCTTCAGTACTTTCTCTGTAAACGCATGTTTCGGCGTATAACAGTTTACTCAGTAAACATGTTTCAATAATTTCTGGTCAGTTACAGTTTCTCAGAAAACAAGTTTTTTCGGTAAATCAACGAAGTATAACTCGTAGCAGAGTTCGAAGCTTTGTATGAGAGATAGCTCAGCTTGTAGCTAGACTTCTCTACTTTAAGCTGATCACAGTTTCCGGTGAAATGAAGATGTACACACAGTACAAAAGTTAACCGGAAAGTAGCAGTTCAGAACTGTGAAGTTTCCAGAAGGAAGTTAATTCGGTGAAGGAAGCTCACACACTACTTCCTTACTTCACATAAGTTCAGCTGAAGTAATTACGAGCAGAACTAAGTTTATTTCGGTGAAGTTCCGGTACGTCTACGGTATCAGTCCAGTAATAGTCTGGTGAAGTTCCGGTGGAACCTGAGTCGCAGAATAACACAGTTAAAGCGACGTAAATTAGGCTGAGCTACTGTTGATTACAGAGGTGTTCTGAATCACTCTAGCTTAGCATCCTATTACGGTGGCGCGGCATTTTCCGCAGGCCTGACAAAGTTCAAGCCTTGTCGCGAAACCCACCTTCAGGGCGAAAGTATTTCCGCAACAATAGGCGTTAAAGCCGAAGTTTTTCGCCAACAAATCCCAACATTTGGTATCAGAGCAGGTTAATCTCCCAACATTTGGTATTAGAGCCTAGAGTATTCTCTATCATGGCAGATCATGTCCAAATAGATAAACTGGACAGAGATAATTATCCTGCATGGGTAATGCGCATGGAAGCCTTACTTATGAGTAAGGACTTAATGACGTACGTGACCGGAGAAGAAAAGAAACCGACCTTCGAAGATGACAGTCAACCGGAAAAAGAAGAACTAGACGCCCTAAAGCTATGGCAGAAGAAAGATGCAACGGCAAGAGCCTACATCTACAACACTGTGTCAGATCATCTGCTACCGCACATTAGAGGTTTGGAGAAAGCAGAAGACATATGGAGTGCATTGGAAGATCACTTCCAAAATACTACGAAAGCTAGGAAAGCCAGCCTATGGTCCGAGTTCACAACGTTCAAAAAGAAGCCGAGTCAAAGCATCAGTGACTACGTCACTAAAATGAAGGATCTAGCAGATAGTCTTGGATCCATAAATGAAGAAGTCGAAGATCATAGATTGATAGCGCAAGTGCTCACAGGGTTGAGAGGAGATGAAAGGTGGAAACCTTTCGTACTATCAACTGAACTCTCCCTAAATCATTTTGTACCAGAATTAAATCAGTTGCTTGGTTTGATGCTCACATATGAGCAAGACCTGAAAGGAGACGCAGACAAAGGACATAGCTCTGCAATGTACATGAAGAACAAGAAGAAAGAAAAGGGTAAGCCAAAAGACGAAGAAGAGCCGAGCTCTCAGGCCTATTACGCAAGAGGTAAAGGCACTGGCAGAGGAAGAGCAAGAGGAAGAAACCGCCAGAATACCACCAAGAAAGCTTGTTGGATTTGCGGACTAAGTAACCATCTGGCGCATGACTGCTGGCACAACCAACAGGGATCAAATCAAAGTCAGAACAACAATAGCAGAGGCAGTAGCGGAAGAAATCAAAGTAACTTCCAAAGAGGAAGACAAAGCCAAAGAGGAGGCTACGATAGAGGTGGAGTAAGAAGTTGGGGACAGAACCAATCCTACAACACCACCTACAACAACTACGCAAATGACACACAGAATGAGAGTCATACATCATTGATGATGAACTCAATCAGCACATCTGATAACGAAGATCTAAAGGTATTTTACATTGACTCTGGATGTTCTAATCACTTGTCAGGAAACATAGAACTGATGTCAGAATTGGAAAAAGGAAGTGCGAGTCACACTGTTCAAACAGGTGACAATACAAGACACAAAGTACAATCAATCGGGAAAGTGAAATGCAAGAGTGGAGCAGATTTGCTAACCAATGTTTTGTATGTTCCAACAATACCGAAAAATCTGATCAGTGTGGGACAGATAGTCGAAAAAGGTTTTCAGGTCAGATTTACAAACAAAGGAGTATTTGTAGAAGATCCCAAGAACGGATATTATCAGATCGTTTCTGGTAAGAAAGAAGGCAGACTCTTTACCTTAAGAGTACAAGGGAACATTGGCCAAGCGCTGCTCACACATGATGAAAAGGTAATTACAGAACTTGATCTCTGGCACAAGAGATTAGGTCACTTTCACGAAAAAGGAATTAAAGCTATGATAGCGAACCAGTCTGTACTGGGATTACCGAACGTACAGAACCAACATATGATTCACAAATGCGAAGCCTGTCAAATGGGAAAAGCCCACAGGTTACCTTTCCAGAAGAAAGGATTCAAACATGATGGCGTGCTAGAACTCATACATACAGATGTATGGGGACCAACGAAAGAAGGATCAATCAGCGGATCAAGGTACTATGTTTTATTCATTGATGATGCCACAAGGTGGATAACTCTTTATGTTCTAAAAGAGAAATCAGAAGTATTTGGAGCTTTCAGGCATTTTCATGCATATGCCGAAAGACTCACCGGACGAAAGCTTAAAAGACTGAGGTCTGATGGAGGGGGAGAATACTTCTCCCGAGAATTCAATGACTATCTTTGGAATGCAGGTATCAAGAGAGAAATAACCTGCAGATATACACCACAACAGAATGGTGTAGCCGAAAGGAGAAACCGAACTCTAGTCGAGTTTGCACGGGCTATGCTAAAAGAAAAGAATTGCCCAGATTATCTTTGGGCTGAAGCCGTAAATACAGCTACATACTTGGTAAACAGATTACCATGTACAGCCTTAGAAGGAATGACCCCTTATGAAGCTTGGTGGGGAAAGAAGCCAACACTCGATCACTGCAAAGTGTTTGGATCAGTAGCGTATGCTTATGTACCATCTCAACTGAGACATAAGCTTGAACCAAAAGCAGAGAAATATGTATTCGTCGGATATGATGAGAAACAGATGGGTTACAGGTTATGGAGTCCTCTAACCAAACATTTTACTGTTTCCAGGGATGTAACATTTGATGAACAGAAAAGCTGGTATGCAGATCAGAGTCATACAGCTGAAGAATTTGAAGAAGAGATAAAAAGAAAAGAGAAAGGTAAAACAATCGTACAGGTAAACAAAGAAGACGAGGCAAGTACGTCCAGGACCGGAACAGGTATAAGGAACGAAGATGAAGACGGGTACTCAGACACACACGAAGAATATGAGCTAAGAAGGTCAAACAGAGTAAGAAGACAACCGGAAAGATACTCGTATGATACATCATATATAACTCAACAAGACTATGCATATATGGTTAAAGAAGAGGAAGAGCCTCAGAGCTATGACGAAGCCAAAGGCAAGAAGCAATGGCAAGAAGCAATGGAAGAAGAACTCACCGCACTGGAAGAGAACAAGACATGGGAGCTTGTTCCTAAACCGAACGGTAAGAAAGTAATTGGAAATAAATGGGTATTCAAAGTTAAGAAACTTGCAGATGGAAGGATAGCCAGACATAAAGCGAGACTGGTTATCAAGGGCTATGCTCAGACGCATGGCATAGACTATGACGAGACGTTCAGTCCGGTGGCAAAGATGTCAACTATAAGGACAGTAATTGCTATAGCAGCATCAAAGGGATGGAAGCTAAGTCAGCTAGATATAAAGAATGCATTCCTGAATGGATATATATCAGATGAAGTCTATATGGAACAGCCGGAAGGGTTTATAAGTTCCAGATACCCAAACTTTGTTTGCAGATTAAGAAAAGCTCTTTATGGACTGAAGCAAGCTCCAAGAGCTTGGAACTACAGACTCGTGAAGTATCTGAACGAACTTGGATACCAAAGTTCGAAGGCAGATGCAAGTCTACTCATCAAAAGAACAGAAGAAGGAGTGATCTACATTTGTATCTATGTAGATGACATAATAATTACAGGTACCTCAGATGCAGGAATCACAGAGGTAAAGAAACTGCTAGAAAAGGAATTCAAGATCAGTGACCTAGGAAAATTATCATACTTTCTAGGAATGGAAATCACATATACAGATCATGGTGTATATGTCACACAAGAAAGGTATCTCCTGAACTTACTGAAGAAGTTCAACATGGAAAATTGCAGAGAAGCTTCAACACCGCTTGAAGTAAATCATAAACTCAGCAAATATAGTGGAACAGAATTCAAGGATATGAAGAAGTATCAATCGTTAGTAGGAAGTTTAATATATGCTACGCTGACAAGACCGGATCTTAGTTTTCCGGTGGGAGTTCTCTCACAGTTTATGCATTGTCCGACAGATCAACATTGGGTTGCAGGACAAAGAGTTCTCAGATATATCAAAAGAACTATAAAAGAAGGATTATATTATCCTTTTACGTCAGATATAAAGCTCAGAGCATATAGTGACTCAGATTGGGCAGGAAGTCAAGATGACCGAAGATCAACGCACGGGTATATGATATACCTAGGAGATAAGCTGGTAAGCTGGTGTTCGAAGAAACAACACACAGTAGCTTTATCGTCAACAGAAGCAGAATACAAAGGACTAGTAGAAGCAGCAAAAGAAGTAATATGGATGCAGACTTTACTTAAAAGCATGGGTATAGATCAAAATATACCGATCATACATGGAGATAATATGAGCTCGCTGTATCTTGCAGCGAATCCCGTGTTTCATGCAAGAACAAAACACATAGAGATTCAGTACCATTTCCTAAGAGAAAAAGTAATGGAGAAAGAGATAGAAATAGTCTACACTCCTACGAAAGATCAGATTGCAGATATTCTGACAAAGAGCCTGGATGGAACAAAAACAAACAGATTCAAAGAAATGGCAGGTATAAAAGAAAGAAAGATATATGAAAGACCGGAAGAAGTCAAATTAGTGATTGAGGGGGAGCTGTTAAGGAAACACTCACGAATTTGACACAACAAACAAGACAGAAACTGAATCTTCCGGAAAATCAGTGCACAGGTGTACAGTATGCGAAGTTAGTGCGCGGTGTCCGCATAACAGAGCAATTAACCGCGGCGGGCGCGTAAGGCGCGCATAACGCGAATTGAAGAATGACAGAGCAGAGGAGCGCCAAAGAAATTGTATATATACAGCCAGATTTGAACAAGAGTGTGCGGGAGTGTGTGTGTGCAGATGTATGCGAGAGACACAGTGATACACAGAGGAGAACGAGAGACTGAGAGAAGACGCCATAGATCGCGTATGAGTGAAGAGAGAGTTAGAAGTTCTCAGAAGACGCCATAGATCGCGTATGTACAGATGAATAACACAAGCCTGAAGTGTCAGGTTTTTTCATCTGAAGAGAGATGGTAATAAGAAACTACTCACTGTAGGAGAGTTTCTGTAGCTTGAGCAAGAAGAGGCCAAGCTTACTTGTACACATCTTCTCTAATCGAAAACACATGTTCATGTGGATGTCTGCGCGCAATCTTTACTTGTGAAGAATCTGAAGTTATTTCGTATTACGGTAGGAAGCTTAGTTTATCGTTTGCTGTCACGACTCGTTACTAAACGTGCTTCAGTACTTTCTCTGTAAACGCATGTTTCGGCGTATAACAGTTTACTCAGTAAACATGTTTCAGTAATTTCTGGTCAGTTACAGTTTCTCAGAAAACAAGTTTTTTCGGTAAATCAACGAAGTATAACTCGTAGCAGAGTTCGAAGCTTTGTATGAGAGATAGCTCAGCTTGTAGCTAGACTTCTCTACTTTAAGCTGATCACAGTTTCCGGTGAAATGAAGATGTACACACAGTACAAAAGTTAACCGGAAAGTAGCAGTTCAGAACTGTGAAGTTTCCAGAAGGAAGTTAATTCGGTGAAGGAAGCTCACACACTACTTCCTTACTTCACATAAGTTCAGCTGAAGTAATTACGAGCAGAACTAAGTTTATTTCGGTGAAGTTCCGGTACGTCTACGGTATCAGTCCAGTAATAGTCTGGTGAAGTTCCGGTGGAACCTGAGTCGCAGAATAACACAGTTAAAGCGACGTAAATTAGGCTGAGCTACTGTTGATTACAGAGGTGTTCTGAATCACTCTAGCTTAGCATCCTATTACGGTGGCGCGGCATTTTCCGCAGGCCTGACAAAGTTCAAGCCTTGTCGCGAAACCCACCTTCAGGGCGAAAGTATTTCCGCAACAATAGGCGTTAAAGCCGAAGTTTTTCGCCAACAAATCCCAACATTAGTCAATAAGCCTTGCAACATGGGAAGACTTGTGAGATGGTTTCTATTACTAATGGAGTTCGATTTTGAAGTAATTGTGAAAAAAGGAAATACCCACATAAGGGAAGATCATCTCTCTAGGTTAACACATGAAGAACCATGGAGTGGAGTACCCAATGATTTGCGAGAAACTTACTTGTTCAATTTGGAGGTGTGTCCTAAGTGGGCAAAAAAGCTAATCCCAATACTCACGCATGGACCACTACATTCATTAATAAGGAGAGCAAAAAGGAAATCCTACAATCACGTAACTTACACATTATAGCAAGAAATGTGTATTATAAAGAATCCAATGGTGTCTTGTCTAGATGTGTAGAGGAAGACGAACGAAAGAACTTGATTAAACAATCTCACATAAACAAATGGAGGATGCACAAAGGAACTCATGGAACACTAAGAGAATTGGAACGGTTAGGAGTATACTGGCCTAGTATGCCTAAGGATGTCCATGAATATGTCAATAGTTGCACAGAATGTCAGGAAACCACTCCAGAGGATCATACATCTTTACCTTTCTCTACAATAGCACCCAACTGGAGTAAGATGTTAGTGCTATTCCTAAAGACACAAGAACATGAGGAAGAAATCAGCTTAGCAAGGAAACGATCCCTAGAAGAAATGAGTAAGGATTATGTTATCATGGGAAGATAATTATTCAAGAGGGGGAAGGATAATCAACTACGGCTATGTGTACATGAAGGAGAGTACATACCTATATTAGACATGGCACATACAGGTGCCGCAGGGGGACATTTCTCAGTTGAAAGAACTGTAAAAATGATCCTCTTTGCAGGGTTGTGGTGGCCAACTCTACATATGGATGCAAACACCTATGTACAAAGTTGTGAGACATGCCAAAGAGTCAAATATCCGATTAGACGAGATGACATGCCATTGAGACCCATGGTTTGTGCTAGAGCATTTTTGGAATGGGGTATTGATTTTATAGGACCCATTAACCCACCAGCCAAAGCATCACATGTTGAATACATAATAGTAGCAACTGATTACCTGACTAAATGGGTAGAGGCAAAGGCTACTTGAAAAAATGATGCTTAGACCACAGCTAAGTTTCTTTTTTAGCATATTTTTACTCGCTTTGGACTACCTATAGAGATAGTGAGTGATCAAGGAATGCATTTCATTAATGAAGTAATAGAGTCCTTAATGAGTGATCACCAAGAATAAGGTGTTATGCATAGTATTGACAAAGATAGTCAATAGTGGAAGGTTGGATTGGGACAAACAATTTCATCATGCAATTTGGGCCTTCCGTGTCGCTTACAAGACTGCCATTGGAACTACGCCATTTAACCTAGTGTATGGACAGAAGGAAATCTTGCCAATTTATTTTTTAGTACCCACTTTGAGAGTAGCCCAACAGTATGAATGGACGAGGCATGAATTATCCAAGCAACTAGACCAAATTGAGAAGTTGCATGAGACTAGGATACAAGTTGTTGTAGGAATTTATGTGGCAAAGAGAAGACAAAAAGCATATTATGATGCTCAGATTAAAGAGAAAGGACTAAAAGAGGGAGATTTAGTCCTAGTATATACTTTGAAAGAACATGCCAAGAAACTCCAAAAGCGTGGCGATGGACCTCTGATAATCAATAAGATTTCAACAAATGGAGCAGTTAATCTAGCTACTCTAGATGGAGATATACTTCCTAATTACATAAGTGGTTGTCGAGTGAAATGTTACATGGAACCATTGACAGACCAAATGTTAGCACGACTCGTAGATGCACAAAATAGGAAAAGAGAGGAAGAGAGGATTAGAAAGGAGGCAAGGCAAGAAGCCCTAGAGCATATCAAGAAACGAAAAGAGTGGATAAGGCAAAGGGATGAACGGTATCTACAAGGAGAAGAGCCTATTCCCATGGCCAACTATCAAGTTCATGAGTCCAACACGAACATTATTAGCATATCCCAACCGTACTTAAACCTAGGAATTGGAACGATAGAGTACCAACTAATTGATGCCTTGATAGACTCAAGAGCAGCACTTAGTTGCATATGAAGGACAGTCATCACGCAGCTTCAAATGACCATAACACCTACTAAAGCACAAATGGTAGGTGTTGGTGGTCATGTCATTGAATGCATTGGAGAAGCTACAGTATCCCTCCACCTAGGAAATTCCACTATGGAACAACAAGTTCTGGTGTGTAAAAACGAGGATCTGATAGAGAACTTGATCCTAGGACAAGACTGGATCATTGAGAATGAATTAAGCATCCACCTAGCTCAAGGGTACATCTTAGCCAAAATAGGGCACAAGGAAATATTTAGTCTATTAGAAGAGAGACCCTCTCATAGACAAGACATCATCAAGAGAGAGAAACAAATCCTAGAAGAGGACAGAGCAAATGACTCCATCAAAAACCACGACGAAAGAAATGACTACAAATACCAATGCACAAGTGGAGAAAGTGGATTCATCCTACATGAACAAAAAAACAAAGAGAAACGACGAGGACAATGCTCCCAAAGTCATTTACAACAAAGGAAGATCATCAGCATGGAAATCCACTGTCAGCTTATCGCAATCAAGAGGTGCTAACCTGCAATGGGTTCACAAGGATCGAGTGAAGGAATCAGAGAAGTTCATACCAATACCGGTCATTCATCCTAGGGAGACAAGGAATAACAAAGGATTTTCTTCATTACAGTCGGGACCAAAGCGACTTCTGAGAGTATGGCTTCCAAAGTCATTGGTAGAAGCTCAAAGAACACGGCAACAAATATGGATTCCAAAGAAGGTCAGACAGATGGCAACTCAAGAGATAGACAAGCACGAAGAAACATTATATCGACAAAACAGGACCATAAAGCCAAACAAGGCTAACCAAAGGTACCAAAAAAGCAGGACCCCAACCAATCAGACTTCAAAAAGGAAAGAGGAAACATGTGGAGCACGACGAAATGAAGAGAAGGTGAAGCCTCAAACTTCAACTACAAAATGGATATGGAAACCAAAGAAGCAGCAGGGATCGGAATAACAGAACCAAAAGGATTTCGTTTGCACACATGACGTTCCGAATGCACCTAAAGTATGCATGACAGGGCCACATCACGAGGCCATGCATTCGGCACATGAGGTGTGTAACAAAATTAGTGGTGCACATTCCCCACTTGGGAATAGGTCATAGATTCTACTTCCATAGCAATGGACCAAATATGTACATAAATAAATGCTTTGGCTATACTAATTCTTGTTTTCTTTCAAGAGTGAAAATGAAAAAATATGTGGTAAGAGATCTTACTTATGTAAAGCAAGGGGAACGGAGTGACGCAACGAACGAAATGTCACTACAACACACATCACTAAATACTTGCTTTCTATAGGAAGCTAATGCTCTTTTCATTACGAGTGCAGATGGATTCTGAGGACTCTGAAGCGACCATTCAAGAGGAAGTGCTGGAATTCCCTCTACAAAGCATGACTAAAGCAAAAGGTCACTGGTTTAGAGAAGATCAACTAGCAGGGGATTACTTGTTCCTAATGACAATCAAAATTATGGACATTGACCATCAGTTCGCCATAATGTCCCAAGACTTCAAGGTAGTGCATGAACTTCCATCGATGATGGACATTATAAAGAAAGCTGGTATCCATAAATACTTTGAACCACCGATATACAAACCTGACTTCCAATGATGTACGCAAGTCATGAACACCTTATAGCCGGCATTACATGATCCACTGGTATTGGAAGCAAGAGTACTAGATGTAGTAGGGGAGTGGGTCATCATACAATTCACCCATGACCTAATTAAGGAAGATTTCGGATGGGAGAAAGATGGGACTACCATTTTGAAAGAGGAAATTCAAGGAGCAAAGACCAGAACATTCAAAGATTTATGTGTTGTTGCAGGAATTTATGTTGCAAAGAGGATACAAGTTGTTGCAAGTTGTTGCAGAACATTCAAAATTATGGACATTGACCATCAGTTCGCCATAATGTCCCAAGACTTCAAGGTAGTGCATGAACTTCCATCGATGATGGACATTATGAAGAAAGCTGGTATCCATAAATACTTTGAACCACCGATATACAAACGTGACTTCCAATGATGTACGCAAGTCATGAACACCTTATAGCCGGCATTACATGATCCACTGGTACTGGAAGCAAGAGTACTAGATGTAGTAGGGGAGTGGGTCATCATACAATTCACCCATGACCTAATTAAGGAAGATTTCGGATGGGAGAAAGATGGGACTACCATTTTGAAAGAGGAAATTCAAGGAGCAAAGACCAGAACATTCAAAGATATCAATCACATTGATATATAAGAGGAAGTGAGACTCATCCATCATCACTTTTGCTTTCCCAACATGCACAGATATACTGCTCTACAAAATATCATAGTGCAAATGTTATCACATGCAATCAAACAAATTGGGAATCAAGTCAATATGACTTCATACATTCAAGAACGGCTCTTTCAGGCTAAGAAGCAGTGGAATCACAAGAAGTTCCTAAATGAAAGCATTGCCTTAACCATATTGATATATCACGCTTTGGGCATTAGAGAACATCTGAAAGAGATGTCGTCATCTGAAGCAATGGCCAAGTATGCAAAGATCGCTACCGTTCCAAGAAAGAAGAAAGGAATCAAGATCTTAGAAGGAGCAAAAACAAGCTCCCAACCGAGAATGAGAGGTACGAAAAGGCTACGGGAAATGATGCAGGTGGAAGCAAAAGCTCCAGTTACAAAGAAAGCACATGTACTTCCAAGGACTAGACTTGAAGAAAATCCACCGATTACGGAAGAAGAATTGACAAAAGCAATGGAAGCTACTAACCAATATGTGGAGGGACAGGTAAACCTCTCAGTGCAAGGGCACCATTACCAACAAGCCCATCAAGACTTGGAACAAAGAAAGAGGCTGACCAAGGTTCACAGATACAGAGAATTGGGGTTAATGAATTCAAGCTCTTCAGCAGATATACAAGAAGAACAAGACACCTCGATGCTAAATGTGGATATACGAAGTGATTCAAGAGACAATGGTCAATGGGAAGAATTAAATCAAGTAAACGATGACTTTGGTGTGGAAGGCACAGATATTGAGCAGGTGCCCGAGAAGATGAGCAAGGAAACTACAAGGCAAGAGGCTCCTCAAGGAGTCCATGTTATCAAGTTGAATGAAGCATCCAATATCCAAATTAAAGATGCTCAGTTAGCCGGAGAAGTCATTTTCAAGAACCCCAAGGAAGAAAAGATTGAAAATATAGTTGAAGAATCGAAACCCTTCACACCAATAAGGGTTGTAGCAGAACCTTCTCCTATGGATGTCACATTTCAAGGGAGTGCCACGAAGTCTATTAATAAGGAAGAGGAAAGAAAACAACATGAAGTACAGCTCCAAATAAGGCAACCGCATAACAAGACCATACACGTGGAGCAAGGAAAAGACGTATGCACCGAGGAAGCTCCAAGCATTCCTAGGACATGGTTAAATGTGGATGTCGCTCAGCTCAAGCCAGTAGTACAGAAAATAATACAAACTGCAATGGATACCCAACAGCTAATGCTTGAGGCTTATGCGGACTACGACAAAGCAATGGGGGAAAAGAATCAATTTCAAGAAATAGGTGAGAATCTATCTGCCCAATTAGTTCAAGCACAAAAGATAATAGTAGAGAAAGAGGCAGAAGTCCAAGAGTCCAAGCATCAATGCAATACACTAGAAACAGAAAATCAGAAGCTAAAAGAACAATTGGCAGAACTACAAAGCAAATATGAGGCTAGCGAAGCAGACAAAACATGAATGAACACTAGAAGCAAAATTCTTGAATCTCAAAACAAGGTGTACATGGATGAGCCTGATAAAAGAGCCTAAACGAATATGATATGATAGAGGTTCATCTAATATGCTATATCGCAAGTCTACACCAGCCATTTAGGCGTAGTCTTTGCCTCCTCTGTATCAGACCTCTCATCAACAAGTGCATCATGTAAATCTACATCAGAAATGGAATGATCTACATCATCATGTGAAACCTGTCAAGGTTGAAAAATTGCCTCATTTTTACCACCACTAGACCATCCTCTTATGAAAAGAGGCAACAAAGCATCATATATACCTTTGGAGCTAACTAATGTCTCCTTAGTACATGAAAGTAATGGCTGAATAGCATCTTCCAAAAAAACAACATCATACTAATCAAAACGTGTTTAACCTGTGGATGACATAGATGATAGCTTTTGCTTCTAGAACTCTACCCAACAAAAATACATTTCACTACTTTATAATCCAATTTCTTGCATTTTTGTTTAGGCACTAAATGCATATGCTAGACAACCAAAGACACACAGATGGCTTGAAACCATGCCAAGCCTCATATGGAGTGATAAAGTGCAATGTTTTAGTGGGACACCTATTAAGTACATATGCAACACACATAATAGCTTTAAGCCAAAAACTATGTGGTAAAGCCTTACTCTTGACCATACACCTCACCATCTCCATGAGTGACCTATTTTTCCTTTGGGAAACTCCATTCTGTTGAGGTGTATATGACACTGTACACTGATGTTTTATCCCATGTTCAGTCAGAAATGCATTAAAATCAGAAGACATATATTCCCCCCCTCAATTAGAATGGAGGGTGCCCATTTTACATGCTGATGGATTTTCAGCCAAAACCAAAAACTGTTTGAAGCACATAAACACTTCAGACTTTGCTTTCAATGGATATACCCATGCATGCCTAAAAAAATCATCAATGAAAGTCCTGAAGTAAAGACAGTTCCCAAAAGAAGGTGTCCGCATAGGACCACAGACATCAATGTGAACAAGTTGCAATTTTTGAGTAGCTCAAATTGAACCATCTTTTGGGCAGAAGGAATGCTACATTTTGCCCAAAATAGAACCTTCACAGACATGTTTACCAGGTGCCTCAAGTTTGGGCAAAGAGCACACCATTTCAAATTTCTGCAAGTGTAGAAAACTAGCAAAATTTGATGACCAAAGCATGCATGCCAAAGCATTGCATCTGACACAGGCTGAGAATCTTGAACTGCACATGCTGAATCATTCAGAGATTTTACATAATCTATGAGCTTATATAGCCCATGACATAAAATGTGAGAAGCAATAATGACATCATCATTTGATAGATCATGAATTGTACATATGTCATCAATAAATTTCATAAACAAGCTAATCTTGGCTAATGATGAGATTGATAATAGATTTTATTTGACCTTTAGCACAAATAAAGCATCCGACAGTGTAAAAGAACTACCATCAATAGTAGTCAGAATGATCTTACCAACTCCCATGACAGGATAAGAGGAGTTTTTGGCACATGCGACAGTATTCCCTATAGGGGAAGGCTCAAGTGAAGTGAAGAAACTACATTGTGAGGTAATATGTTTTATTGCCCCACTATCAAAGTAGTACCAAACATCTGAGTCCACTGCAGATATACACTATTCATGAGAAGATGGGTCATAACTACAAACAATAGTAAATGCCCATTCTTCATTCTACACAAGATTAGCAGACTGTGTTTTGGGTGTAAGGGCCTCTGCAACAACCATTCTATCCTCTTTCTTATTTTCCTCTTTTGTAGTCATTTTTGGACAACTCTTTATGATAGGATTATTTCCTTTATAGTATTGGCAAAATAATTTCTAATTTTTTATTTTCTTATCGTCTTTGTCATCCTTCTTTGATTGTGCAGATTTAGCAGATTTTTGCTTACTAGTACATGAGCTGCATTAACCTTTTCCCTTTTGACTGGCCAAGAAATCTTGATTTGCAACACGCATAATGGACTTGCTCTGACTAGATTGATCTTCTTGCAACAGAACAAAGACCAACTCCTCAAATGTTAAATAATTTGGATTTCCTTTTGTCATCAATGGAAGAGTAGAAACAAAACTCTAATACGAATCTGGAAGACTATTTAGAATAGTCTGCACAAGTTAGCTATCTGGAAAGACTTTATCAGCAGAAATCAATTGCTCCTTCAAATATTTTATCTTTCTCAAAAAACTATCCATGGAATCTCCCTCATTCATGTGCTCACTCTCCAACTATTTTCATAGGTAAGAAACATGAGCCTCATTCATTGCTTGGTATAAAGTGCCAAGTGTATCCCAAGCACCTTTTGTTGTCTTGCAGGAGCGAATGTAAGGAATAATGGCACGTTTGGTAGACAAGGCTATCAATGCATGTGCCTGAACATCTCTGCCATCCCAACAAAGTTGCTCTATAGTAGGTGCAGTAGGAACCACAACACGAATAGGAACCTAAAGAATATCACCATCTTCAATGCCATTTGTGTTACCTTTAGTAAGTGTATTTGTAGGTGTAATAGGATATTTTTCCACATCCTATAAAATATCCATAGTCCTTTTGCAACCAATACATGAAGCATCATATAAGCCCATACCATCCAACTTATCCTCAACAACCAACATATGGAATATATCACTACTTTTAGCCATGGCCACTAACTAAAATACTCTTATGTAGAAAAATGACTATATCTCAAAAAGTCTACCCTGTTGAGTTATGCTAAACCTATAGCAGACTTTGAGGCACTTATACTGGCAAACCAAAACTTGTTTATATCTGTGGCACAAAAAAACAAAATCTCTTGCACAAATGCTATGATAGTGCATTCAAAGGCCAAAACAAGCTCATATCATAATTTCAACACCACAAAGCGAAGCGGTTTTGAACTCCTAATGGCCTTGAGTATGCTCATAAATATTTGTGTGATTCTGAGACTGTGACCAGAGGGGTATCGATGAAACCCTAGATGAAGCAATGGCCTACTTTGATACCAATTGTTGGAGTTTGAGGTCTATGGAGGCATGCAAATAGCACAAGGAAGAAGAAGCTTGGAGCACAATACACAATACTGAATGTATTACCAAGAGGATGTACAAAGATAAGTTACCCATTAGGGTTATAGGTGTATATTCGAGTCAGGGAAAGAAAACCTCCTAAAAAGGGGAAAAGGTGCCTAGGGAGTCCTAGTGTGTTCACACACATCACTACCTAAATATATCAACATATCTATGGATGACATAAATGTAAAACATCTTGTTGATGTAGTTCATGTTCCGAATATAAGAAAGAATCTACTTTTTGTTGGACAAATGGTTGACCAAGGATTACAAGTTAGGTTCAATGCTTATGGTTTATATGTAGAAGAGTACAAATTGAATGGAAGCTCGAAAACCAAAGGGAACAAAGTTGGTAGGATGTTCACCTTGAATGTGAAAATTCATGACATGAATATAGAAAGCTCTTCTTTTCTACTTTCATTCACCAAAAGATCTTGGGAAAATAATATTTGTGCTAAGAGAAATAAAGAGTGAAGTTATGTTATCTTAGTGACTAGAAATTTTTGAAGAAGTAAAGTGCTCAGTTTGGCTACTATTTCTCAAATTTTGAAGAAGCATTGAGTTAATGGTGACCATAAAGGTTGTCTAGTGTCACATTAATTCATTTCTTGTGATGTTTCATACATCAACATATGGTATCAGAGCAAAAAGGTTCTAGAGAGTAGAAGGTGTCAAAGGTATGAGAAGTTTTGGAAAGTTTTCATTAAAGTTTGAAAGTTGAAGCATTCAAAGCAGAAATCTGCAAATGCTGCACAATCAAAGAACCAGGATAAAGATGAGAAGAAATCAGAAAAGAAGAAATTGTTCTGCAAGTATTGTAAAGGAAATGATCATATTATAAAGAACTGTCCAAAACTGGTTGCTAAAGAGGCAAAGAAGAAAGAGGCTAGAATGGTTGTTGCAGAGGCCTCTACACCAAAAACAGAGTCTGCAAATCTTCTGCACAAAGAAGAATGGGTGTTTACTACTGTCTGTAGTTTTGACCCATCTTCTCATGATCAGTGCATGTCTGTAGTAGACTCAGATGTTTGGTACTTTGACAGTGGGGCGACCAAACATATTACCTCGCAGCGCAGTTTCTTCTCTTCACTCGAGCCTGCCCCTACAGGGAATACTGTCACATGCGCCAATAACTCCTCTTATCCTATTATGGGAGTTGGTAAGATCATTCTGACTACTGCTGATGGTAGTTCTTTCACTTTGTCAGATGCTTTATTTGTGCCAGGGATCAAAAAGAACCTGCTATCAGTTTCTGCATTAGCCAAGATTGGCTTGGTTGTGAAATTTGTTGATGACAGGTCTACAGTCCATGATCTCTCAAATGGTGATGTGATTATTGCTTCTGGCATCTTATGTTGTGGGCTGTATAAGCTCATAGACTATGAAAGATCTGTGAATGATTCGGCATGTGCAGTTCATGATTCTCAGGCTATGTCAGATGCAAAGCTTTGGCATGCACGCTTTGGTCATCTGAATTTTGCTAGTTTGCTACGCCTGCAGAAATCTGAAATGGTGTCCTCTTTGCCCAAACTTGAGGCTCCTGGAAAACATGTCTGTGAAGGCTGTATTTTGGGCAAAATGCAGCGTTCTTCCTTTCCAAAAGATGGTTCAGTTCGGGCTACGCAGAAATTGCAGCTTGTACATAGTGATGTCTATGGTCCTATGCAGACACCCTCTTTTGGAAATTACCTTTACTTCGTGACTTTCATTGATGATTTTTCCAGGCATGCATGGGTATATCCACTCAAAGCAAAGTCCGAAGTGTTCATGTGCTTCAAACAGTTTTTGGTTTTGGCTGAAAATCTATCAGCATGTAAAATGGGCACCCTCCGTTCTAATCGAGGGGGGGAATATATGTCTTCAGATTTTAATGCATTTCTGGCTGAACATGGGATAAAACACCAATGTACAGTGTCGTATACACCTCAACAGAATGGAGTTGTTGAACGAAAGAACAGGTCACTCATGGAGATGGCGAGGTGCATGGTCAAAAGTCAGGCTTTACCACATAGTTTCTGGCTTGAGGCTGTCATGTGTGCAGCATATGTACTGAACAGGTGTCCCACTAAAGCGTTGCAGTCTATCACTCCATATGAGGCTTGGCATGACCGCAAGCCATTTGTTGCTCATCTGTGTGTTTTTGGTTGTTTGGCATATGCATTAGTGTCTGAACAACATCGCAGAAAATTGGATGATAAGGCAGTAAAATGTATTTTTGTTGGGTACAGTTCTGAAAGTAAAGGCTATCGTCTGTATCATCCACAGACTAAACGCATTCTGGTTAGTCGTGATGTTGTCTTTGTGGAAGATGCTATTCAACCATTGCTTTCATGTACTAAGGAGACATCTGTTAGCTCCAAAGACATGTATGATACTTTGATGCCTCTTTTTACAGGTGGACAGGCTAGTGCTGGTCCTAATGAGGCAACTTCTCAGCCTTTGCAGGTTTCATATGATGATGCAGATCATTCCATTTCTGATGCAGATTTACATGATGCACTTGTTGATGAGAGAGCTGATATTGAGCAGGCAAAAACCATGCCAAAATGGCTGGTGCAAACTTTGTGTGACAGCAAATTAGATGCACCTTTGTCATAACGTACTCGTTCAGGCTCTCATAGTGCCTCCTTTGCATCAGATTGCTATGCTATGGCTGCATCTAGTCTCTGTGATGAGAATGAACCTGTTTCTTTTGATGAAGCACAAAATTCAGAAAATTGGATGGCTGCTATGCAATCTGAATATGATGCTATAATGAAGAATGGTACATGGTCTTTATGTGACTTGCCTCTTGGCAAGAAGGTCATTGGCACTAAGTGGGTATACAAGCTGAAGCGTAAACCTGATGGTAGAGTTGACAGGTATAAGGCTAGGCTTGTTGCAAAGGGTTATGCACAGGAAAGAGGCATTCATTTTGATGAGACCTTTGCATCTACATGCCGTATGACTACTGTTCGGAGCATTTGTGCACTTGCAGCCCATCATGGTTGGAATGTACATCAGTTGGACATTAAAACAGCATTTCTGAATGGTGACTTGCATGAAGAAGTGTATGTTTTTCAGCCCCGTGGCTTTATGCAGAAAGGGCATGAAAACCACATTTGCAGGTTAAAGAAGGCATTATATGGTTTAAAGCAAGCACCACGTGCTTGGTATGAGAAGATACATGCCTATCTGATTGCACATGGTTTTGAGAACAGTCCAACTGAAAGCACCTTATATGTTAAACGTGCTAATGATGTGCTTTTGATCATTGTTGTCTATGTTGATGACATGTTGCTCACTGGTCCTATTGAGACACATATTGCTCATTTTAAGGCTGATTTGCATGCCTCATTTGAGATGTCTGGTTTGGGGCATTTGCATCACTATTTGGGCATTCAGTTTATGCACGTTGATGGTGGAATGGCTTTGTGTCAAACAAAATATATTGACACATTATTGCAGCGTTTTGGTCTTGAAGACTGTAAGCCTATTGCCACTCCTATGGAGAAAGGTTTAGGATTGAGTCTTCATGATGCTGGAGATGCATTTGATGCTGTTCTCTATCAGCAGGCTGTTGGATGCTTGATTTACTTATGCATTACTTGGCCAGATATTCAGTTATCTGTCTCACAAATGAGCACGTTTATGCATTGCCCAGGAGTCACGCATTGGAGAGCGGTTAAGCGCATCTTTCGCTACTTGAGTGGTACTAAGCTACTTGGGTTGTTTTATCCCAAGGGGGGATCACTACCGCCAGATTTGCATGCTTTTTCTGACTCGGATTGGGCTGGTTGTTATGACACTCGTGTGTCCACCAGTGGTTTTTGCTTCATGCTTGGTACCTCATGTATATCTTGGTTGAGCAAGAAGCAGCCTACTGTGGCCACTTCCAGTTGTGAGGCTGAGTATAGGGCATCTTTCACAGCGACTGTTGAGTGTGTGTGGCTCAGACGCCTTATGGCTGATTTGGGTGTTGGCTAGTCTTCTGCCACCACCATCTTCATTGACAGTCAGAGCACATTGGCAGTTGCGAGGAACCCTGTGTTCCATGCTCGCACTAAGCACATTGAGGTGCATTATCACTATGTCAGGGAGAGGTTCTCTGCTGGGGAGATCAGCTTGGCATATGTGCCCACACAGGAGAACATTGCAGACCTTTTCACGAAGGCTCTGCCTAGGGAGAAGTTTGAAGCTTTCCGCAAAGCTTTGGGCTTACTTCCTTTTGTGGAGTGATTTCCACATAGCTTGGCACTCCTTATACATGAGTGCCAGCTCCTTCTTCACCGCATCACTCCCAGGGGGGATTTGTTGATATATTTAGGTAGTGATGTGTGTGAGCACTCTAGGACCGCCGGGGCACTTTTTTCCCTCTTTAAGAGGTGTTTTTCCCCCGGGTTGTATATACGCCTATTGCCCTAATGGGCTACTTATCTTTTGTACATTCTCTAGTAATACATTCAGTATTGTGTGTTTGTGCTCCAAGCTTCTTCTTCTTCTTCTTGTTCGCGTGCTTCCGCAGACGTCTATCTCCAACAGAGGCTATGGTAGAGGTGGAGAAAGAAGTTGGGGACATAATCAATCCTACAACACCACCTACTAAAATTATGCAAATGACACACAAAATGAAAGTCATACATCATTGATGATGAATTCAATCAACACATCAGATAAAGAAGATCTAAAGGTATTTTACATTGACTCTGGATGTTCTAATCATTTGTTAGGAAACACAGAATTGATGTCAGAATTGGAAAAAGGAATTTCTAGTCATACATTTCAAATAGGTGACAATACAAAACATAGTGTACATTCAATTGGAAAAGTGAAAATGCAAGAGTGGAGCACATTTTTTAACCAATGTTTTGTATGTTCCCACAATACCTAAAAACTTGATTAGTGTGGGACAGATAGTTGAAAAAGGTTTTCAAGTTAGGTTTACAAATGGAGTATTTGTTGAAGATCCATATAATCAAATTGTTTGTGGTAAGAAAGAAGGTAGACTCTTTAGTTTAAGAGTGCAAGGAACATTGGTCAAGCTTTGCTCACACATGGTGAAGGAGTGATTACAAAACGTGATCTTTATCATAAGAGATTAGGTCATTTCAATGAAAGAGGAATTAAAGCTATGGTTGCAAATCAATATGTACAAGGATTACCAAATGTGCAGAGTCAACATATGATTTATAAATGTGAAGCATGATAGATGGGAAAAGCACACAGGTTACCATTTTCAGAAGAAAGGATTCAAACATGATGAAGTAATAGAGCTCATTCATACAAATGTATGGGGACCAACAAAAGAAGGATCTATCAATGGCTCAAGGTATTATGTTATTTTCATTGATGATGCTACAAGATGGATAACTATGTATGTTTTGAAGGAAAGATCATAAGTGTTTGGAGCTTTCAAGCATTTTCATGCATATGCAGAGAGAATCACAAATCAAAAGCTTAAGAGAATGAGGTCTGATGGAGGGAGTGAATACTTCTCCCAAGAGTTCAATTATTATCTTTGAAATGCAAGTATTAAGAGAGAAATAACATGTAGGTATACACCACAACAAAATATTGTAGCAAAAAGAAGAAACATGAAGCACAAAATTCAGAAAATTGGATGGCTGCTATGCAATCTGAATATGATGCTATAGTGAAGAATGGTACATGGTCTTTATGTGACTTGCCTCCTGGCAAGAAGGCCATTGGCACTAAGTGGGTATACAAGCTGAAGCGTAAACCTGATGGTACAGTTGACAGGTATAAGGCTAGGCTTGTTGCAAAGGGTTATGCATAGGAAAGAGGCATTGATTTTGATGAGACCTTTGCACCTACATGCCGTATGACTACTGTTCGGAGCATTTGTGCACTTATAGCCCATCATGGTTGAAATGTACATCAGTTGGACATTAAAACAGCATTTCTGAATGGTGACTTGCATGAAGAAGTGTATGTTTTTCAGCCCCGTGGCTTTGTAATGAAAGGGCATGAAAACCAGGTGTGCAGGTTAAAGAAGGCATTATATGGTTTAAACCAAGCACCACGTGCTTGGTATGAGAAGATACATGCCTATCTGATTGCACATGGTTTTGAGAACAGTCCAACTGAAAGCACCTTATATGTTAAGCGTGCTAATGATGTGCTTCTGATCATTGTTGTCTATGTTGATGACATGCTTCTCACTGGTCCTATTGAGACAGATATTGCTGATTTTAAGGCTGATTTGCATGCCTCATTTGAGATGTCTGATTTGGGGCATTTGCATCACTATTTGGGCATTCAGTTTATGCACGTTGATGGTGGAATGGCTTTGTGTCAAACGAAATATATTGACACATTATTGCAGCGTTTTGGCCTTGAAGACTGTAAGCCTATTGCCACTCCTATGGAGACAGGTTTACGATTGAGACTTCATGATGCTGGAGATGCATTTGATGTTGTTCTCTATCAGCAGGCTGTTGGATGCTTGATTTACTTATGCATTACTCGGCCAGATATCCAGTTTGTTGTCTCACAGATGAGCAGGTTTATGCATTGCCCAGGAGTCACGCATTGGAAGGTGGTTAAGCGCATCTTTCGCTACTTGAGTGGTACTCGGCTACTTGGGTTGTTTTATCCCAAGGGGGGATCACTACCGCTAGATTTGCATGCTTTTTCTGACTCAGATTGGGCTGGTTGCTATGACACTCGTGTGTCCACCAGTGGCTTTTGCTTCATGCTTGGTAGCTCATGTATATCTTGGTTGAGCAAGAAGCAGCCTACTGTGGCCACTTCCAGTTGTGAGGCTGACTATAGGGCAGCTTTCACAGCGACTATTGAGTGTGTGTGGCTCAGACGCCTTATGGCTGATTTGGGTGTTGGCCAGTCTTCTGCCACCACCATCTTCACTGACAGTCAGAGCGCATTGGCAGTTGCGAGGAACCCTGTGTTCCATGCTCGCACTAAGCACATTGAGGTGCATTATCACTATGTCAGGAAGAGGTTCTCTGCTGGGGAGATCAGCTTGGCATATGTGCCCACGCAGGAGAACATTGCAGACCTTTTCACGAAGGCTCTGCCTAGGGAGAAGTTTGAAGCTTTCCGCAAAGCTTTGGGCTTACTTCCTTTTGTGGAGTGATTTCCACATAGCTTGGCACTTCCTTATACATGTGTGCCAGCTCCTTCTTCACCGCATCACTCCCAGGGGGGATTTGTTGATATATTTAGGTAGTGATGTGTGTGAACACTCTAGGACCGCCGGGGCACTTTTTTCCCTCTTTAGGAGGTTTTTTTCCCCCAGCTTGTATATATGCCTATTGCCCTAATGGGCTACTTATCTTTGTACATTCTCTAGTAATACATTCAGTATTGTGTGTTTGTGCTCCAAGCTTCTTCTTCTTCCTTGTGCTGTTCGCGTGCTTCCGCAGACGTCTATCTCCAAAAATATGTAGGTCTTGAAGAAATTGATGGAGATTCAAGAGGTTTAGAAAAGAGCCTTGATGAGGAACTTGGATTGCCCTTTGTGAAGACTCCATAGGTAAGAAAGGCATATGAAGATGATACAACAAGGATAAGTGACCCAAGACCAAGATGATGTGGAAGGATGCAAAATTCAATGCAATGATTGAAATATGATAGTTACATGGCGCATCATTGTGCCTACATGACCAAGGTTATACAAGATGTGAAACTTCTTGTTTTGAAGATGCAATTGCAAATGCATATTGGGAGAAAGTTATGGATGAAGAGATGGGTGCACTTTATGCAAGTGGGTTTACAAGGTAAAGCATAATGTTGCTTGTAGCATAAGCAGGTATAAAGCACGATTGGTAGCAAAAGGATATGCACATATATATGGCATTGATTATGAGGAAATGTTTAGCCCTGTAGCTAAAATATCTGATCTCAAAGCTCTTGTTGCATTCACTATAGCAAAAGGATGGATTTTGCATCATATGGATGTGAAGAATGCCTTCTTACATGGTGAGTTGTAGGAATAAGTATACATGGATAGCCACAAGGATATGAGAATTCAAAGCACCCAAAATATGTTTGCAGGCTGCAAAATGTTTTGCATGGGCTTAAACAGACGCCTCATGCTTGGCACGCAAGGATTGCAAATTATTTGAACACCATTAGATTTTCTATGTGTGATAAAGACCACTCATTATATGCAAGAGAGGGTCATGATGGCATCACGAATGTGGCTACTTATGTTGATGACTTGATTGAAGGTGATGATAATGAAGAAATCATTAAAAAGATAAAGAAACTCATGCAAGAATTCGACATGAAAGATCTTGGTGTACTGCGCTATTTTTTGGGCATCGAGTTTGTACATACAAAAATAAGTATATGGATGTCACAAAGAAAATATGCCTTGAGTATGCTACAAAATTATGGAATGGTTGATTGTAAGTTAATTTCTATGCCATTAGATCATAATGTGAAGTTGGATACTACATCAGGTGAAGCATTGGAAAATGCTACTATGTACAGGAAAGTTGTGGGAAGTTTGATATATCTCAAAATTACAGGACCTGATTTAAGCTACATTATAGGACTTCAAAGTCAATTTATGAAGACCCTCAAGAAACCACATTTAGATGCTTTGAGACACACTCGATGTTATGTGACTTCTACTTTTGATTGTGCATTGTTTTATGAACCTAGTGTAGAATTGCAGGTTCATGGTTACACCAATGTAGATTGAGCTTTCTATTCTTCCTTGGGAGTGCAGCTGTTACATGGAGTAGAAAGAAACAACCCATTGTTGTTTTGTTGAGTAGAAAGTCTAAGTATAGAGGTGTTGCAATGGCAACATGTGAAGTGTCATGGCTAGAGATGCTACTTGCAGATTTAGGTGCAGAAGTACAGAAGCCTCTCATCATTTATTGTGATAACCTTAGTACCATCTAGTTAGCATAAAATCCTATTTTTCATGCTAGAACAAAGCATATAGAGGTACATTGTCAATTCATCATAGAAAAGGCATTAGGAGGTGATATTGATCTTGTTTATGTGAGGACATATGAGCACATTGCTCATATTTTCACTAAAGCACTTGGAGAAAAAAAGTTGAAGAAGTTTCGGAAGATGCTTGGATCATAAGACATTATGTTGAGCTTGAGGGGGAGTCTTGAGATATCAAGCTCAACAAGTGATGATCGAGGATGACATGTACCACGTTTTCATCTCTCTGACATGTAGTCCTAGCAATTAAAATGATTCTAAAATATTTTAGTGGCACTAACTTACAATTATCTATGGTTATATAGAGGAGAGGCATCTATTATTGGTCAAAGAGGTTCTGATTATTTTCGTTGTATAGATAATCAAAAGTTTGCATCAAGGTACATTTTCCATTTGCTACAGATTTTGTCTAATGGTGGATCTCATCTCCAAGAATGTATAGTTGTTTCCACTACAAAAGTAGAGTATGTTGTAGCTAGTGAGGGATGTAAGGAATCGTTGTGGCTTTCTCTTCTTGCTTGTGATATGGGTCTACCTCAACATGTACATTGTTTGGTCAGTTATAGTCAAAGTGCCATTGCTTTGGCCAAGAATACAATCTACCATGCAAAGACCGAGCACATTGAGGTGAGGTATCACTCCATTAGAGATTGCTTAGTCACTAAGTACATTATTCTTGAGAAGGTTCTTACTCAAGTTAATGTTGCAAATGCTTTGACTAAAACTCTACCACAGGATAGCTTTGGAAACTATTGCAGAAGCATGTGAAACACTTATGGATTATCATATGGTCAGTGTATGATTGATGAGCATCTACAGCATATATGCTTTCTCCTATTCATTATTGATCTGCATGTGTTACTTCTTTCATAGTATTGCCCAACTTCTCTTTCAAAACTCTTTCAATCCTCATCTTCATTGTCACAGTAGAATTTGGACAAGAGCCACAAGCACCTTGAAGCGGAAGTGATATTATTCCACTATCTACATTAGAGTGAGTGCAGCAAGGAGATGGCCATTGTACCAACTTGACATAAAAAATGCTTTTCTCAATGGTGAACTTCAAGAAGAGGTATACATGAGTCAACCGATTGGATTTGAAGACAAAAAGCATCCAAATTTTGTTTGTAGATTGAAGAAAGCTTTGTATGGGCTGAAGCAAGCACCACGTGCTTGGAATCAAAGATTGGTCGAGTACCTCACAAGGTGTGGGTATAGTCCAAGTAATGCAGATCCCTCTCTCTACATGAAGAAAGAAGAAGGCAAGCAGGTATATATTTGCATATACGTTGATGATCTCATCATAACAAGAAGTAATGTTACAGGAATACAAGAGATCAAAAGGAAACTCGGTAAGGAGTTTAAAATTTCCGATCTTGGTGAGCTGAAATACTTTTTAGGCATTGAGAGAGTCTATGGGAAAGATGGCATTTACTTGATGCAAAGAAAGTACCTATTGGATGTTCTTTTCAAATTTGGAATGAGTGAATGCAAACCACTCACTCAACCTATGGACACAAATGTGAAGCTATGCTCAAATGATGGAGAGAAGTTACATGATGTAACTACATACAGGAGCATTATAGGTTCACTGATCTATGCTACGATCACAAGACCAGATTTTTGTTATATTGTTGGAGTTCTTTCTCAATTTATGCAAGCTCCAATAAGTGAACATTTAAATTCAGCCAAACGAGTGCTAAGATATGTGAAGCACACAGTCAATCATGCTTTGTTTTATAGATATGATGAAGAATTGCAGGTAAAAGGCGTCAGTGATGCTGATTGGGCTGGACCGAAGGAAGATAGAAGATCCACTTCAGGTTATGTGTTCATGATAGGTAGCAAACTTATCACATGGAGCTCAAAGAAGCAACCTACTGTTGCACTATCATCTACAGAAGCTGAATATAGAGGTTTAGCCTTTGCAACTTGTGAAGCTATGTGGATTAAGAAGCTCTTGGCTGATCTTGATGTGCAGGTGGAGACCATTCCAATTTATGGTGACAACATGTCAAGCATTCACTTGACAAACAATCCAATGTTTCATGCACGAAATAAGCACATAGAAGTGCATTATCATTATGTTCGAGAAAAAGTTTTGAGCAAGGATGTGGATATAAAGTTCATTGGAACTAATGACCAGGTTGCAGACATGCTTACAAAGTCCCTCGATGCTTCTAAGCTCAAGAGGTTCAAGGACGACATCAACTTACAAGATATGGCTAAAGGTGCAAACTCACATGTGAGCTTGAGGGGGAGTGTTAAAAATAAAGAAGTAAGCTCGTATATATTTTTGCAAAAAGGATTTTCTTCAAGTAAAAGGAAAATACAAAAATGAAAAATAGAAGCATTTACTTCAGCAAGTAGTGGAGGCAAAAAGAGAATCACAAAAGAGAATCAAATCCAAAATCTGAACTGTAAGAGGAGTGGCTGTCCAAAGTAGTGGAGAAATGATGGAGAAGAGCTCTCAAACTCATCATGAGAGTTTTTGGTCACTTGGCTATAAAAAAAGCAAGGGAGGACACTCAAGAATAGAGGAAGAAGGCGTGGAAGCCCCCTTGTAGCTACTTCATTTGTTTTGAGTCATTTCGTTCAGTTCACTCTCAAAGAGTATGTACAGCCGCACACCCATTTTTGGGTAGTCTACTTGTGAGAGCCATATCTCTCAACATATGTATCCAATTTTAGTGTTTAAACATTCGTTGGAAAGCTTATCTCAAGTACTTCCTCTTTCTAAAACAGTTTTATGAAATTCTTTATGGTCTGTGAGTTATTCAGGTTTTAGTGAAGTCCAGTTTTCAGCTTAACTGAGTGGATAGGTAGTCTTTTTTGAATCAAATACTTGCCAACTCAAATCTACTCCAAATTGAGTGTTTGATATCTCATTTGAAAGCTCTAGGTGTCTAGTTTGAGTGACCAAAGTTTCAAGTTCATTGGATATTTCAGTTGGTACCAGTTTTCATTTGAAGGTTATGCTGTTGGCAAGAGTCTTGATCCTGAGAAGGTCTTCTACACTTTCCGCTGCGATTAGGAGAGAAATTCTCCAACAGCCTTGACCCTAATTGAGGTGCAATTTTTTTTGCCTACTTTATGGAGGCATGATCTGACAAAAAAAACTATGTTTTGAGAGAAGACAAATCACTATAAAGCAGCAGTTGAATCATACACAAAAATATGCATTCAAATATGATACCATCGCGACCAATAAGATAATCATCGATTGTCTATGTAAACCTTTGTGTCCCTTAGGAACATTTTTGTCTAATACCATGGAGGACTGAGTTTCCAAAGTCTCTCTCTCTAACCAGAATGCAAGAAGAAATATCTGTTGTTGTAGAATGGACTTGCTAATGTAGGAATTCGTTATCTTTCCAATCCAAGAGCCAGGACTTTTCTTCCTGTCCAACGAGACCAAGGGAGGCTTCAATGCAATGGTGATTTCAGCTTCCAAGCTTCAAGGCAATGATTCACCTCTAATACCAGATGTTGGCAATGGTGCAATAGATACCAAACCTGAGAAATAGGCAAAGAGCACAAATATGAAGGAAGATAAGTTACAAAGAGATACTTCTCTCTCATATAATATGCATGAATTTTTCAATGGAATGTGCCTTACTTTTCATTCGATACATGTTTTATTTTACATTCTAGATGACTCTTTAGCCAATCAAAATGAGATAGCATTTGGGATAATATTTTTCCTTGTTAAGAAAAGGGTTCTCACCAAGCTACGACTAGCTCATAGCAACCAGTTCCTTTTCTTCTGTTAACTAGAGGAGGTGTCTATTTTTTTCTCTTTTGGGTTTTCTTGACATTTTCCCTATAGGTCAACTAGAATGCTATGGGCTTGAGTAGCCAATATCACTTTCCTAGGAATATCTAAACAATCCTTAACAACATGTGTGATGCCACAATCAACACAATTATGTGGTATTTGTCTCTTAATAGATGAAGATCAAATATGTGGCATGTGAACTAATTCCTCATGAGATTGTACTAATCTAGGATTTGATGGATGAGAGAGCATACTTTGAGTAGTAAGGATAGCTCTATCGTCAAGTACGATGATGTCATAGTTGTTAGATTAGTTCTCTCAGGTGGGAAGCATCTTGAAATCTATTCCATTTTCTTACGTCAATGGCATTTGGTGTAGGTGATACTAGATCTCTCTCAAGGGGGGACAATAGGCTTCTATGTGATTTGTGTGGATGCCTTAATGCATATATTGTGACTCCCCTTGTGAAGTGTAAGCATCAAGCATCTTTGATTATATGAGCAGGTTTCTCACAGCATATTTGAGTGAGAGAGAGAGCAACAAGAGGGAAATAATTACATCCCCTCACCTTTACATACATTGTGGAGTTAGTCACTAGGTTCCTCATCTCCTGAAGATGCACATGTGAGTGATCATGCCCCAAGGTATCTGAAAAACTCCAAACTGTTTCACTCAATTCAAAAGCAAAATACAATTCGACAAGGGAACTATCTTGTTGGATTCTATGGGTTGTTAGTGTACGAACCTAATGTGTTCTTGAGGGGCATTAGAAGTGAAGGCCATGGCTTCCTTCTAGGTCAAGCATAGTATTTTCTTGGCTCAAAAATTTCATATTTAGGTTCCAATTTCCCCAAATAAGATGCTTCAAGAGAAGATAAGTGCCAATCTCGAACTATCTAGCATTTTAATACACAAAGATCTCTTTGTGGCCAATCGATGAAGACAATCACTTGTGTACACTTAGGAGCACACTTCACACTCCTTCAAGACCTATTGACGAATGACAATGCCTTGGGGGCAAGGTCTCAAACTTTGCCAATTGTCCCAATGTGGAGCTTGGTTAATTCTTTTATACCTCTGATTGATTATAATCCTCACTAGGGAGCCTCAGCTCAGGTTAAAGCCCTTCAATCACTTCGATAGCAAATCACGAGATCCAAGACACATGATCACAAACTTTTCAAAACGCTAATGGGACCTCATATTGAATGCTCACTTGGATTTTTTGCTTTCCTTGGAACTTGTCTAAGCTCAAGAGAAACTTCAGTACTCAAGAACACCTTTATGGCACACTCAGTTGTCCTAAAAGCCACTAGTGGCAAACACAAAACCTTATGTTGAGAATCCCCATAATACCAAAAAATCAATACATCTTGCTACTTTACATAAGGCTTAAGCTTCCCCACTTACTCTAAATGCAAATAGCACCTACTTTTCCAAGATGGTAGGTTGCAAAATGACAAGACCTTAGGTAGCTTGGACCAGAGCCTTGGATTAGGACCTTAGCTAGGAGTCCTCACAAATGACAAATGGTAAAATAGGAATTCCAATGCTCAAACACATGCATCCTCATAAAATAATAACTATACTCCCAAAATCATACAAATATACTCTCAAATTATCCAATTAGTCAATTCCCTCCATCAAAAAATCATAGGACCTTTTAGTGACAGTTCTGACTATTGAGTATCACCTTCATAGTTCCAACACAATTTAAAATTCACACATGCAATTATTTCCAAAATTCCATTTGGACATCATAATGTAACATGCTAAGCTATTGAATAATGGATGCACAAGCAACCTCAAGAATTCGATGATGCATTGTTATAAAGTACAAGCAATTATCTACCATTTGGTCAAAAAAATGGAAGTATGTATCTCATCAAAGGAACACTCAAGTTTTATTCCTGCCTTACTAGTGTATTGGTTCACAATTTCCCACTATAAGTGATGGACTTATGTCATAATTATCCAAACATGACAAGACCACTAGTTTCAAGCATGCTCTATTTTGGGATGGATACTTTTGTTGTGAAATATTTCCAATTACTATTTGCAGATATCAAAAGTACATTCTTGATATGCTCTTTAAGAAGATGGTAATAGAAATCAACATTAACCATGAAAAGACATGTCCACTTACCAGAAGATCATAAACGCACGTAAAAAGATTTAAGGTTTCTCAACTTTCCCACGTTAATAAAATTTAACCCTATGATATGAAGATCC